>OY744539.1:45612855-45665355 GCA_963556195.1 Sepiola atlantica
GAACTCTCCATCCCGTCATCAGTGCTGCCGCATAGCGGGCTTACCATGAAACGTCGAGGTTATGCTATATTTTTCATCGGGTGTGGAGCCGATAATTTAATCGAATTTCACGTCGTATGGTAGAAACATTTGTATGTATATGCAATCGTACGTAGACGACGTCGTTTCGGATGTTCTACTTTCATCAGTGCAGGGATGGCGTTTTCAGGCGGTTGCATGGGATCGAACGCAGTTCGTAGATTCAGCCTAAATCAGGAGACTAACACTCATGAGCACACGGCCCCGACAAATCACAACATACAGTAATTGAAAATAATATACACTCGCTCGAGAGGCGGGCGAGCTTCTTGTCGTCAATAGTGTTCAACGCTCGAGCGGAACTTGCTTATCTCTTTCTCTATATATATAGAAGCAGGAAGACGCTGTGCCAGCCGGGTGTGATTTCTACTTGTTATCCTTAGTTCATTACATTTTAGCATATTCTTCGTTGCGGGTGTAGGTTCTAAAGACGGAATAAGCATTGGATTAAACGGTATATAAGAAAAGAGAAATTCATTGAAATAAATGCAACTCCTTCGATGCATACTTGAATCAATAAGAACTATTTTGCACTATCTTTTTGTAATATTTATGTGCATATTCCTATTTTCTAATTTCGATAATTCTTAATTTGTAAATTAAATAAATTAAGACATGTTTCCTTTTCCTAGATGCAAAGCACGAACGAAAGCACCACGATAATTTTTAAAACCTTTGATCAAAATTAAATATATTTATCTAGAATTAATGAATACTGAGAATATGTGTAGTGATGCGCATCTATCTTCTAAATCCTTGACCGTATTTCTGAATAAACGAGGGAAATACGGCTTTATTATGTATATGAAGCGACATAATAGTGAAGCATTTGTATATTCTAATGAGCTGGTTTAGTTAGAGATGAAAACGCTCTAGATAAACCTAAACTATACTATTATAGTTAAACATGTGTCGAAACAGAACTTCGGGTAAAACTTATAATATTTCCACTTGTGAAGTCAAACTCCATTAAAAGTCTTAAAATAAATTATAATTGCAACAAATTGAGAATTTATACACATTTACTTGAGGCATTGGTAACAAAATAAAAGAACAGATTCAGGGGCAAGGTGTAGTATCTGTTCTAGTGCTGCACTTGATGTTTCTCTCCTCGGTCAGTGATAAAGGGTCCTTCTAAACCGATGCAATTATAAATTGTTTCAAATCTAGAGAGACACTTTTGGGGAGCTAGATATCCCCCACATATAAAACACATAAAACACTTTGCCTTTGTAGGGAGCACTAAATGAGAATAACATAGAAGGATTGAACAAGAGTATACTTTCTTGTATTACCAAGTTGCAAACAGATTCACTCTCCTCTTATGGAAACCTTCATCTATATGGCTACTAGTCAAAAACAATGAAACAATGTGCTACGGTTTAAGTAAAAGGGATAGGGATAGGGTTAGGGTTGGGGTTAGGGTAATGGGTAGGTTTGGGGTTGGGGTTGGGGTTGGGGTTAGGATCAGATTTAGGGTTAGGGTAAGGGTTATAGTTAGGGTAAGTGTTAGGGTTAGGGTAAGGGGTTAGGGTTACGGTTAGAGTTAGGTTTAGGGTCAGGGTTAGGGTTAAGGTTAGAGTTAAGGTTAGAGTTAAGGTTAGCGTTAAGTTTGGGGTTCTGGTTAGGATCAGATTTAGGGTTAGGGTAGGGGGTATAGTTAGGCTAAGTGTTAGGGTTAGGGTAAAGGGTTAGGGTAAGGGTTAGGGTTAGGGTTAGGGTTAGGGTTAGGGTTAGAGTTAGAGTTAGAGTTAGGGTTAAGGTTAGGGTTTAGGATTAGGGTAAGAGTTAGGGGTTAGAGTTAGGGTTAGAGTTAGGGTTACAGTAAGAGTTAGGGTTAGGTTTGGGGTTGGGGTTGGGGTTAGGATTAAGTTTACGGTAAGGGTAAGGGTTATAGTTAGGGTAAGTGTTAGTGTTAGGGTAAAAGTTAGGGTTAGGGTTAGGGTTAGAGTAAGGGTTAGGGTTATGTGTTTTCAACAAGAGAACAGAAGAAAGTATACGATCCGATGTATTTTCCTAACTTCCTTGAATGCTTTCCTGTTCTTTACATGATTTCAACTGAGGAAAAAGCAATAACAAACATTTCTAGAGTTGTACGGAAAAGTAGACCGGATCTGTTCGCAACTGGGGAATAGAAGAAAGTATACTGTTCGATTGGGGGGGGGGTCCTGCTGTTGTATGTAAAACACGGTTCTAGTAGACGGGAACTGTACCATGTTGCAAGCAACTAGTCCTGACAACATTCCAATCATAATACTTACAAGACTTCAACCGGAACTTGCTCCTATTCTTGTGTATTTGTTGTTTAAAGGAGAAATGCTTCCCATCACATTAGAAAACTTGGTAAGTATGCCTAGTATTAAAAAATACTGGAAATTGACTTTTGCATCTCAGTACAGACCAATCAGTCTATTGTGCATCATGAATAAGTTGCCTAAATCTATGATTAATCAAGAAGCTGACAATCACATAAGCAGAAATATCCTACTCAGTAACAAGCAATATGGAATTCGTCTTGCCAGATCAACAACTGATGTGCTGACTGTAATCTCACACAGAATCAGTAAATCTATAGACGGGGACTTGATTTCTAGGGTAATAGCTCTTGACTTATCAAAGGCCTTGGATAGGGTTTGCCATAAAGGTCTTTCTCACAAGCTTGCTAGCTATAAAATATCCTGAAATGTTCTCCCAACCATCAAATTCTTTCTCTCTGATAGGTTTATAAAAGTAGTCGATGATGGGCAGAAATCTGAAGCAGATAGTATCAATGTGGGCGTGTCTCAGGGCTAACGCTCTTTATTTTAATCTTTCATTCCTTATTAATTCGTTTTTTATATATTGATACAGTGGTCAGAGCGTCGGCGAGAGAGAGCGAGAGAATTACACGGGGATGGCGAGAGAGAGAGAGAGAGAGAGAGAGAGAGAGAGAGGCAGTCAGGTGGAGAGGTAGCAACCTACAGACGGGAAGAGGTAGAGTGAGGGGTAGTCGGAGAGAGAGGTATAGAAAGAGTTTACAAAGAAAGTTCAACATACCTTCTTAACTATTAAAGTTTGTCATCAATGATTCCGGATAACGCCGGGTGTCTTGACAACTAAATCATAATGATTAGAAATAAAAAGAGTAGAAACGATAGAGAAACAGAGGTAAAAAAAGAAGCACGTTACACCGAGAATAATATGTAAAGAAAGAAAGGAAAACATCGTTTTCAGATGTGAATGTTTCCTTAGTAAACTATCGAAAGGCGAGTGAAATAAAAGTCAGAAACTACACAAGATACACTCCAAACCTTCGATCATCAGATTCAGTGTGACCCTTACTTGATTATGCGAAGAAAATACTGTAATATCTATTAAGTCGGATCATCGGGGGAAAAAAAAGGGGAACACGGGGATAAAAAAAAATTAATGATAGAAAGAGAGTACGAAAGATAGAGAAAAAGAAGGAGGAATAAAGAAAGAGATATAAAGAGATAAAGTGAGAGATAAACAAAGAGGAAAGATAATCTTGAAAGAAAGAAAGAAAGAAAGAAAGAACGTTCGTCCTAGTAAAATGTCGAAAGGCGAGTGATAGAATCAGATATGTAAACGAAGAGCTGAATTCGAACAATTCCTTTTAGGTGTTGTGAATAAGCACCAGTGCTGACTGCTAACCCACTCAAAGGCCAGGGCATCCATTGTTTACCCTCCTCCACGTAAGAGAGTTACTTCCGTCAGACAAGTTAATGCATTTCCCGTTGGAAGCCGTAGCCGAGCGCACGAATGACGGCCGATCGGGAAATCTAAATTCTACGGATTGTGTACAAAATGTGCTGGTATCTCCAAAGCTGTACAGACTGGACCGGTTGTCTGAAGTACTTGTCTAACTTCCACCTCCAGCATCTATGAAGGTATAGTATCGTCTATATCGGGTTGGTTGCCGTCGAGTTAGTTTTAATTCAGGGGAGCCGAGAATGGAATACTTAACGGAAGCCACAGGAGAGGTTCTCCTGCCTTGTATCTGTTTTTTTTTTGTTTTCGGGCTGTTTTGTGTTGGTTTCATTTTGTTTGCATTGTCGAGATTGGGCAGGAAACCGAGGAAGTGAAAACGGAGATGTTGAAAAGATTGAACAGATAATAGAAAGGGGGATAACAGAAAAAAAAGAAAGAAAGAAAGAGAGAAAGAAATGATGAGAGTAAGATAGAGAGAGAAGGAAATAAGTAAAATAGGAAAAGAGACAAATGAGAAAGAAAGAAAGAAAAAAAAAGAAAGAAAGATAAAAGAAATACAGAAAGAAAGAAAAATAGAAAGACAGAATGATAGAAAGAAAAAAAAAGACAGAAAATAAGAAAGAGATAGGAAGAAAGAAAGACAAAAATGAAGAAAGAAAGATAGAAAAATAGAAAAATAGATAGAAAAGGAAAAAAGAAAGATAGAAACGAAAACAGAAAGATGGAAAGAAAGAAAGAAAAAAGTAAGAAAAGAAGAAAATTAAAAGGGAGAGAATATAAGAAAGAGATAGAAACAGATGCAAAGAAAAGAAGGACAAATCTGTTTGGGTTTTAACTAGTTTATTGGTTTGAGATCAACCTGTAGTATCTTCTAATAAAATTGTACATATATGTTTTTAATGTATAACATTTAAATCAAACCATTTGTAATTTAAATTACAATAATCGCGAGAGTAAATGTGTGTGCTTTGTTTTGTAACTGTTCAAGTGAAAGTTTTGGACAGACAGTGACAAAATATAAGGAAACGTGCAAAAAGGAATCGGTTAAAAATCGGATAAATAGTGAATGAACACCAACCACACCTGTCCCGACACTGTTGATGGTGTTGGCCTAATTTGTAAGTGAAATGTATCTTTTATAGCGAATTAATAGTTCAAAGTGTGGTATTTGTCATGGTCAGTCTCCAGAGATCATCCTCCCAGGCATTACTTCCATTTATTAGAGGACTTGGTTTGTGGCCAATCGCCTAGGGCGTCCTCATCGACAAATGCTAACGGGATCGATGATACGTAGGTAATTTTACACCAGTTCAGAGTGCTTGATTTTTTGGTGTGAGGCTGTTTTTCGCACAATAAACTGACCTTGTGTCTAACGTTGCTGTTGTAGGGGTTCGAGAGGAAAATAAACAACTCAGGGCTGACCCAATATTTTGTAGGGATGCTTCAGGAGTTATACACACTGTCAAATGAAGTGAGATTTGTCTTTGTAAAAGGTTTAAGGTTTTGGTTTGACTTATTTGCATGAGCCAGAGAGCTTTGCGACATGTTTCAAACGAAACTTCTTAAGTCAAAGAGTGATCCCCCTACCAAAAATTAAACAATTATTTGGTTAATTTTATTGTAATTTGAACTAGATTGAAGTTGCACAACATGATGAGCATCAAAGTACTCTTCTTCATCTCCCTCTCCCTCTCTCTCTTTCTCACTCTATCTATCTTCCTCTTTCTCTTTTTCATTCTCTCCCTCTTCCTCTCTCTCTCTTTATCTCTCTCTCTCTCTCTTCCTCTCTTACCTTATCACTCTCTCTCTTTCTCTCTCTTTTTCTCACTATCTCTCTTCCTCTCTCTCTCTTTCTCACTCTCTCTCTTCCTCTTACTTTCTCACTCTCTCTCTTCCTTATTCCCTTTTTCTCTCTCTCTTTATCTCTCTCTTTCTCACTCTCTCTCTCTCTCTGCATCTCTCTCTCTATTGTCAATGAGAAACTTGTTTAATGTGTGTACCGCTTTTGCTCACAGTTGATCAAAAAGTGTGACGCGTCGACGATTCACTGTGTCAACGCAACAAAACGTTTTGCGTCTAGATATAACAACGGATGAAACATGGATCCACCACTTTACCCCTACAGTTAAATAGGTACTCAGCTGAGTCGACAGGAGCATGTGCCGTAAAATGGGACCAAAAAAGAAATCATCAGTAGACAAGGTTTTGGGCTTATATATTGGGAGCGCAAGGTATTTAGTTTATCGATTGCCTTGCGAGTAACCGTCAATAGTGAATATTATATGGCATTATTGGTTCGTTCGAAGAAGTGAATCGACAAATAAATATGAAAAAGTGGTCTTTCACAAAGAAATTGCACCGGGTTACAAGTCGATCGCAATTTAGTTTTACTAAATAAATACGGGCCGCTCCCTACGAGCAACACTTTCTGCTTTTACGGCGTTTCGATTGGCTATAATCCTATTCTAGAATAACCGAAAAGTATTGACGAACACTAAACAAAGAAACATTGAAATCAAACCCTGGCGTATTATATCATTCAATTACTGAATATCAATTATTACAACGAACTGTGCTGTTTCCGGTTCAGAAACAATATTTTAAAATGCTAAACGTAATACAATTACTCCTTTTGACATTTAACTCACTTCAAAAGATGCAGTGCTACAGATGGCAGAAGATAGGCCACATTGCATCTGAGTGTCCGGAAAACGAAAAAGGAGGCGATATATCAGCGCCAGTCTCTCTTCAGTCAATTTAAGAAAGGCGCTCCCTACTGTTGAAGTGTGGATCGATGTAAAGAAACGCAGAGCTCTGGTGGAATCTGGATGTTCCCGGTCTCTGACAACTGGATCAATATGTAGTCCTCGGAGTCGTCAGAAATCTAACATCATGACCGCTGACGGCGAATTTATCTGCAGTCATGGCGTTGGAAACATTTTGTTGGCAATAACTAATATAAGTCCTATAAAGGTCGATGTCTTGGTCGTGGACAGTCAACTATTAGGTTTTGACATGATGCTTGGTATCGATGTTATTAAAATGCTCGGTGAAGTCATCATTGACCAGTCTGTTTCTCGCTCGCTTAATAGCAAGTTTCTGCTACTGTTCCGGTAGCTAGTTTAATTCTCCCTATCTCTCTCTCGCTCAGCTCAATATATATATATATATATATATATAAATATATATATATATATATATATATATATATATATATATATATATATATATATATATATCGCGGCCGTGTGGTCCTGCGCATTCGTTTCGTGATTCTAGGCTGAATATACGAACTGCATTCGAGCTCATGCGATAACCAGCAACCCCCATTCCTGTACTGATGAGAGTAGAAAGCCTGAAACAACGTCGTCTGTAGCTGAAAAACACTTTAGGTTTAAAAAATATTCATATATATTTAAATATTTATAGTTACAATCCCCTTTAAGATGTGACAGTCTTGAAAGTAGAGCCCTGTTTGAAGTTAAAACGATTGTAATCATTTCTGTGATAAGCAAGTACTGCTCGAGTGTCGAACACTGTAGATTACAAGACGCATGCCCCCGCCTTTCGGATAAGTGTACCCTAACTTTAATGACTTTCTGTGGTGATTTCTCGCGGCCGTGTCGTCCTAAGAATTCGTCTCGTTATTCTAAGCTGAATTTACTAACTGCGTTCGAGCCCATTAGTGGTTTTGTCATAACGTTTTGGGACGTCTTCGGGGAGCCTAGTAGATACTCTATCTGTCGTAACTTTTTTCTGATGGCATGATAGAACCTGGTAGTGCTCATACCCTCTCTAAGCAACATACAGTGCCTGGTGTTCCCAAATGGTCACCCATTTAGGATATATATGTATATATATGTATATATATATATATATATATATATATATATATATATATATATATATATATATATATATATATGTTCCAAATTATAAAATTTAATAACTTACAAGATTATAAAAATGATGGAATTCTAAGGGCGGATAACTCAAAGCGATCGTTTATTACTGGCTGGAAAATCGGAGGAATTACTATTAAAACGACGTTATTAAAATCGAGACACCAAACTTTGAAAAACATCTAAGAGAATGTTTTATTTTCCTCCTAACTTATGAAAGAGAATAAAATGGTTTAAAATTAGGTAGGCATTTGATCTATACATATATGTTATATATTATATGTGTGTTTATAAATACAATACCTCTGTATGTCCATACATAAATAGTGTTGTCTGTATACGTGTATATAAAATAACAATTTATACATATATATATATATATATATATATATATATATATATATATATATATATATATATATATATATATATGGGGTAACGTGCACGATATATGTATATATATATATATATATATATATATATATATATATATATATATATATGTATATATATACATATATGTATATACATATTATTCCTTGCACACGGATATAAATACGTACGTACACATGGACACATATGATTCATATACATGCGTATATATATTTTATTTATTCACACAAACAATATATACACATATAAAGAATACACGCACATTTATATAAATATATAAACCTACATGTGATAGATAAAATGGCAGATCAAAGAGAAATTGCAAAACAGTGAAAGCCATAAAAATTTAATAATCGAAACATTATTGGCTTACCAATAAATATTTAATATTACCTTTCTGTTCGAGACCAAAAGTCTCCTGAATGTTGATATGTTAGTAGCATGCAAGTAAAACTTTGAGTCTACCTTGAAATTAAAATGCATTGGACGTTCTTTGAATCGAGACACGTAAAGCGAATAACCTCTCGCCGAATTCTTGAAAAGAGAAGGCGGTGCCTTCAAAAGGGACGTCGTGTGTCCGCGGTAAAGGTGAGACACGGATACAGACGAAAAGGAGTGAGATTTAGACCGAAAGTTTGTGATGAAACGAAAAATATCTAGATATTAATCCTTTTGTAGCTTCCAATTTTCGGCTTTTGTCACGCTAGGTTCAATAAGTATTGAAATAAGTTACAACGACTACAACCGGTATCACAGTTAAAACATTGCGATAGATTCCTCAATGGTTTCTGTGTAAATTTATATGTTCGATGATTTTAATTTTAAAATGTCTATGTCTATAAATTTAAGATGTCTATATCTATAAATTTAAGCAAACAATCTAACAATAATTTAAAAACATTATTCAATATATATATATATATATATATATATATATATATATATATATATATATATATATATATAATATTAGTATTTCATGTATCTACATAACATTTTATGAGGAGATATAATTTGTTATGTATCAATTTTCAGTATTTACTTCAACAGTACTCGATACGTAAGTAAAGCGAAATAGTAAGAAAAAAACAGAACAGAACAAAAACATAACAATTTAAAAATTAAAACCTAAAATAGAAATACAAGGAACCACGTGTAAAAATAAATTCACCCATTATATTGACACAACAAAGGAAACAGGATATAGGCCAATCTATAGAAAACAGAACAATATAGCAGGATATAGGAAGTTACACCAACAGCACATTTGTTCGCGGGAAGCCCAACGATTGGCTGAAAAAAAAACAAAAGATTCGGATTGGTTAACTAGCTAGCCGTGTGTATAAAAACACCCGGCAAAAATAACTCGGGTTTGACACGCCGGAGCCCTTATGTAGCTTAATTGGCATAACTATATTTTCATAGCTTACTATATATGTATATATATATATATATATATATGTATGTATGTATATAATATTATACAAAAATGTATATAATTGTAACTTTAGTTTCGTGCTTATTACATAAGTCCCGCTAAAACAATCAATAATACTAACACATAGTGTGTACCTGATTATCCTCATTCCCCTGAAGATGGACCCGGATGGGTCTGAAAGTACTTGGGGCACAAATCAAAACTATGGCAAATACGTCAGCCAATTCCCCTCCGAAACTAAGATCCTGATTCGGACTATTGAAAGGATCTACCAAAGGATATTCAGACATAAGTTGTTTCTTATATTCAACAATACTTGCCTACAAGAGAAGATGCTGCGTATATATATATATATATATATATATATATATAAATATTTATACATAAATGAGTTACCTGCCCTTAGTATTCCACTATTTTATAATCGTGTAAAAGTTATTAAATTTAAGAAGTCGAGATATACACACACACATATATATATACATATATATATATATATATATATATATACATACATACATACATATATATTAATGTATATATATATATAAATAAATATATATATATATATATATATATATATATATATATATATATATATATACATATATATATATATAAAAAGCTCGAAACGCTAGCGTATGTAGATAAAAATAATTTAATATTATTTATTTAAAATTAATATTGTTATAAGCCCCTCTTTGGGGAAGTTAAAAATAGACTGACACTGGCTATAAAGCATATTCCGGCAACGTTCGTAGAATCTCTGACCAGTCTCTAATTAATATTGCTATATATATATATATATATATATATATATATATATATATATATATATATATATATATATATTAATGCTAGCGTTACGTGAACGGTTTGCCGACGTATTTTTTTAAAGAAATTCTATTCTTTCACTCGCTTTTTATTCATTTTTGCCATTCAAGACCTGAAGATGTTTCCGGAGAGAATCGAAAACGTTTGTCAAACACACGGATTCTACATTAATTCATTCCATCAACGTCAAAAAGATCATTCCACGAATGGAAAAAATAAAAAAAGGAATCACTAAACAGAAGAGTTCTGTCGTTTTCAACAACACATGCATTAATGAAAAAATGCTGCCTAAATACACACAATATACACACATATATATATATATATATATATATATATATACAAATTATTTATTTACAAACTATACATTACATGCTTTAAAGACGTACCATGTTTTCATTGAGATTGGCTAACTTTTAATTTTTTGTTTTAAAGGTCGTTAGAGCCTTATTCAAATCCTCAGCGAATCACAAAATAAAAACAAGTCGAATAATTATTTTGTTTCGTTAGTAGCTGATTATTTGAATTAGGCTCTAACGACCTTTTTTAACAAAAACAAAAGGTCAGTCTATCTCTCGTTTTTCTTCGACCTTGCACGTCGGACTCAGGGTTTGTATTTAAAATGTATTAGTTAACTATATCCCCCTCAATATATTTCTGGCGGGTAGGTTATGCTAGTATATTTGTTGTTGTATTTGCTGTTGTTGTTTTCTCATAACGCCCGAGAACTTCCTCGGGGAGTCAGGCAGATACACTATCTCTCTCTACTTTTCTGTTGGCATGATAGAACTTGGTATTGCACATATCCTCTCTAGGCCACATATAACACCTGGTGTTCCCAAATTATCACCGATTATTTACTGGCCAGGCTCAACATTGCTTAACTTACTTCGCCGATCTAAGGGGAGCCGGGATGTGAATGTGATTATCCTGGTATATATATATATATATATATATATATATATATATATATATATATATATATATATATATATATATATATATATATATAAAACAGGGATTCATTCAAAGTTCCCAAAAAGGAGTTAGCGCTTTTACAAATTGTTTCTGCCGGCGCAATGGAAAGTTTACGTAGAACCATAGAGACATATTCGAAATTTAAAAAATGTTTTTTGAACCCGCTCTGTGCAGCACCTGCAAACGCTCATCGAGACCCACTATAAGAAGGACCGAGCTTTCATCGGCCGAAACATTGTGACAATGAAATTCAAGAGCAATACGGCGAATGATACGAATAATAAATATTCGCTGATGGTCTTTTGAACAAACGAATGAACACCGATTGGCACCGTTCAGCCATTGTCGCCCTATTTACCCAACGAAGTAGAAAACATAGGATTATCCGGAATATCTGTACTTTTCAAAGGTTAAAAACTTCAGAACCATTATAGTACTAATTTAATATATGTATGTATGGATGTATGTAATATGTATGTATGTATGCATGTGTGTATGTATATATGTATGCATTATGTATGTATGTATGTATGTATGTATGTATGTATATATGTATGTGCGTATGTATGCATGTATGTAATCATTATTATGTATGTATGTGTGTATGTATGTATGTAATCTTTATGTATGTATGTATGTATGTAATCTTCATGTATCTATATATGTATGTCTTTAATCATTATGTATGTATATGTATGTAATCTTTATGTATGTATATATATATATATATATGTATGTATGTGTGTATGTATGAAATTATTATGTATGTATGTATGTAATGTTTATGTAAGTATGTATGTATATATGTATGTCTGTAATTATTATGTCTGTATGCATTATATATGTATGCATGTATGTATGTATGCATTATGTATGTATGTAATTATTATGTATGTATCTATGTATGTATGTATGTATGCATTATGTATGTATGTGTGTATGTCTGTAATACTTATGTATGTATGTATTATATATGTATGCATTATGTATGTGTGTATGTATGTATACATTATGCATGTATGTATGTATGTATGTATACATTATTTATAAGTGTATGCATTATGTATGTATTTATGTATGTATGCACTATGTGTGTATGTATATATGTATGCATTATGTAATCAGTATGTGTATATATATGTATGCATTATGTATGTGTGTATATATTATGTATGTATGTATTATGTATGTATGCATTATGTATATATGTATTTTGTATGTATGCATCATGTATGAATGTATGTATGCATGCATGTATGTATGTATGTATTATTTATTATGTATTATGTATGTATGCATGTATGTATATATGTATGTATACATTAGTTATGTATGTATGCATTATATATGTATGTATGTAATGATTATGTGTGTCCGTATGTATGTATGTATGTATGTATGTACAGAGGCTGATTAGATGAGCATAATCACATGCTTCTGATTGAGTTCAACTGTTTGGCTCTAGGGAATACCGAATTAAAATCCAGGCTGGCTAATCACAGGCACGGGAGAGTCAAATAATTCGGTTCCCTTAACACGAAGACGGCCCCGAGCGAAACCTTGCATATGAATAAACACGCACAGATATAAACGAATGCAAAATTAGGTATCATTCGTACGTTCGTGTCTTCGATTTCGCTGTTTTAGGCTTATTTTCTTTGAAAGATTCCCTCTTCTTTTCCGCCATCTGGTTTGCCTTCGCCATTCTTCTCTGTCTCTTCGTTTTCGTTTGATATACACACCTTGTGATCTTCGCGCTCTTTTCCTAAACTTTTTCGATATTATATTTCATGTTATCGAATCTTTATCATAAGACATTTTTTGTCTGTCAGAAGTTTGTTTCATTCCATATAATAATTCTGCTCGTCCCTCTTTTAGTTCATTAGCACTACCATAACGCTGCTAATACGCATTCACCAATATGCGTGGATGTATTGATTTACTCCTCTCCAGGAGTTAGGCACAAAGCCAGTTTTTATCTTACTCCCACAAGTAAGATGTGACCCAAGGGAGTGTCGGAAAAGTGGGGTTTTTAAATTGCCTGGGACGCTCCGTCGGCATTCCCCGGTAGGGGCGCCTCAGGCAGTAAGCAATAAACCTACTCCTCTCCAAAGATGAGAGGCGAAGCCTGGGAAGGTGGACCTCCTAGAACGGCACAGGACAGACCCATAGATCGGCGTAAATCAAGCCCCGAAGGCCAAAGCCAATACCAGTCTATGGGGTGCAGTATCTATCGGAACAGATACTACACTTTGATCTTGACCAAAAGGCCAATCTACGTGGATGTAATTCAATGAAAAAACGCAATAGTACTTTCACTACGTGTATGTTGTAAACACGAATAAAATGAAAAACGATTTTTACTAAGTTAATGTAACTTGTCAAAAGAAAAAATACCTTTTCTGTCTCCTCCCTTTTTCTCTCTCCCTCTCTCTTTCTCCCTCTTTCTCTCTCTCTCTCTCTCTCTCTCTCTCTCTATATATATATATATATATATATATATATATATATATATATATATATACTTCATGATTTTCTTTAAGATACATCATTTTATTAGAGCAATTACGAAGGGAAAACTACTTTTATCTTTTATTATGAAAATATACTAGATGGAAAAAGTGGCAGTCGACTGGTTTCGCCCACACTCAACGAGAACTGCATCGTGAGATTTTAAAAGGGGATAATGTAAAAAGAGGGGGATTATATATTTAAAACCAAAAAGGGCGCTATGTTATTAAAAATGGAAGATTATGTACGATTTATATCACCTAAATATTTATTGTATTTATGTAAGGTTCGATCCTTGACTAATCGTCATCAGCATGGCTAACTTAGACAAGGGTCGAACCTTACATAAATACATTAAATATGTATGCGATAAAAATCGTACATATTTATAGGCAGGCGTTTTGGTCCAGAGGTAAAGACGCTGGACTGTAGATATCAATATCGACGGTGCGATCCTTGTCTAAGTTAGCCATGCTGATGACGGCTGTGAGCCAGAAACACGTGTACATAGATTACGTTTATGTACGTATAAAATTAATTTTTAAAAAAAGATATATATATAGTCTTCCCTTTATCTTTCGGTGTATTTTTCACGTTCTATTCCTGTTACTGTGTCTGAACGACATGTCTTGCATTCTAGTCAAATTTTATTTTATAGACGAGAGTATTTTTTCTCACTTCTTTAGGCATGACATTCTTCATTTTCTGCTTCCTCCTTTCTTCTTCCTCTTTTTTATCTTATTTTTCTTCTTATTCTTCTTATTTTTCTTGTTTTTGTTGTTCTTTGTTTTCTTTTTTGTTGTTCTTCTTTTTCCCTTTTTATTTATCATCATTTCTTTCCAAACTGGACTACTCACAGAAGTGATTAATCACTGGTAAAAAACAGCTGAGGTTCGAGTGGCAACAAGTATCTCCAGATCTCCACGACTCTCTGCTTCTTTTGATCCCGGTTGCAACTCCCGTTGCGTTCTGGTAATAGCCCTTTACAATCGTTGTGGTCAAGAACAGCTGGTGGCCTTCTATTTAATCTTCATCGGGATTACGCGTGGCATTTCAAGATTATTCTTCCTCTTCTATTTCCTCTTCTACTTCTATTATTACTACAATCAACTTCGTCTTGAATCACTTCTTATTTCCACCTTTCAACTTCATATATTGTAATGTCTTTTATCATTCTGAACTTTTATTTCTCTGCTTCTCTGTTTTATTTTATTAACAGTATTAAACTCTCCAGGCTTTCACACTATTACTAATCCTATGTTACTCATCCTTTTTTTTCACATCCTCATCGTTTTTCTAACATCTACCCTCCTGTCCTCCAATTTATTACCGTTGGACTTCGTCTTCTTTTTCTTTCAACACATCTTCTACTTTCCTTATCTAAAATAAAGGTACGTAGTTGAAACGAAATATCAAATCAATTTAAACATATTTTTTGTAATATTTTGTTACTGTCGTACTTAGTGTGTCTTTTGCTTATTACCTTATATCTATATACACCAACACATTCTGTCAGAAATATATACACATATATATATACAAATGTATATACATAACGTATATAAATATACGTATATATAAATAGATATATATATATATATATATATATATATTGTGTAAGTATACCTCCATGCAGACATCATTAAAAGAAACAGAACTCTTCTGTCTGATGTGATACCTTTGTTCTCATTTCAATTCTTCTAGTAATTTTTTTTCGTGTTAAAATCAAACACATTGATGAAAGATCCATATGTGTTACAGACGTCTTCGATTCTTTCTAGAATCATCGTCAGGTGTTGACGGCAATATTCGACTATATATATACATATATATACATACACATATATATATATATATATATAATTTGCATTCCATAGAGCATGGATAACCCCATACTTTCATTGGTTTTAACTACTTCTTTAGTTCTGTACATCGATGTATTTTTACATCTCTCATTGTACACACAAAAGTAATTTATTCACGTTGAATATTCATTTCTATCCCTTACGTGCGTTTCATGCAAGTAAATGCAAGTAAGTGTATTTTTCGACTTATCCAATTTTGTTAATCTTCAGAGGGTTGCAGTATATGTTGTTGAGTAGAAAAAAAGCGAAAATACATGTCAAAACAAAACCACCGGAGGAAAAATACGGTGAAAATCTAAGTTGATTTCTGATTAAAAATTCGGAAAACTGAAGTATATACAGACGAAGGACTCACTTGGGATAAAGGTGATCACTTCATAAAAAAAATTCCACCCCAATAATATTTTCACAGTCGAGATAACATATACATACATATATATAACTAGATGGCATCAAGAATAGGTAGCAAAATCCATTGTATATTTTCACAGGGAATATGTATTCAGGACAAGTTGCTTGTTTAGTGATTATTTTTTGTTTGCCATTGTGTAATATATTTTTCTGGGGGCGAAGTTTGGTTTTCTGAAGAGCACACAGACACACACACGCATCTCTCTCTCTCTCTCTCTCTCTATATATATATATATATATATATATATATATATATATATCATGGAAATCACTCTAGACAAGGTATGAAGTCACTTGATGTAAGGAGATAACAAGAATAAATATAATTAGCGCAAAGACAGTCTATGCCTATTGGTCTATGTCTTGAAAAGACGAAGGTTATATGTTGAATAAAAACAGTCAGCATAAAATGAGTTTCACAAGCCTGCGGTTCTTGGAAAGAAGCTAATGGAATAAGAAGGTTTATTTCCATGAGGTATCAAATCAGCGAATTGATGGAGACCACAAGACCAACGAGTCAAACGAGCTGGAACAAAAAAGCGGGGAATTGATTTAACAATTCTGAAGAACACATGCCATAATAGTATTTATAGAAAAGACTGAGACAGGCAACATCACGTCTGTTAGAGAGAGGGTGCAGAGAAGAAGAAAGGGTAGGACCAATCAACTTACAGTGTCTGTTGGGTGTACATGGTCGTTGTCGATCTGACCATTCCAGATCTAGAGCAGAAACCAACCATTCAGCGGCGTTTAGTAAGCGCACACTTCTAGAAATAGACACTGTAATGTATACTTTTTAAATAACATACATCGAGCACTTTTTTCCACTAACATGAAACATACTATATATATAATTTAATTAATTATATATATATATATATATATATATATATATATATATATATATATATATATATATATATATATATATATATATATATAGTAATCTAGGTAAAGTAAACATTAACAGGATAACAATCCAAAGAATTCCAATCAGGCTTATAATATTTGCTAAATAGAAAATAGATCTATTCATATAATATTTTTTTATGCAGACATGTACAAAAAGGCGCTACACTGACATTTGAATCATAACCGCCAACACCACCAGCGCGGAGAGACGTTTATCAAGTAACAAAGAAATAAGTTTGGTTATTCTTGTTTTTTGATGATGGAGAAAAAAATGACTCAATACTGGTCACCTCTGATGATGGAATTTTATTCCGAAATTAATAAGATTAATGTAAAATGAAACAATAATAATAATAAATTAATCTTGCATTATTAATGGCTTATATTTTCAATGTTATTAATATATATATATATATATATATATATATATGTATGTATATATATATTCATGTATATATATAAATATATACGTGTATTTATATTTACATAAACATATATATATGGATATATACATGTATATATATATATACGTGTATTTATATTTATATATATATATATATATGTATATATATATATATATATACATATATATATATACATATATATATATATATATATATACATATATATATATATATATATATATATATATATATATATGTATATATATATATGTATATATATATATATATATGTATATATATATATATATATACATATATATATATACATATATATATATATATATATACATATATATATATATATATATATATATATATATATATATATATATATATATATATATACATATATATATATATATATATATATATATATATATATATATATATATGTTATACTCTTGTACTTTTGTTGTTCTGTTTCTTTTTCTTATATTCTCTATTTTCGGTTTCGAAAGACACACACTCGCAATCACGAACGATGTAGCCGAAAATAACTATCAGTAGAATGTCTGTCTATTCTGAAATACAAAATATAGTTGATAGCCAAACTTGAATTCTGGTTAAATCTAACTGTCAGACTACGATACAGCACTTATTCATTTTGTTTATTTCCACGTCCGGTTCGTTATTCCATTAACTAGATGTATATTTCTGTCTTCAGACAATAGGACGAGCATTACGTATGCGTGAATTAGGCATCTGCATAAAGATTGGCTGCGGGTTGTCGGCCAATGAGAATTACGAGCCTTTTCGAATCAACCCCGACTCATTTTCGGCCGGTTTCGTTTTTCCTTTCTATTTATGAACCGACTCTGCTATTCATGAGACAACAACCATCATCTCCCTTTGGGGAATACTGTTTGCTGATTCAGTCTCTGCAGTCGACAATTCCCGCACACACACAAACACACACACACAGGCACACACATACATACATACGCGCGTGCCAGCATAATACACACACACACACACCAGATTACACGCATACACATGCACGTAGGAATTCATTGATTTCCATATTTCTGACCGTGCATATTTAGCTTGGCTTAAATGCAAATATTAATTCAATATATCCTTCACTCTATAATAAAGACCCATCTGTATTTATATATATCTATATCTATATATATATCTATCTATATATATATATATATATATATATATATATATATATACATATATATATCTATATATATATATATATATATAGATATATATATGTATATATATATATATATATAGATATATATATATATATATATATATAGATATATATATGTATATATATATATATATAGATATATATATATATAGTGTCTCGGAAGTTTCTCAATCATTAAAACTGAACAAAAATAAACCTTATATATATATATATATATATATATATATATATATATATATATATATATATATATATATTTAAATATTTTCTTTGTCGTACAAAACTTTAAAATAGCATTGAAGAGACAATATTTATTATTCATAATGAATTTAAGAAATTAAAAAGATGAAAGGGCAGCTGACCGGTTTCGTACCTCGCTCAACAGAGCCAAATATCGAGGTAATGTATAAAAAATATAAAAAGATGCTATGAGAATTATAGCGAGGGAAAGGGGTAAAAAAAAAAAATTTTTTAAAAAAAAGTTCAGTCAAATAGAAACAACATTAAGCCCGAGGAGATTTTCTCTTTGTTTGCAAAGAGAAGGTCTCAAGGACTTAATATAAATTGTTTCTAAGATCTTGAGATGATAAGGGGAGTGCGACTTACTAAGAATGGAGAATAAGTCGACACTGAATTTAGTGGCACAGGTGCGATTATTTATGAGATGTTGACCTATCGACGAGCCATAAGTATTATTCAAATCATCAGTTGGTAAATAATTTCCATTGCGAATTTTTGTGGGCACGTGTTGTTTGACCCGGATGTCCAATCTCTGTGACGTCATCCCGACGTAGTGCATACAGCAACTACATTTAAATAAATAAATAATGGAATTATTATGATGTGGGGGAAGGACATCTTTTCGAATAGAAGTTAAGATTGGACGAGAGGAAAAAACAACACGCGTATTCGCAGCAAAATAATATTGTTGTACAGACAAAGAGATTTGTTTGGCGAATCTATCACTAATATTACCAAGCCAAGGTAGGCGAAGGTAAATAGGGCATCTGTCTACAGAAGCTGGTTTGCTTTTGTAAAAATGTAATATTTTTGTTTTAATCGTAGATTGTACAATGTCTAAAGGGTAGCCATTGTTACAGAGGGTCTTAGTAATAAATTTAATTTCTTCATCCAGCTCGGTCTTCGAACAAATCTTTAAGGCCCTATGGGTAAGGGTCTTAATAAGATTAAATTTTTGTTTTGTGGGACAAAATGAGTCCCAACGAGTATAAAGACCAGTGAAGGTAGGTTTCCGATATACTGATGTTAAGAAACCACAGGAAGCTTTATTAACTAATACATCAAGGAATGGCAGTGAAGAATTAGTTTCCTTATCAATAGTGAATTTAAGAGCTGGATGAATATTGTTAAGGGACGTAAAAAAAACGTCCGCTTCCGTTTCATTGTTGAACAGGCAAAAGGTGTCGTCAACATAACGAAAGTAGATATCTGGTCTATTTGGACCAGATAGGAGACATTCTTCATGGAAACCAACAAAAATATTGGCCAATGCTGGTCCTAAGGGAGAGCCCATAGATACACCATCAATTTGCCTGTACATAATGTCGTCAAAACTGAATTCAACGGACATCGTAGCAAATTTCATCAACTCCACGAAAACATTTCCAGGAATAGGAGGAATGGGCAGTTGATCACGATATATATATATACAAAAAACGATGATTTCCATTCAATCATGTGACCTTTAATGATTTAATACCTTCTCTACTTTAGATATAAAAATGAGTAGACATTTATATTTCAGACTGAATACACCGAGCTTGCAAACTTCGCTTGAAACGTGTTTTGATATGTAGCCAAATGATTGTATATAAATAATATTTCTATCATATAAATAGTTCTATTTACTATTAGGCACTATTATACAAACAATAAAGATTATCCGGAGTTTACTATGTGGATTAAAACCTTACCTGGATTTATATATATATATATATATATATATATTTATATATACAAAACGTTGAGAAAAAGGGTGGGACAGAGAGGGAGACGGCGAGAGGGATATATCTACTTCAATCTCGTCACGAAAAAGTCAGCGAGTAGAAACAAAATGACGGACGAAAATATTCTAAGTGTTAGGGTTAGTAAAACAAATAGCTAACAACTAAACAACCTGCGTGAAATTACTATGTTAGTATAACTAAAACGTCAACGGTATGTCATCAAAAACGATAATAATACTTTATGAATCAAAAGTTAAATTGGTGACGCAATTGTATGGATTTTATGATTAATTGTGAGACAACACTAACACTAAACCCTAACCCTTACAATGATGAAACTTTATATTTTCCCAGATGTTGGTATCCAACACTGGATTTTTGGTGTTCATGCTGAGGGAGGTGTTTTCTTGCTTTTCAGAACCACTTCTTTGTATTTTTATTTTCATATCACATTTGAATTCGTAAAACTGTATTTTGAGTGCACATGGAAGCTTTAAAATGGCATCCAATTCACAAATAACTTTATAAAATTTCTGACACGCAACGTCCAAACAACCAGATTTTTGATTTTGTTTATTTGATTATTTCGATTCCATGGATTTTACGATTACCTTTGGAGTTACTACCATTGAACATACTGCTGATTTTTTTTATAAAAACGCCTTTTAAGGTGAACTTTTTTCTTATATGCACTTAATTGATTTACTCTGCATTAATCAACATAAGATTTCTACATTTAACATTCTTTCTCTGATAATTTTTATCTTTTCCTTCTTTTCAAACTTTGACCCTGACCAGCTTATCAATATGTATTCCTTTGATGTGAGAAATACAATTCTTTGAAAAGCCATGGTTTAAAAAACTAAATCCATAGACTTTAACAACTAAAGAAGTAACAGATTTTTTTTGATTTTTTACAACTTTTTTTCTAATCCTTTAACTTGTCTATATATTTATTCTATCCCGTATATGGAGCATCACATCTTGTTCATGATAAGTCCTATTTTAATGATATAAATTATATATTAATCTTTTTCTTTCTCATATATATATATATATATATATATATATATATATATATATATATATATATATATATATATATATGAAGCAATCCAACAAAAGATATAAGCGTCAACTAATATCTTATAATTAGTGAAACATCCGGCTAAAAAACTGAAGCTAAATATACTGGATAGAGCATTAATATTATAATATAAAATGAAGTAATAAAATAAGGTGTCAATCAAATTTTATTAGAATTCAAAGTTCAAGCAAAGTATCCTTAAGTCCTTAGCTTATCTTTGAAAACTCATGAGCTAAGGACTTAAGGATACTTTGCTTGAACTTTGAATTCTAATAAAATTTGATTGACACCTTATTTTATTACTTCATTTTATATTATAATATATATATATGTATATATATATATATATATATATATATATTATATAAACTATTTCATTTATATATGTATATAAGAATCCACTGCCAGCCTAGAACATAACAACTATACATACCCATTGCAGAGAAGTGGAAAGGGTAAGGGCAATCAAATTGCAGATACGTTTCCGTACCTTATAAATAACCCTTAAATGACACAGACACTCACCAGCCCAAAAGTACTCTATACAAAATCTGATAGTAGATATCAAGAGATAAAGATCATTCTTACGTGTGAGAAACTGTTTTGAGCGATAGAAGTAACACCCTTTACCAGAAACATCAATAGCAATGGATCTAATGTATGAACTCCAAGAAAGGTTTGATGAGAGAGAAAGACCAGCCAGTTTCAGAGTCGATTTCTCCTCAAGAGCAAAACCATCCACGAGCATCTCAGGAAGAAAAGGGGCACGCCTACGATTGAAGGACACGAGCTGAGTCTAAACAGGATTGAACGTAACAAACAATGTTGTACCCCAATCCACAACTGGACCTAGGTCAACTTCTAGATCAGCTACATATTTCGACTGATCCGATGTAGATAGACGAGAAGCAACACCAGAATAGAAAGGGGTATCAGCGGCATAGATGATCATTTTCTCAATAATATTCTTTGGAAGATTATTTATATAGAGAAGAAACAATGTTGTGCCTCGAATAGAGCCCTGAGGAAAACCAGCATTGATAGGAAAAGAGAATTAAAAGGCACCGTCCAAAGTTACCCGTAAGCTTCGATCGGAATGAAAAGACCTGGTAATGTCCAGAACCTCACAACCAATACCATAACCCTGAAGTTTGTGAAGGAGACCAGAGTGGCATCCTCTGTCAAACGACTTTGAAATGTCAAGCTCAATGGCTCTACCCTCTCCTGAATTATCCATAAACAGACAGATCCGTTCAGTTACAACAGTTAAAAGGCTAGCGGTTGAACGAAAACCACGAAAGCAAGACTATATATCTATAAAGAGTCCCACACTTTACAGAAAATAAACAAGCTTCCTATTAAGGAACATTTCAAAAACTTTGCTCATGATATAGAGAATACTAACAAGACCGATCACCAGAATTTCTAAAGATAAGGACAACAGAAAACTCCTTCCAAAAAGAAGAGTAACAGGACCGAGACAAACATAGATTGAATAATTTAGAGTGGATAGTAAAATGTTCAAGAGCACAACGCTTGAGAACGACAACACGAAATTTAAGCAGGACCGGAAGCCTTAGACTGGTTCAGATCAGGAAGAACCCGAGCAACCATCTTTGGAGAGATATCAACAGAATCAAGAAATTGATCAGTTTTCAAAGAAAATCTGGAAGAAAAGTACCCGAACAAAAAGACGAGCAAAGAGATCATCGTTTTCCTTAGAAGATGAAACAACTCGAATAGAATTAAAAACAGAAGGAATAGCAGACTTTCTAGTTTAATAACACTATCGTAGATTCTCTAATATCACGAGAGCCAACCCTTTGAGATGAGATACAGTCACGAATCCTTTGAGAATAGCAAGACTATGTCTCTGATCTCGCTCTTCTGTATGGCTCGAAGTCTCATAAACATCCCAACAATACTGATTTAAGTAATGGTAACGATGGGCAATGAAAAAAACACAAACAGATGAAAATCATGGAGGATAATCAGGTTTAGTTTGAAACTTACGATGGAATGAAAGTGTCAATTCTAACAGGAAACCTGTCAGGAACCTTCCTACCAGCGTCGTTCGGAAACATGCCTAAAATAAGACCCCACGGGAAGCTGCGAAGCCTATCCCAATCAGCCCTTTTGTACTTTACTGTAGGGACGATTAATAGTAGACTTCGCCAAATAATCAATCCCAACATCAACAACAGCATGATAAAAAGAACCTTATAGAGGAAAAGAGGGAATATTACATGAGTCAAGAAAAGAGGTGAGAAATCAATCCCAACATCAACAACAGCATGATAAAAATAACCTTATAGAGGAGAAGAGGGAATATTACATGAGTCAAGAACAGAGGTGAGAAAAAGATCAAGTAAGGAGGGAGATGAATATCATTATCAAAGAAAACGTGTGGAAAAGGTGGGTATTTGGGGCAAGTCATGAGACAGAGAAAAGGTTAAGGCAGATTTCACAAGCTAAATTGTTGCCGGTAGAGTGAGGGGACAGTCAGAATGATGAGCATTGAAATCACCAAAACATACATATAAATATAACATAACATACCTATAAATATACTCATACAAATATATATATATATATATATAAATATATATATATATATATATATATATATATATATATATATATATATATATATATATATATATATATATATGTAAAGATAAATGAAGGAAGAGAGATAAAGATATACGGATAGCAAATCTATTTCATCTTCGATTGTTCAATGCAAGGTGTACTCGATAAAGACATGTTTATTTTTCTCTCTTTAAGCTAGGCTTTTAAAAGATTACAATCTTATCATCAGAGGAATAACATAGATGGATAAGTTGGCAGTGGAATAGCCAAAGTTCAAAATTTGAAAATTCAAGCAACAATATAAAGTAATGGAAAGTGTTTCGTATATTGAGCTTAAACTATTTCACTATAAGTTCAATTCTCTAAAATTATACTTTTAGTTTCATGTTTTATTTATTTTACATACATATATACATATATATATATATATATATATATATATATATATATATATATATATGATTATTTTTATTTACACAGATGTTTTACCTGAATTATTATTATTATTATCATTATTATTATTATTATTATTATTATTATATATATATATATATATATATATATATATATATATATATATACAGGGTGGGCAAAAATAAGGGTCCTATCTTAAAAAATTCATAACTTTTTTATTTATTGATTTTTAAAAAAATTTTTTTTTAGAATAAGTAAAGGACCCCTTCCGAAGCAAGCATGAGCCGTATTAGCCCTAAGGAACGTACCCTTATTTAGAAAACATTATTTTTGCTTAAAAAACTCAAAACAGTGTAAAAAACAATACTTTAGTTTTTGTAAGTTTTAAGAAGTGTTTTTCGGGTAAAATTTGTTTTGTTTATTTCAAAAAATCTCGGAAGGGTCAGTCTACACACACATAAAGTTTGGTGAGTTTAACTTTTATTTTGTGGAAGTTATTCAAATTCAAGTTATTCAAATTTAAAGATAGGACTCTTATTTTGGCCCACCCTATATATATATTAACAATGATTAGACCTCGTTATAAAATATATAAATGTTTAAAGCCCAAACGACCGAAAAGAAATTAGTTTTTCTCACTGCTTTTTTTTTGCTTTAAGTTTTAGGAGCTTTTTATTTATTTATCTTTGTATCTACTTTTATTTGCTTGAAAATTTAAAATGTACAAGTTCTAATCAAGGGAGGCGCGACAGAGCTCTATCCCTTAATAGACTTCAAAAACTACCTATGCCAGAAATCTCATTTCTTTGATCAATCATAACTCAAAAACCAATAAACCAAATTATTTAAAACTTTGCACAAAATTTTTATTTGATAGGTTCTATAAGTGTGTAGAATTTCAGCATCATTAGTCTAGGCAACCCAGAGATCCAGAAAGGAGTGATGTTGTGTTATCCGTGTGTACGTACGTACGTACGTGTGTGCCACCCTGTATCTCATCTACTATTTGATGGAATCAGCTGATTTTTGGCAGAGATAGAGGTTCTAGGGTCTAGTTGATGGCATTTTAATTTCAGTTTACCATATACCTTAGTTTTTCAGTAAATTAAAAAAGACCTTAAAAATACCATTTTCTTGAGGCATAGCCTTTAAAAAAATAGCGACGTTCCATGATAAATGCCAGTATACTGAAATCATATGCCCTTAATAGGGTTCAGATGACGATTTATATACACTAAATGCACAAAAGCAAGGAAGTTCCCAAATTTTTAAACTTTTATTGTCATTAAGGGTATGACTACTTATCAACTAAGCCATTTCATTATCACATCACTACAGTATACATCACTATGTATGAGCGGATGAAGTGCGTGAGGTGCGCTGAAGAAATATTCCTACCAGTAAAATACATAGTCCTGTTGTGCTCGCATACCCTTAATGACAATAAAAGTGTAAACATTTGGGAACTTCCTTGCTTTTGTGCATTTAGTGTATATAAATTGTCATCTTAACCCTATTAAGGGCATATGATTTCAGTATACTGGCATTTATCATGGAATATAATATACACTTAACGTATACAACTATTATGTCATATTTATTTAGATCTGTTAATATTTATTACAATTGAGTTATGTTATATTCCTTATTGGTGTAATATGTTAACTTAAGTACCCTGCACTTCATAAGAAATTTATATTAATATATATTGCTTCTTTTTCTTCTTTAGTGTGAATTAAATGCTTCTGGTGTTGGCATTAGTTTCTGCGATATTTTTCTAGTTCTGGAAGACATCGGGAAGGGCCACGAGAAGGTTACCAACATCCCTAAGTGAAAGTGGTACTGTGGAACCGACTGGATTCGAATCTGTTACACCAAAGTATTCAGTCCGTGGTGTTATCCACTTAACCACCGTCACTTCTTAATATAAGGTGCTTACACAGTACAATTCGTAGTTTGCGTTAAATGTTTACAGTATGGTGTTTTTCATTTTTTAATATTTATAATTGTAATTCTCTTATAAAATGTAATAATATTAAATCTTAGTTACTTCTATATTCATCCAACTTAATTTTTTTGAAGTGCCAGAAGTAATTCTTGCTTCACTTTCTTTGGTTTTGTTTAATAGTTTCTGTAAATTAGTTTTTCCGGTTGTAAGGATAATTGCTGTTGAAATTAAAAAGTTAGTAGTTATCGGTAGGTTTAGTATAAAGGGATGTAGGTCTTGTTTGCTATGGGATTTGACTGTAACGTCAACAAACAAAAATGGAGTTATATGAGTTCTCCATGGTTAATTAGATGGTGGTATTGAAAATGTTCGTGTAGTAGTAGTTTAATGTTTATAAGACAGTATTGCCAAACGATGAAAACGTCGTAAATATAACGGCAGTAATAGGAGGGCTTAGAAGGAAGTTTAGGGGTGGTTAGGTATCTAGTGAGTGCATGATGGAGGCCATTTTAGTGGCTGTGACAGAGGTGTTTAACTTAAAGAATATTTTGGGTGTTAAATATATATATATATATATATATATAAACATATAAATATGTATATATATATTAAGTGAATTACATAATAAAATGAGAAATTAATCAGATGTTAATTAAGTTCAAAAACAAGGAGTAATATTGCGTCCTTAACTCATGAGTTTTCAAAAAAAATCTTCTCCTCCTTAATTGGACATTATAATATTCCACACTCAGTGAGTCTTCTGAACTTTTTATATGATTTTGTTTTTTCTATCGTTTTATTCATTTGCATACACCCTGAATACGCTTGTCACTGTCAGCTACTGCATCGATAGCAAGCAAATTTCCCACCTGGATAACGTTTTCGTTTTTGGACTAGCATTTACCACCTTGATTATTTTTTAAATCGACTTCTTTGACATCTTTCTTGAAATTGTTATTAACTTTATGACTTGGATGAACTGCATAAGTTTAACAAAAAAGTATGTTTTTGGCTAATATAGTTGATGTTTTATATACTTTTATGTATTTTTTATATATTTTTATATATTTTCAAAGCTTAATTTTATTACCTGCAGTAATGTCATTGCGCTAAAGGAGAATATTCTCTTTGAAAACTCGTGAGTTAAGGACGCCATATCACTCTATGTGTTTTTAACTTTAATAATATCTGATTAATTTCTCATTTTATTATGTCATTCAATTAATGTTATTGCTCTATACACTATATTGAGCTTTGTTTTTATCCTGATAGTCTACTAATTTTAGATATTATTTATATCGTTAAAGTATTATCTTACTCTTTCTCTCTCTCAATCTCTCTCTCTCTCTCTCTCTCTCTCTCTCTCTCTCTCTATATATATATATATATATATATATATATATATATATATATATTGAACATTTTAGAATTGTAAAAAGAATGATTATGCAATGAACCAAGCACATAATTTTATTGAATATATATATATATATATATATATATATATATATATATATATACATATATTCAATCACAAGTCAGTCTACAATGTAAATCTACAACTCAAAACAAAAACAAAAAAAAACATACATTATGTGCTTATCTTTGATCGAACTTTGATCGAACTTAAACGTATTTCTTGTGTCGTCGGCGAAATTGACTAACAGGATCAAAGGCCAATCCGGCCCGTTCATATACGCATCGCTTATTGTTATACACAGAGTTTGAAATACGAACAGAAGGTCATTCACTAAGATTCCATGCCTAAAAGAATTGTTAATTACTCTCCTGGCGAACGTAGGATCGCAACGGTTAAGAATTCGATCTCTATCGAAAATATTTGGCAGTATTTCAACCCACAGATGGACATTCTCTCTCACGAGAGCACAATCCAATTTAAAGTCGATGGGCGCCCTAAGGATTCTACACTTATTGGAGACTACTTTATT
Organism: Sepiola atlantica; assembly: GCA_963556195.1. Taxonomy (NCBI): domain Eukaryota; kingdom Metazoa; phylum Mollusca; class Cephalopoda; order Sepiida; family Sepiolidae; genus Sepiola; species Sepiola atlantica. Next base: position 45,641,475 of record OY744539.1, read on the forward strand.
GAAGCAAACCGACAAATCACTTAACATTGTGTTAACCCCAACTGAAGAACTGAGGATTACACCCACTCTCAAAAATCGGGAAATCATAGATTTACCTTGGTTTACTACTCCAGAGCAATCTCAACTTGTCGAATATCGTTACGATAGGAAACTCCAAACTCTCAGGTTAATGAAGTCCACGATTCACCGGTGATATTTCTATGAAATTGACGACTGTGTTGGTTGTCATGCTCTATTTATAGTACAAGTGCCCTTTCTGCATTCCAGGGTGGCACATGAGTGCAAATTTTCTTTTTGAACGTCCGTCTATCATGTGACACCACGTTGTATCATTTTTCCGAATTAAAACTTTAATGTACTTTCTAACGAGCTTGAGGTGAACAGATCCAATATTGACATCATAATGTTGGTTGGTTTACTTTAAGCGAAACGACTCGTAAAATAATTTGTTCTGTAAAAACAATAAAATAATCTTGGCTTTAGGAATATAAATAAACTTTGCTTACTTATATATGCTCTGTTGTCACGGGTTAATATCCGTTGAGCTTAAATTAGAAGAGGTAGGTTAACATAAAGTACTGAAAATATATGCTAAGACATATATTTTCAAAATTATATATAAATATATGTATATATTTATATACATACATACATACATAAATACATAAATACATACATACATACAGCAGACTCAGGTTGATACACCGGTTCCCGTTAGATCACCAAAGTTAAGCGTCGTCGAACCTGGGCAGTACTGAATGGGTGACCATTTGGGAATACCAGGTGCTGTATGTGCTCTCTTCTTATCTCGACATTGTTTCCAGTCGTATTGAACTGCTTGCCATTGGAATCAAGCAATGCCAACACTTGCGGGAAACTCATGCGCTGAAATCGACGGGAAAGTCTATCATATATATATATATATATATATATATATATATATATATATATATATAGGGGCGTTCAATAAGTAAGGCGTCTGACCTACTTCTAGTTGTCTGATCTAGATGAAATTTTAAATGTGTAATGATTTATATCTGTATGGGTTATGTTGCAAAAAAACAGCTCTGAAGTAATTGTGGTTTCTGATTTACATGTGTAAATCAGTCAGATGTGAAATGGAGCCAGTAGAGTGATCCGGTTTTTGTATTTGAAAGGACGCACACAAAAGGAGACTTTTGATGAAATGAAAGAAACTGATGGTGATGATGCCCCATCATATGACCTTGTAAAACGCTGGCATCGTGAATGCAAACATGGCCGGGAGTCTGTGGAAACAGCTCCCAGACGTGGGCGTCTCTCCTCTGCGATTGATGAGGCATCTGTTCGTCAAGTTGAGGCTTCCATTTTGGAAGATCGATGTGTTACTATTCGCAAAATGGACCAAGAGGTCAAGATTAGTACAGGGTCTGTAGAAACTATTATTGATGACCATTTGCACATGCATAAGGTGTCTGCCAGATGGATTCCCAGGTTGTTCACATCTTTCCAGAAGCAAGAACGCGTCGAGTGCTCGAGGATGAATTTGGAGATGTGCCAAGAAGTTTTACAAAAGACTGATTACACAGGATGAAATTTGGGTCCATCACTATGATCGAGAGACTAAAGCCCAGTCAATGCAGTGGAAGCATTTGGACTCACCACCTCCAAAGAAGACAAGGCTGCATTCCTCCGCAAGCTAGGTCATGCTCACAGTCTTCTGGGGCCAGGACGGACTAGTGATGACAGATATCCTGGCAAAGGGTACGACAATTGCAGGAGCCTATTACGCTTCACTGTTGATGAAATTAAGAGAAGCTATCAAATCAAGAGGCGGGGCAAGATCAGCAACGGTATCCTCTTGCAGCAGGACAACGCTCCGGTCCACAACTCGCATGTCGCCAGATCAGAAGCACGGGCGTGTTGCTATGAAATCCTCTGCCATCCCACTTACTCTCATGACCTTGCACCCTCTGAATTTCATCTCTTCCCAGCCATGAAGTTGTGTTTGAGAGGTAAGCGTTTCCCAGATGATGCAGCCTTGATTTCTGAAGTTACGACGCGGTTGGAGGACCAACCTTGTAAGTTCTACAAAATCGGTGTCCAGGGCTGCATCAAACGATGGGAGAAATGCATAACTCTGGATGGTTCCTATGTAGAGAAAGACTAATAACTGTGCAAAGTTTTATTTTTCTACTGCTATGGGAAATGAGTCAGGAGTATTACTTATTGAACGCCACATCGTGTATATATATATATATATATATATATATATATATATATATATATATATATATATATATATATATATTAAAGACCCATATTCGCTTCCGGTGTTGGCGGCTAACTAATGACATCCTAGAGATATGAGTAAATGTTTTTATAATAGATTATTTCTTCTTTTCTTCTTGGCTTGTACGTTTTACTCTCTGTGTTTCTCTCTTGTCTTGTCTCTATATCTCCTATTTTTCTTCCCTTTTGTTTATTCTTTTCGTTCACCTTTACCCATTTACTCTCTCTCTCTCTCTCTCTATCTCTATCTCTCTCTTATCCTCTTTCTCTTTCGTTTGCTCTCTGTTTTGTTCACATATTCTCATTAATTATTTCCATTCATAGCTTCTTGCTCTTTCTATCTCTTCTCCCGTTTGTATTACTTACGTGTGGCAGATAGCTTGATTAAATAATATATAGGAATTGTAACCTCATGAAATTAGCCTAGCCGACCCATCAACTTGGCTTCGTCTGCTTCAAGACTCACCTTAATTGACGGTTAACCTTTCTATTACCCAGCTACGTAAAATTAGAAAGCGTCTGAATTCAAAAATTTCTTAATTTCTCGAAAGCCAGAAGGTAGAAACGATTTTCAGCGAAATCTCACGAATTCTCAGCGATTTCAATGATACTTCGATGTAAATGAGGACATCCCTCTCTGCCCAACATTTTTTTGATAGTTGTGCAAGTTGATGTCGGAGTTTCGTTATAGAAATGAAATATCGCTCGAGGCGTACATTTCCATGACACTTAGCTGGTTAACAGACTGTCAAAATAATTGCATCATGTTCAATATGTGTCCACTTATTTTTTTTCTAAGGGGTTCTTTCTATCAATAGATTGGTCTGTCACGTTTAAGTCTAAATTAGAATTTTCCGCCTGTAAAACGTTGAGTGAATGGACGCACGTTACGAATATATAATTGTTCTTGCGTACGGCTTGATGTAGTAATAGCATTCTTGAGTCTGTTCGTTTGTAACTACAGCAATAAATGAATACGCTTTGGAAATATCAGTTACAACAATAAACACGGTTTCAAATTATTCCACTACTGAACAAAACTGAATACAAAGACACACACACACACACACATATATATATATATATATATATATATATATATATATATATATATATATATCCACGAACACGTGTATCGCATCTAATACATCTGAGCAGAATGGTTGAATTTAGCGAGGTTCGAAACTGCGATCTTAGTTATTGTAGTGCAGTGTATTTACCATTAAGCCACCAACTTTTGTTAAGATTACGTGGGACATTTTATCGCATATAAATGTAAATTACAGAATTCATATATCCAAGGTGAAGCATTTTTCGTAAATGCTAGAGATATATATTTCTCTAACTCTATATGTCGCCCTTTAAATAAAGACCGACGCATTATGTATATAACGTACGTATATATATATATATATATATATATATATATATATATATATATATATATATATATATATATATATACATTTAAAAAGAATACGTGGAAATCTCTCTAAGGCCCTTTCGACTATCATCTCGTCAGGAGAAAATCGATAGTTTTAATTAATAATAACGTCGAAAGAAAGAGCAAATGGGGAAATTGAGTGTGCCAAAATTAACGTTGAAGCGATTAAAATTCAATTTAATTATTTCGTTAAAAGTCGATTAAAAGGCACTACGTTAGGGGATAAAAAAAAAAAAATTGGGAGGGAGTTCAAAGTTCCCCAAAGAAATTAAGTGATCTTACAAATTCCTTCTGCCGGCACAAGGAAGGTTTTCGCATAGCAATAGAGACAGATTCCAATATTTTCAAATGGTTCTTGGAATCTGCTCGATGCAAGACCTCAAAACGGTCTATTTTATAGCCACTGGCACAGCTAGGGTTTTCAACCAAATGCTGGCCAATAGCAGAGTCCAAAGAATTAGAGGAGGGGTAACACAAGGACCCTACCCTTCCCTGACGTATTTTTGATGGAATGTGCTGGTTCATGCGAGTATAGGGCGCACTTCCTTGCATTTGCAGACTCGCATCAACCAGCACATTCCATCAAAAATACGTCAGGGAAGGGTAGGGTCCTTGTGTTACCCCTCCTCTAATTCTTTGGACTCTGCTATTGGCCAGCATTTGGTTGAAACCCCTAGCTGTGCCAGTGGCTATAAAATAGACCGTTTTGAGGTCTTGCATCGAGCAGATTCCAAGAACCATTTGAAAATATTGGAATCTGTCTCTATTGCTATGCGAAAACCTTCCTTGTGCCGGCAGAAGGAATTTGTAAGATCGCTTAATCTCTTTGGGGAACTTTGAACTCCCTCCCAATTTTTTTTTTATCCCCTAACGTAGTGCCTTTTAATCGACTTTTAACGAAATAATTAAATTGAATTTTAATCGCTTCAACGTTAATTTTGGCACACTCAATTTCCCCATTTGCTCTTTCTTTCGACGTTATTATTAATTAAAACTATCGATTTTCTCTTGACGAGATGATAGTCGAAAGGGCCTTAGAGAGATTTCTGCGTATTCTTTTTAAATGTATCTATACATTTTGTATCTCAAAACATTTATTTATATATATATATATATATATATATATATATATATATATATATATATATATATATATATTAATTTTAATCATGGGAAGGGCTTTATTGCCAATGTTTCTTTATATTTACTGATTTGCGAAACCTTATGTTATTCCTCTTCGATTGAACTTTTTCATGGTCATCAATAAACGTTTTTACGGAACCGGAAGTGGTTTCAGGGTTTATACTGTTGAAACGCGTCAAGATAACTACCAGAGGTATGCATCAATTTCCACTTTAATAGATGTGCACCCAAAGACAATAGAAAAGAAGTGCATCAACCCCTTGCCAGTTTAGACACAAGGTCAGCTGTTGTTTTCAAAAATCACCTCACTGGGATAAGCATACTCTCGCCAACAACAAAAGAATCATCAGCAGCAGCCCTGTCGTCTTTCTCTTGTAGAGGGCTCTCAGGTGATCCGTAAACAACTACCGCCTTTCCAGAGAGAAGGCAAAAAATATAAAGGTTGGCCTGTTAGAACTGAACAAAACCATATTACAGCTTACAGCTACACAGCTAGTGAACAACTGATTTGTAGCATAATTTTACGATACAATTAGCGATATGCTTGGTGGTTTAATTGAAATGTTATTTATTCATGAACTGAGATGAATACATCGCTTAATTGTCTGAAATGGTAAAACGTACTAATCTAATAGACATCTTCTTCTTAGATGAGTCCGAATAATTTTGTTCGTTTCTTTACCTGTTGCTCAGTATGTTTGCCCATCAATCGGGCATGACTAAGTTCGGCATATAATGATTTGCATCGCTAAATGCGCATTTTAAATGGATGTAGCTTCAAACATCTATCGATAAAGTTTAGAACGTTAGCCAGATCGTCTGTCGTTCGCTCAGTCGGTCTATATTCTTGTCTTAATGCGTCCGCCTATCTCTATTTACGCAGGTGTCTATTGTAGCCACGTGCGATCTTCATACGTATAGTGACGAGCATATAAAACGTTGACTGGTAAATTTTTAAACAATGGGCTTACTTCGTCCCACTTACTGAGTTTCATGCTGTCAGGCTTGATCATTGCTTCTGTGGTATCTCATGAGACACAATTGAACAACAATTAGTATTCTAGTCATAAAAAGGACTTATTTTTGTTTACCGTTTAATAATAAAGAAACAATTTATCCGTTGATATTTTCATTCATACATTATTTGTGAGACTGTTACGCCTTTCACGTTGTTGTCACGGTACTTGCCTGATACGTACCTTGTCATGTTTCCCTTCTTTGTCTCTCTCATTTTGAGCTTTCTCTCTCATGATTTTAATTCGGTATCTCTTTTTCTTTTAAATAATATCGTTACGTCACATTTATCGCACCAAATTCTTTAATCTAATTTCGATTTTATATGATTTTTACGAATATTCATTGTTTATATCTGACCTGGAACCTGAATGTATTGATAGTTGTTTGTTTGGTTACGTTGTTTTCGAATATATCGGTCAAATATTTCGGACAAAATTTATACGAATTAAGTTTTAATAAATAGTTCGACTTCTTATTGTTTTACATAGAGTCGAGACATCTTTCGTAATTTATTCAAAATTATTCGTCTACGCGCCTCATTTTGCTATGACGTTTTGTTTATCGGTCGAGCTGTTAGATCATCGATGTGTAAGGCTTCAATCTGAAACATCATTTCCATTACAAAAAAGTTAATCTTAAAAAGTGCTTTAGATACGCCCAAGCATATATGTCTGTTGATATGTCATGTCGGCATTTTCATCGGTTAATCCGCAGTTGAAATAGACGCATTTTATAAATATACATTTTTGTTTACTGATATACATAGAAAATGTTTAAATGATTCAATTAAGAATAGGTTGCATGAATCAGCCATAAAGAAAAGAAAGTCTTAGAGTACAACAATCGAAATAATATGAACAGAACAGCTATAAAGAAAAGTGTTAAACAGGGAAATACTCTAAGAAGACCGGAGTGCGCAATAGCAGTAATTCAGAGAACATAACGTACACGAGGATGAAAAAAGAGCGAGAAATGTAATATAGATAACATAATCCATCGCTCGAGTCAATGTTGCATGGTTTCCAGAAACTATGCTTTCATTTCCTCTTCGTTCAATACTTATAGTGTCTATGTATTACTTTACTCTTTCAAATAAGCACCCCAAAAAGTAAGTGGCTGCCATTTTTACTCTCTACCAATTATCTACTCTAACCGCTACCGTAACACCGGTTCCTAATTTCTCATGGCATAATAATAATATTTACACGGTTGGTGTTTGATTTCTCACGATGGTATTATTCTCTGTTATCTACTGCGCATTTGCATTATAAATAATGGCTGATCCTAATTTTATGGAATATAAGAATAGCGTCTTCAAATTTTGTTTAAATAGAAACATGTTCGCTAAGAGTTTTTCTTCAGTTATATCTCTGATTTTCTTTCATTTATTTACTTATTCCTTTAAACACGACATGATTTCGGTTAGGTAAGTTATACGAATAGTTTTTTGTCACATTTATTTGTTTTTTGTTTTTTGTTTTTTGTGCAGTGGTTTTTATTAGTAAGAATAATATTAGTATCGAATCGTACGCCATTCTTGAAAGCCGAAACATTCTCACTGTAAGTAATTCATGATTTGATCATTTTAACCCCTACTTTAATCTATAGAGATGAACAGTCTCTCAAAACGTACAGAAATATATTTTAAAAAATCCTAAGCACTTAAATTACTTATAGTGAGATAGGTCTTTCTAGGATTAAAAATAAAATAGTCTAATATTTCTTTTTCTTGAATTAAATCATTGTTTTATACTTTCACCGGTTAACGCCAAAACAAAGCTAAGTCATATTTAATCACCTAAATTACTTACTGTAAAATAGGTTCTTTGCTGATTTTTTTTCAGAATAAATACTCTAATACATATATTGTTTTAATTAGATTATCATTACATATTTTCTCTCGGCAAGGCCGAGACACGGTCCTTATGTTGCATTACCCGTTCTTTCAGGGTAGCCGGTAAGATCCAACAAGAATGACAAAGAACAGAAAGTATATGGAAATAAACTTTGGTTTGCTTTATTTCCCATCATCGGATGGTTTACGTCGGTTACGCACACACATATAAAAATCTTTTGACATACTTTTCTTTATTTCCCATCACCGGATGGTTTACGCTGGCTACGCACACAAATATAAAAATAAAGTCTATTGAAATACTTTTGTCCCATGAAAGTCTTTTTCTTGCTGAGGTAACAGACTCGGTTTCCGCTAGAAACTCGTTCGTATATACATCCGATTGGAAAGCAATTTGCTAGGCATTGTCTATCCGAGCGTAAACTGAAGCAATTGTTCCACAAGCCCTTTGGTGAAGAACAAGTCAGGGGATTCCTTCACATTATCAACTTGCTTATCAGTCGTATTTTTAGTCAGCGGACACGAAAGCCTAACAGCAAGACGAGCTTGGTTATCATAGCCAATAAAGCTTACTCGGTGCCATGAACATCGGTAAACTCTCATTCTTCCGGTACTTCGATACTCCGATCACCAAGCGTTTCGACCCTTCGCGTTTTTGAAACCGCCGTTTATTTAGTCTCCTTGCACTACGGAACCTTCTCCTTTTTTAACCGTTATCATGTCGTTTTTTTTCTTTCTTGACGTCCCATCCACAATGGACTCGTCCACGATTCATTTTTGCCACTTTTCATTATCTTACACTTGCTGCTGCTGCTCTGCTGCTGCTGCTAATAATAATAATAATAGTAATAATAATAATAATAATAATAATAATAATAATAATAATAATAATAATAATAATGATAATGATAAGAATAATAATAACAACAAAAATAATTTTAAAAAGATTACCTTTAAGAACTATCTTGTGATAAAGTAGTTTGCAAATCAAATTACATATGAATAAAGATGCGTTAAAAAAACTTAAGTACTTTTGGTACCAGATAGGCAAATAGATAAGAAGAAGGAAACTTGACTGTGCAGATCTGAATACCCGATATATAGTCTAAATACTCTTTTTTTTCATTTATGAACGAAGAAAAAATAAAATCTTCGGGATGATACCTAAATTCACATATTGCAGGCTCTGAATTCGTATGAACCGACTTAACGATTGGAAATTTACAAATACAAAAAGGGGCTCAAGTATATAACATTAAACCATTAAGAGGGGGACTTGAACTTAAACTGTTAAATAGAAAAAGTGTTTTCTTCGTCTACGACTTATGAACGTAGGATCTTAATCCGTGGATTTAATAAAGGGTTCAGTTCAAAGTTCCGTAACAAATTCCAGAGTTCAACATAAAGATCTCCGAGGTTTACAAGAAGCACTTAAAGAAGGTCAAAGGTCACATGAACTGAAACACTGTGAGTATAAAAGTCAAGATGAGACCGATATCTTATATTTAACTCTGACCCAGTACTTCTTTCAAAAATGGCACTTAAACAATGCACCGTTCGGACGATGAATTCATACGTCACTCCATCTTTGTTTGTTTGTTTTCGAAGCGATCTGAAAATACAAAACTACAAATAAATAAATAAGTAAAAAAAACAATAAAACCCTTTAACCCACAAAACTATAGGTAAAATTAATAATAAACAAAATAAACCCAGTAAATCACATCAAACACATCAAATTGGCCTCGGCCACTCCTTCAAAGGAGACTGCGGAAATACACCGTGTTAAGCGATGAATTCAACCCACCTTTGTTTTCATTTTCAAGACGCCGATGATCTCCTACGATCTATGGACGATTTTCAAAGTGCAACACTTTTAAAATAAAAATACGAAACTACAAATAAATAATTAAATAATACACTTAGTAGAATTCAAGATGAAGACAGTAGACCGAATAATAGAAATAATATGAATATGTTTTTAAATTCAGAATTTCTGTGGCCAATTTTGATGTAGTATTGCGCAAACAGCCTTCCAATGAACCAAGTTTAAAATTTGGCATACAGTTCAATAGCACTGATTGTTACTTGGGTTTAATATTGAAGCATGGTGAGCCAAATGCAATTTTATGCTTTGTTTTTCTTTATGTAAAATATAGTGTCCCTCTCTGGTTTCCGATACCTTATTGTTGGCTGTCATTCAGGGTTTTTTGGCCATAGTCGCCGCGCTAGGCACTACCGCTTGGCGATGCTATTTGCCCATAGCTAGGTGTCCTCATACAGCGCATGGTATTCCCAAATAGTCACCCATCTAGTACTGGCCAGGCTAAGCGTTGCTTAACTTCGGTTATCTAACAGGAAAGTATGTGTCAACGTGATTATGTCGTATGTTTGAATTGCATTGTGTCTACAAAATTTTCGATCTGTCATCCAGGATTCGTCTTAGGATTTATTTTGGGTTTTTTTCTTGTCTGTTGCCATTTTTGTCTTCTGATTCATCTTTCAATTGATTTCAGATTTTTAATCTTTTCGACAACTTTCTTTGCAACGATAAAGATTTTATTTAAATCAAGATAGAAACCACGATGATGATTAGAATATTAAGAAGTTGAAGTTTGATTACAAAAAGGATATGGAGAGAAATATGGCTTCCATGATATGAAACTAATTCAAAGTTATCGTTGAATAGTTGAAGGTGACTAATTTCTGATGGATTTTGAAAGTTGCAGAGAAAAGAAAAGATGTGTGATGATGATGACAAAGAGAGCGGTGCAGTATAGATGAGGGTGAACAGAAAATGAAGATGAAGAAGAAAAAGAAAAAGACAAAAAGTTAATCATGGCTTATGAAGATGACAAAGTAAGAAGGTGGAATATAGATAGTAGGAGAAGAAAAGAAAGAGGAAGAAGAAACAAAACTAAGAAAAGAAATGATGGATGATGAAGATTATTAAGAGGGTGGTTGAAGAAGAAAAAGAAGAAGAAGAAGAAGAAAGAGAAAGAGAAGCAAAAGAAGAAGATGAAAAACTGATGGATGATGATGATATCGTGGAGGAGGGGAACGGGGGAGGATGAGGAGGAGGAAAAAGAAGAAGAAGAAGAAGAAGAAGAAGAAAAAGAAGAAGAAGAAGCAAATACTAAGAATGAAGAAGAAATATGAATACGAAGAAGCCGTAAAGTGATTAAGAAAAAGAATCATAATGAAGGCGGTGATGTAATATGGATAGAAAGCGAGAATAAAAAAAAGAGATTTAAAAAAAAAGAGAGAGACAGAATCAAGAAAGAAAAGCTTAAAACAACAGAAGAGGGGAGAAGACCCTACCTCTTTTTCGCATCCCTGCTGCTATGCTTCCAGTATCTGTCATGATTTGCATAGAATTACATTAGAACAAGGGAAGCGTTCCTTTTCCTTTCCATTGACGTCATCAATTTTCTGCGTTTAGCATTTGTTGAAACGTACGTGTTTTTTTTTCTCTGTTTAATTTATAAAAATAATCTGAAAATAAAACCGGCGGATGAAAAAGCCGGCTAAATTGAAACAACGCACAATTAACACTCTTGTTATCTTCGCTGCACGACATCGGATTCTTAGCATTCAGAAACATCGTGAGAAAATCAGAATCAACGTTGAAAATATTGTCTTTTATTCCAACTCCAACGCACTTGATACAATCACGAAGTACAGTAGTGTGGTAGTAGTAGTAGTAGTAGTAGTAGTAGTAGTAGTAGTAGTTGAACAGGATGGGTAGAGGATGAAAAGGAATTGAATTAAGAGATCAATAAAGACCTTCAGTATGACGTTTTGCAATGACCTTTATTATTTTTTGAGAGGCTCGTAAAATGTTACTCTATGAACTTCTGGTCGACCCTGTGTAGGGCTTCATCGTCATTGTATTTATCTTTAATAGCGTAAGAAGACTTATATGCACATATAAATCAGTAGTCAAATGTAATGTGAACAAACATCTAGCTGCACAACTTCCCACTTACGATGTCTCTATTAAACTGGCCCCAAATTCACAGAAGCTCCTGATTTATCAGTGGCAATGTGCCTTATTTGAGGCAAATATAAGTAAACACGGCAATATATACGGTATGATCACGTTGACACACCGGTTCCCGCTAGTTCATCGAAGTTGAGCGGTGGTGGTGGTGGTGATGATGATGATGATGATGATGATGATGATGATGATGATGATGATGATGATGATGATGATGATGATGATTAAACACAAAAATAAATCAGACTTGGCAACCTGGTATTTATATCACGACCCACTGCGGCAAGATGTTACACACACTCTGAAGGTTGGAATTCAAAACGGAGCGCACTATAAACGTGCACTCTGGCTTACAATAAAATGTCTGATAAGCCCTGTCGGCATTCTCAGGTAAGGGCGCCTCAGGCTTTTAACGATAAAAATAATCCATTCTTAAAGCAAGAAGATGGGAAGGTGGATCTCCTAGAACTGATCAGAACCATAGCTCAGTCTGAGAGAAGCGAGGCCACCAGCGTCAAAATGGCGCACAATCTGTCGAACTGATTGTTTAGAACGTATTTTCCATTTGTATGCCTCTCGTCTGAAAAGAAAAACTCTGGTACTTTTCTCACCGAGATTGTATATGAGAGAAGGTCGGAAGGTAGGATTTCTGACCAGCGTAGAAGAGGTGCTACAATCTGGCCCCGCAAAATTACCAGAACAGCCCCGTCGTTGAGTCAACCTCAGACGGTTACTGAAAAACTAACACGTTCCCAAAGCGTGAAAGCAAGACCTGTGATAGGGGATCTCCCAATACTTGACAGAAATTATAACCGCGCCAAACAGCAACACAAAACGTGTCGGAATAATAGTCAAAGACGTATCTTTGACTAGTATGATTTCCGTCTGAAAAGAGACAGCAATCTGTTGTCGACTAGACCTGTTTGCATATATGGTTTTAATTTAGTCCATTCTGGCATTGTGGTTCTTCTACACCACAACAAAGTTGTTCTTTGAGCCAGTGAAAACAAACTAAGATGCTAAGAAATGTGTGGAAATGAGGTTTATCTATTGAAGTTACGGATCTAGAAATCAACATCTAAGGTGGAGATAAACTTTCATCTGAAAAGAAAAATAATCTTTATAATTTCGTAGACCACAAAATACGTAAAACATATTTTGAAATGTGAATTCAACAATCGATGTAATGTATCGATTTCTTCTATCAAGATAAAAACAAAAGCAATGTATGCTCTTAATGCCTTCGGTGGGTAGCACTCAAGTAAGAAAAGACACCGCCGACATAGAAAGATACCGGTAAGCAAAATACCGGCTGCTATGAACGATAATGTACAGTACTAAAAAAAGAAATTAACAAATCAAACGAACTGATCATACGTGTAAAAAATGTTCCTCGAATCCCGTGTTCTTCTGGCAATACACAAACGTGTAATACAGCGAATAATATGTCGATATATGAACGATATATATATATATATATTAATGTAATTAGGCAGCATTCCTCTTCTTATGCATGTTTGGTTAAACAGTAGCGATAGATTCAGTTTATTTATTTTTTGATTCGTTTTTTCGATTCATCGCACGACTGATTTGGTATTATCATCCATGTTGTATAAAAAATCGCCATATTTTCGCGAACGTTTTCGACCGACGTCGGTCATCTTCAGGCGGATGAATGAATATGCAAAATAAAAGATTGGTGAATTCATTAAGAAGACGTTTTTAAAAAACATTTCAATAGAACTTCAACATAACTTCGCCCCCCTCATAACGAGCATGTTTGATACTAGGTTTATTTACTTGAATAAACAACGCTTCCATTATGGAGAGACGAATACTGCAATATGAGATCCTAAGAATGGTTGTGTTCTTGGTAAAAATATTCCTGAATTAATTTTTGAGGATGCTATGTGTCATCAAGTGTTGGTAGATGGAAGTTTGAGGGGATGTGAGATGGCAAGTTAGTCGGCGTGATATGCTAGTTATATATATATATATATATATATATATATATATATATATATATATATATATTATGTCTATGTGTGTGTGTTTGTTTTTTAATTAAAATTATTTTCCAATCATTTCCTTAATGATGACTAAACACAATAGTATCAAAGTCGTATACAGCTGTATCCAGACGATGTTTATTCGCTGATATATATATATATATATATATATATATATATATATATATATATATATATATATATATATATATATATATATAAGTATAAATCTTTATTTATACAAACATTATTGGTTACATATGTGCATACCTGTTTCGGTTGCACTTTCCCAGAAAGTCAACCTCATCAGACCAAAAATGTCAGTTCTCTGAAATTCTTGGTCTGATGAGGTTGACTTTCTGGGAAAGTGCAACCGAAACATGTATGCACATATGTAACCAATAATGTTTGTATAAATAAAAATTTATACTTATAAACAGCTCTACTTGTTATTGAGCACTTTTTATAAACACTTGAGTTTCTACGGATTTACATTTACAGAAACTAATACAATACATGTACGATATATATATATATATATATATATATATATATATATATATATATATATATATATATATTAATTTTTACGCACATGAAAGTAATTCATGAACACGTGTTTCTGGCGCACAGCCGTCATCAGCATGGCTAACTTAGACATTGATCGAACCTCCGATATTGATGCCTATAGTCCAGCGTCTTTACTATTGTACCAAGACAACCTGTCTAAAAATATGTACGGATTTTATCACCTGAATCAAATAAAAATAATCAGAATACATTAAATATTTAAGTGATAAAACCGTACATATTTCTTGACAGGGCGTCTTGATAAAATGGTAAAGACGCTGGACTATAGACATCAATATCGAAGGTTCAATCATTGTCTAAGTTAGCCATGCTGATGACCACTGTTAGTCACAAACACGTGTTCATTGATTACTATTTTGTACGTATGAAATTAATAAAAATGTATATATTAACGAAAAATACGTCTTATAAAGTTAAGGGCGACTAATAACGCTATTTTTTGCATCTAAATCACTTAGGAATTGAGACAATCAAAATAATAGTAAGCAAAAAAACAACGAACGCTGCAACCACCATTAAAATAATACATAAAAATACATTATATATATATGTATATATATATATATATATATATATATATATATATATAGAACTTTTGATGTTCTAATAAATATTGAATCTTGACAATTTTGTATTCTCATCTTTGAACTGTATATATGTATATATATATATATATATATATATATATATATATATATATATATATTTGTTTATTTGTATATACATATGTAGATGTTTAATATATAGTCATAATTTTCAAAGTAAAAATTAGATGAATGTGATTTTTACAATGTGTGAATAAACAATTTTAATGCTACATTTTGATGAGCATTTCTTTATACATTTTTATAAAATCAATCTAACTTTACCCATCCGTTTCGTACATGCACGAACAAGCCTATGATATATATATATATATATATATATATATATATATATATATATGTCTTATTTCTTCTACATGAAACTCCTAAGGATTCCAAACCGTATTTTATATATTCTATCTTAATGTGAGTGTGTATTCTGCGTTGTTCTGATATTATTAGACACAAATTATAGACTACTGAAGAGTTGCATGCATGAAAGATATATATATATATATATATATATATATATATATATATATATATATATATATATATATATATATATATATATTACAGCCAGTATTGAATTACTATAGTAAATAATGTCTGAAAGATTCATTTTATTTTGCAAATTACAGGTTGCTAATTAATGTATGTGTTCCTACGATATTAGATACCTATTTACCTGTGTCCTTATTTTCGGAAACTATCGATATCTGTGCTGATTTTTTATATCGTAGCCATTTATCGTCTCCTTCTATTCCTCAAAGCATGTTCGTGCAGTTGCTGAAATTTGCGACTACATCCTTTGAATTTAGTTTTAACGAGGTAATGTATAGGCAAATAGACGGCGTATCTATGGGTTCAGTCCTAGGACCGACTATGGCAAATATTTTTGTGGGGATATTTTAGAAGGCTCTATTATCTGGACCCACTAAACTTTTAGTGTACTTTCGATATGTAGACGATACATTTTGCCGTTTTAATAATAAAACGGAGGCAACTACATCCTTCTCCTTACTGAATAAAATGCATCCCGCATTAAAATATACATATGAAGGAGAGCGTAATTCCACTTTAGCTTTCCTAGATGTATTGGTAATAAAACCCCCATCGAGTTACCTTACATCACTTTACCGTAAACCTACGTTTACAGGAGTATATACTCGCTGGGATTCATTTTGTCCTAAAAAACGAAAGGTAAACTTAATTTGGACATTAACACACACAGCCTTTATGATTTGTTGAAAATCAAAATTGGACGAAGAAATTAAAACTATAACTAATACTTTGTCCAATAACGGCTATCCCCTTCCTGTGATTAGAGCAGTCACTCAAAGGAAAATAAAACCAAATACGGTGACTAAATGTCCAATTTACATTCGTTTACCTTGGTTAGGCACAGTAAGTGAGAAATTCGCCAAGCAAATCAGCTCAGCAGTTGAAAATTGTTATTTTTCTTCGAATGTTCGTGTTGTGTTTTCTACAAACCCTTTATTGGCGTCCTCTTGTAAAGACGTTCTACCCCCCCCCCCCCACCATAAAAATAATGTAAATTATTATTTTAAATATAGTTGCAGTGCTGACTACGTTGGTAGGACGACGTTAAGATTGGATAGTAGAGCCCAACAGCACATTCTGAGTAGGATCAGGAATGGAACCTTCCGGTCAACGGACGTTCAAAATAACACATACGGGTCTTCCATTACAGACCATTTACTTAAAAACCCGCCGTGCGCTAGAAATTCTAGCATGGAGTCCTTCACTATTCTCAGTAATGCTCACTCGTTATACCATCTCTACATCTTGGAGACGATCCACGTTCGTCTTTGCAACTAGATGTGATCAGTCTCTAAGATGCATCCTGCATTGTACATATAACATAACGCTGTTCTATTTTCTGTACTCTCACTTTTCACCCCGTTTTTTTAAAAATCCCTGGATACAGCCTTTGTTAAGAGAGGGCGAAACCCGTCGGCTGGCATTTTTTCTTCTCTTTATTAACTTTTAATCATGAACGATAGAATTCGTCTACCCTTCATGCTTGCTATAATAAAATGTTGTACTCCCCCAAAATTCATGATATATATATATATATATATATATATATATATATATATATATATATATATATATATATATATAGGAAATGAACAAAGGAAACCCAAAAGGTGTTTATTTTTATGCATTCATCAACGTTTCGTCTTTATTTCGAAGACTTCTTCAGGATGATAATTTTAAGAAAAATGTCATGCAAGTACATAGAAATATTTGGTTGACATGATGGGTTAATGAGAAGTAGTAGGCACTACTGGGAGCGCAGGACCAAGGTCCCTGCTTAGAGAAGTCGCTGGCAGAGAGTGAAATGAATGTGTTGATGGTTTGAAATTAAATTGAGGACAAAAGGGGTTTACATATGTAAATATTTGTGAGGGTGTCTAGATTGTGTTCAATGGTGAGGCTGTTATTTGTGGTTAAGTGATTTGGATTCGTGGTGAAAGAAAGAAAGTAATGTAAGGAGGGGGTTGTGCGTGAGTGTGTATACGGGGACTTGTATATAAGTACAATTGAGAGCGAAGAGAAGAAAGGTATTCTGTTTTTTTCTGATAATATTGGGCACGATTTATAGACTACTGAATAGGTGCGTGCATGAAAGATCCGATATATATATATATATATATATATATATATATATATATTCTTCTTTTTTGTGAATGTACGAAACAGTCTGTTAAGTTTTATGGATTTTCTTGAAAAATTAATAAAGAAATGGTCATTTAAATTCAGCATTTTATACAGAAGTGCTTATCGAATTAAACTTCCATCTGCTTTCGACTTGCTTCTTTATATGGTGTTGGTTTCTCCTGAGAAATTCGTAAGTATTAGTTAGTGGCAAGGCAAAGTATAATTAGTCAAGATTGGTCATGTGTTAATATAGCGAATTTACGGTGACCTGCTTAGATGTGTAGTTGTTGTTTAGAATTTAATGACGTCATGTACGATTAATTAGTTTATTTTAATCCGTCAAGGAAACCCTGAGCTAGAGAAAGCAGACTAAGATTAGTTAAGTTTGCATAATGCGTTTAGTGTACTGGTGTTCTTTGTTCTATATGTAAATAGTGTTCTCTGTAACGGCCGAGATTAAGTGGTTCACGAGAGATGAAACATAAGACGAGAAAGGGAACGACTGACATCAGTATACTCCTATCACAAGACTATACAACATATATTTCCATAGTCCCACACGATGGACTATGTTATAGCATAGAAACACAGTCAATGGAAATTACGCCTGACACTTAGCACATAGACGACGAAAGAAAGTTCGTTCCTTTGTGTTAGGAAGATGAGTTGGATCTGCGTTTACGTTAACATTGGTCATCCAAAGGCACGATGTTCTAATTTACCATATCTTATTTAAAACTTGATGACTTAAAATTATTAACAATTAAAGATTAATAATAAAACTGGAAATATGGGAGTTGGGACCAATAGTTTAGTGTGCTTGCGAGTTTAATTCTTTTTTTAATTTTTAAAAATAGTCACCAAGAATATGTGAACGAAGACAGACTATTGTTGTATTTCGTGTATTTCTTCCTCGAATTCCATATCATCATTCTTTTCTTTGTCGGAATCCGACCGTTATTTCGACTTCTTTTTGTCATCTTCTTCTCACCGTTGTGTTTCCTCGCATTCCGTGTCGTCTTTTGTTAGGATCCCGTTGTTTCTATAACTTCGTACAGTTTCAGTAATAAAGCATTGAGAGAAAACAAAGTTTGAAAATGGAGGTTTATTGAGAGAAAAACATTAAATAATCACAATAACCATTTATACATAATCATGAAGTAACTATTTCATGGATAAATAGATACACAGATAGATAGACAGGCTGACAGACAGCGCGCATGGCCGCCTGTGGCCCTAAACACTAATATCAATTCAAGCCATTTTTTTTTCAGCGAGAGTTTGAGTCGATGTCAAAACCAGGTTTCTTTCAAAATGGCATCGTTATTTTTTGCTTTCGTCTGAGCATTTGCTTCTTCCGACTTCATCTGTCAAATCCCCCCGTGGGTCAGATAATTGCTCAACACACTCTGCGTACCCTCTCCGTTTCAAAGACAGCAAGGTTGTTTGTGATCGCACTCATTCACCTGTGCTAAAATATATACTAGCAAACGTACACACCTGCTATCCAACAGTGGGAGTGTCACAAAACATACGTGAATAGATACAAAAACGCAACAGACAGGCGAAACATCACGTATCCCACAATTTCGGTTTACTTTCAACAGCCTCATAACTCTCGCTTCCCTCATGTTGATCTTTATTCTTCACATTTTACGAGCGATGTTTCTGATAAAGAGAGGAAAATTGCTGTTTTCTTGGTCAGAATCAATCCATCTAACACTTATCGTTGGCTAGTTTTTTTTACCTTGAAATAGTATTAATTTAAGCTTCTTACGTCAAGTGGCTTCATGCCTTGTCTGGAGCGATTTCCATACAAATATATGAGAAGAAAACGTGAACCCCTGATGCGTTACCTTATTCAATAGCAGCGAGAGATAACGATACTTGACTAGGTGATGTGTCATTACGAGGTCACGAGTACGATACATAATACATGAGACAGACTTTCTCTCTTTTACGGGCTTTAATTCGACAGGAAAATATATACAAAAGGGTCGCAACCAACAAGTCATTTCTGTTGGATGGCGGGTATGGGTGCGAGTTATAAGATCCCGGAATCGACCACTACGATCCACGCCGAAGCTTAAGGAAACACAATTAAAATGATTGGTTCTTTTTTTTTTTTGCAGTTTTTATTATCCAAAAAAAGAAAACAAAGCAAAATTGCATATCGGTACAAATGGTGACTTACTGTGTCAACAAGAAAAACGAAATAGATAGAGATACTGAAGAAAAAAATAACTGATACTACAAAATATCTTAAAAGCATGGAACGCGGAATGAGAGCAGCCAAAATCAGCGGGTTAAATAAACCATTGTTTGAAAGTCATAGAATATAACAAAGAGAATTGATTTACTCCTCTCCAGGAGTTAGGCACAAGGCCAGTTTTTATCTTACTCCCACAAGTAAGATGTGACCCAAGGTCGGGTCGGGAAAGTAGGGTTTAAAACTTGCCCGGGCAGCCCCGTCGGCATTCCCCGGTAGGGGCGCCTCAGGCAGTAAGCAATAAACTTACTCCTCCTCAAATAGGGGAGGCGAAGCCTGGGAGGGTGGACCTCCTAGAACTGCACAGGACAGACCCATAGACCGGCGTAAATCAAGCACCGAAGGCCAAGACAATACCAGTCTATGGGGTGCAGTATCCATCGGAACAGATACTACACTTTGATCTTAGCCAAAAGGCCAACAAAGAGAAGCTGGAAAGATGTCCACGGAGTCGAAGAATCGAAACGTTGTTTACATAGAATACAAATACTTGCATATTTTTTAACTTAACTAATAAAAACTACATTCTATATTGTTTATCTTAATATTGCGTGTTGATATCCAAATTAAAGAAAAGACAAGATCTCACCAGCAAACTAACCTTCTAATCGTTCAAATATCAAGAGTAACTGCCCTTTTAAAGTTATACGTTTCTCTCAAGGCTCCCTTTTTTAATTACGTTTAACAGCAAAGTTAAAGTTTGATAGCAAATTAAATCCCGTGTAAGAAAAAATAAACAAAATAGTAACGGAAACGAGAAGTACAGTCTGAAATATCAATTATTAATGGAGATTTGGTATATGTCTGACTTAAACTTAAACAATATTATTACGTCAATATTTTAGGAGAGTAGAAAGTTTAAGTTAGGTTTACTTTCGATAGCCTCATAACTCTTGCTACCCTTATTTTGTCATGTAGTCCACACATTCCATTGACGATGTTTCTGACAAAGGGGGAATAATTGCTGTTTTCCAGGTCGGAATCTATCAATCTAACACTTATCGTTGGCTAGATTTTGACCTTGAAGTAGTATTTTTAGCTCTTTACATCGAGTGGCTTCATGCCTTGTCTGGAGCGATTTACATGAGAACATTGAAGCCGAAACTATAATATTACTATCTTTGTATGCTCAATTCAGAGGTGAGTTATGTAATATTCGTGCTGTTGTGTTGCTATTATCCTCCCACGCATTACCGCTTTCTTTTTATTGGGAGAGAATAGTGTTGTATCTGTTGTGTGCTCATGAGACTGTCGTCCGGGGCTTTGCGTCTTCCGTTTTGGAAAGTATAGTAATTATTCTGTAGTCATGATACCATCCTCCCAAGAATCACCTTCTCCGTTTTTTTTTTCTTCTTTATTTCGGCTTTGAAGCGTGTGGTTATACGACAGTTTCCCACTTTTTTACGTAGTCCTTTGCATTGTTGTTCATCATCATCATCATCATCATCATCATCATCATCATCATCATCATCATCATCATCATCATCATCATCAACCGGTTTATTTGTTGAATCAGGCCACAATTAATTCTTTGATGGGGGTGGGGCCTGATTGTCTAGTCTCGAAATCTGAGTCTTCCTCTCCACTCCTGTCTTTGACAAGGCTTGATGGAATCCATACCCATGGCCTTCCTATCACGTTTGACTACGTCCTCCCAAGTCAACTTGGGTCTGCCAATGGTGATGTTCTCTGCTGGCACATTCAACTGTCGGACTTTAGCAATCCAGCCATCCCTACGCTCAATGTGACCCAACCAACGCAGTCTGTTCTTTCGCATGATGTCCGCAAGGCTTTTCAAGTCGACCTGTGAGAGCAGGGATTCAAAAGAAACGTACTGTTCACTTGTACTTAGCAGACATTTTCTAAGCTGTACTTGTTGGGAAGTACGTAGGGTTGCACTGTATGGTTATCTTCTTCACATTCACACGTGTCTGGGTCAGTTTTGTAGCCCTATCTACTCATAGAAACTTTTCTTGGCCTTTTGGCTAAGATCAAAGTGTAGTATCTGTTCCGATTGATACTGCACCCCATAGACTGGTATTGTCTTGGCCTTCGGGGCTTGATTTACGCCGGTCTATGGGTCTGTCCTGTGCAGTTCTAGGAGGTGGACCCTCCCAGGCTTCGCCTCCCCTCTTTGAGGAGGAGTAAGTTTATTGCTTACTGTCTGAGGCGCCCCTACCGGGGAATGCCGACGGGGCTGCCCAGGTAATTTTAAACCTAACTTTCCTGACCCGACCTTGGGTCACATCTTACTTGTGGGAGTAAGATAAAAACTGGCCTTGTGCCTAACAACTGGAGAGGAGTAAATCAATAGTCATAGAAACTTTTGATCGTCCGATTCCTATTCTCAGGGGATCACTGTAAACGCGTTCACGTCGCAATCCCTGTCAAATAATACTTACTATAACCTGCGAATTCTACCAAACTCTTTGAAGCGAGTCAAAAGACGAGCAAAAAAGACGTTTATTGTATTGGAAAGTCGCTAGTGTAATATCTATTATATTGTCATTGTATCATGCTCTCAGATTTTACATAATCATTTTAGGGAGGTGTAAAGTAGTATCTGTTTGTTGTTATGATACGATTCTCCAAGGCATTACCTTCTTCATGGGGAGCAACATCTTCTATGCTGGCTCGTCATATATACTAGCAGAAATATGCGACCGGGGTGGGGGTGGGTTACATAATGTAAGTCACCGCCAACTCTCTCTTTATTCGTATATCGAGTTTTCCGAGCTAAGTGAACATCAGTTTTCTGATCATCTTCTGTTTGTTTACTTTCTAATTTTTTTTTTTTTTACTCGTTCATACCTTTCTCTCTCTCTCTCTCTCTCTCTCTCTCTCTCTCTCTCTCTCTCTCTCTCTATCTCTCTATCTCTCTCTCTATCTCTCTCCCTCTCTCTTTATCTCTCTCTCTCTTTATCTCTCTCTTTATATCTCTCTCTCTCTCTATTTCGCTTTATATTCTCTCTATTTCGCTTTATATTCTCTCTATCTCAATCTTTTCCTTCATTTATATAACTCTATTTGGATTTCTCTCGAACACTCCTAGATTCCATTCTTTGACAAACATCTTCCAGTTCCTATTGTTCTTTCCAAGAATGTTTTCTCTGCACTTGTTCGATTCAATTTGATTTCTTTCCCCTCCCCCCTGTCTCTCCTTATTTCAACCCCAACCATCATACGGAGCAATTCCGGTCGAACTCTACCGCAGGTGCGTTCTATTTCTCCCACAAACAGTCAGTCAACCCCCGCCACCCCGAGGAACCATTCCTCCGTCTGTCCGTCTTGATACAGATGCGCCATTCTGATTGGCCTCTTCCAACAACTGTATGACATAACATTAAAAAAAAGAAGATGTTTTTTTTCTCTGATGTCAGTCAACGTCATGCTCAGCTTATTTTACGCCGTTACCATCATCTTTTTCGGATATTAGAACGAAAACTCATTCTGTCTGTTAGGTTAGACAAGCAGTGGCACCAAGCGTTCCCTGGAGAAGAAAGTGTTCATCATTAGAAGTCTAGAGAAATACATGTTTGCCATTACGAGAAGAATATTTCACTCTATAATAAAGACAAATATCTATCGATCTATCTATCTATCTATCTATCTATCTATCTATCTATCTATCTCTATATATATGTATATATATATATATATATATATATATATATATATGTATAATAGTAGAATCCAATATAAACTAAAAGTAAACTTACAGTAGACAGAACCTATAGTGAAATGGTTTAAGCTCAATATACGAGATAGAGCAATTATAAAAGTAGAAGAAATAAGAGAGATAAACATGTACGAAAGTCCAGATTTATTTCAAATTCAATTCCGTCTAAGTGCGCTCCATCAACGATTTAAATTTGACTTCTCACCACTGGAGTTACTTCATTTTGAACACTTTTCCATACTGCCTCTACGAAAAAAATTGTTTGCTTCTTCTTCAAAATATCCTTTTCATTGGACATTTTATTAACGGACAATTACCATCTGGACAAATC
>OY744539.1:45667855-45695355 GCA_963556195.1 Sepiola atlantica
ATAGTTTTGAATCAAGGGATCGCTAAAAATCAATTTCGGTTGAAAAGGTTTGATTTTGTAAAAAGAAAAAAGCAATGGCTTAAAAAAGTAAATTAATTTTTATTTACTTTTTTTGTCTTTTTTTCTATTATTTGTAATCAATGGACAACGAGTCTCATTTTGGTTGATATGAAAAACAAAGAAATTGTCGTTTGTTGTTTTTGTAGACAAAAAATTAAACAAAACGTAATATTTGTTTAGTCAAACCCTAACCCTATTTCCTGTTTGCAAATACAGTCAGCGATGAGGATACGAAAAAAATACCCACATAACTGGAGCCGTTAAAAGTCAATTAAATATAAATCCTATCTTATTTGAAACTGGAGCATGAAAGACAAATGGAAATAACAGTTTAAAGCCAAAAATGCGTAAAGGTTGACCGTGTAGTATTTAAGATATTAAGACTTTTAGAAAAACGCCCAAGTGTGACAGATTGAACGATGGATAGAAAAATAAGCATTGCTATTAGTTTAGATAAGGAGTTTCAGCTAAATATCGCCTCCACTCGCCCCCAAAAGAGATTTTATCTTTTAGGCGATTACGTGTGAACATCTTGGAATAGTTTGTGGTAAAAACATTGCTTTTCAATTTATAGTGTTGCATCTGTAAATTTAACGTAAAATGATCACCTAGATTCCTATTATTTAGCGTTTGAACAGCATATAACCGTTTCCGTTTAATCTTAGATGCAACCATGTTCTTGATTTTGGAGGGTTCGTGTTAACGTAAACGTTCATTTTTTGTGGGAAGTGTTTGTGTCTGTCACACAGGCTCACGGAAGAAGTGTTATTGCCACCTTGACTTTAGATTAATATTTTCGTTAATCAAGAACAATTTTTGATTGAATAAAAAGTGTCGGATGTTTTTTTTAACTAACTCCAAAACCAACAAAAAGAAACAAAAAATGCCTTTTGTTCAAATCAAACAGTAACCCTTACCCTAACCCTAACTCTAACCCTAACCCTAACCGTATGTCAAGGTTTGTAATAAAATCCGAGATGACGCTAAAAAACAACGGCACTGATGAAATTCAATTTATAGTTTAACAGGTCAAGAAACCGTGAAAAGTCAATTTCACCAGAAAAAATGCAATATTGTAAAAAAGTTTTTAAAAAACAAACAATGAATCTAAAAAACAAAATAAATAAATGTTTATTTTGAATACTTCAGATACTAATCTTGTTTTTTTATGAAAAAAGAAAGAAAGTGTCGGTTGTTAAAAATTGGTCAGAAACAAACAAAATACAAAACAAAAAGTAAACAAAAAGTAAACAATAAATGTAAATTTCGTTTAATTAAACCCTAACCCTAAGTCTGGGTTTGCAAAGAGATGATACGAAAAAAAAAACGGTGTTGTTACGAATCAATTTTTCCAAAGGGACCACCTGCACGTAAAAAGCGGATTTTTCCGAAAAAAAAATATCGCTGAAAAAATAATCAATGTTTTCTTTCTGATTATTTTCATTATTGGGAATACTACTCTCGTGTTGGTTAATATTCACAACGTTTTGCCTGATGTAACATCCGAGCATTTTATGTCACTTTTCTGGGAACCATCTTGCTGAACGTGAAGAAAGTTGGCGTTTACATCGTGCGATACGTTGTGAATAGAACAATCAATATGCGAATAGTAGTCCGAATAAGCTGGACAATACACATTACTAATCGACATTAAGAAGATTCCGTTATCGATTTAAAAAAAAATCCTTAGATAGAAGCTCTGGTGCTACCAGATCAGACTATATTATGATACCGGCTTCTTGACTTAAAATGCACCAAACATGGATGTTATAGTTTTTTTTCCTTTTCCTTAGCAACACTCAATCATGTTCTGCAAAGCTAAAAACAAATACAATGTCCCTCTACAAAACAACCAAACCGAACACCATGAAAAATATTTGAAGATATGAAGAACTTGAAACATAAAATCTTTTACCAAAATGACCAGATTCAGCATTAAATCATTCGAAAAGGGTTGATATGCCGTAAAACAAAACAACTAAGCCAAACCTACATAGTAGTAACAAAAAAAAACGGAAGAAAAAACCCTCTTAATGTAAACAAGAATACAAAGAGAAAAATGCAAGCGCTCAAGTTTAAAAAGAAGTAAAAAAGAAAATAAATGAAAACATTTACTATGCAAATGAATTCAGGCCGAATGGCAGGTTCGCTTGTCCGGTAATCTGAGCACTGATATGTAAACAGAAGGCATATGTATGTGTGATGATAACATTTTGTTTTGTATTCATAAATTTGCGTACGATAACGTAGTCGTTAAATATGACAGATCTAAAGTAAAGGAGGTAAAGTATGTTTTCACACAGTAGATATGAAATAGAATTATTAAAATAAAGACAAAGGATGTTAGATGCTTATAGTTGCATTTTGAAAGGCTCTATCCAGAAAAAGAGTACATCAACTAGTATGAATTGTAAAATAGGTCGAGATTAGTGCAAGTTAAGCTGTTATATACTTTGGAAAATGAATCACTCTCCACGAAATAATAAAATAGACACGTTGAACCAAAAATCAACAGAACATGTCATTCGGGTCAATAAAGGCCAAGGACAAATACAGACAAATCGAGTATACGATAACGTCACGTTTTATGACTGTGACATAGCAAGGGATCTATATCTATTGGTTGATGGAATTCAAAGGAGATAGATCGTAAATGGCGCTGTAAGACATTTGAAAGAGTTGGAGATCGCGCAAAGCGCTACTCCCCCAAGATGTCTGTTCCTCGAGTCTTTCGATTATCTTATAAAAAATATCTACCTAACAATTTGACCTAAGGTATTGAATAGACAAATAGTTTAGATGAATGGTCTATCTCTCTCACGTGAAGTAATCTCTCCTGTAGAATAAAAACCCTGACTGTCCTACGGATGTCTTACGACTCCTTTACTGGGCAAGAGGATAGTTTTATTATTTAGCTACACCGATGAGATTACAATCGCGCTACGACAACACAAAGAGAGTGAGGCCCAAGGACAGAGAGTAAGAAAGAAATTTAAAAAAAACAGGGAAAACAAAAGAGATATGACTATGACGACAGCGAAATTGAGAGTATTTTTGTAAATTGTTTAGATGTGTTAATTATCCACGTATTGTTTGAAAAAAGAGTAAAAAAAGAAGAAAACGAACTTTTTAGAAGAAAGAAAAGAGTAAAACGAAAGAAAAGATAAAATAGAAAGCGAATATTTTAATAGATATTTTAAATGAAGTTAAACAACCAGGAGGAAGGAAAGTGTATGACATTTATCGAACATTACGTTAAGAAAAGGGAAAGAATAAATATTAAAAAGAAATTAACCGCGTACACACGCACCCCGAATGCGAGTTAAATAGTGATGACACAATTGTATGAAAAAAAATTGCTTTACGCGTTAATACGGTGAAACGCAAATTTAAGTATAAGAAATCGTCGGAATATCATTTTCGAAAACGTAACTGAAACGAAATTCTCTGTAGGATTTTGGTTAACAATTTATATTGGTCAATGAAATAGAGGCAAAATTAAATTTACATTAAATATATTTGGTTATTGTGATAAATTTTGAACTTTTAGAAATATAAAGATAAAACTTCATATTTTAGCCAATAATTAATTTATTTTGAAAATGTAAGTGCATCACTTAGAGAAGTATTTGCTGAATGCAGCTTATTTGATGATGCAGTCATGAAAATCAAACCCGGCCGTGAAGCAGGATCTGAAACCGAAGCAGATGACTTTCACATTGTCATTCGAGAAACGCCTTATCAAGAGTTGTGTCCCAGCAATCAGTACGACGCTGATGTCGCATGCATTTGGTGTAGTGTTCAAAAGCACCGGTCACATACTATTTTATGTGGTGCAATCAAGCGAGGTGGGTGTTAGAAGTTTGTACTAGTGAGTTCGTGGAAATTCTCAGACAGCTACTTCCGGTTTAACATGATGGTGTCACACGGAGCTGAGTATGCCATCCAAGCAGACACCATGTCCACCTAGCGCTTGATAACGGTGGACAACAACTCAATATAGCCATCAAGATTGATTCTGATTGCTCTGCTGAAGATGCAAGGCAATATAACAGGACCATCTCTAGAAGAACACGCAAAAACAATCACTTCAACTATGGCTCACTCAGCATACGTCACGTCTAGTCTCGTTACTCCTCAGACACTACTTGGATGGTTGTTTATCGAACATTTTGTTAAAAAAGAAGGCATCTTCATCGCGCTACACACAAACAGATTTTACATATACAAATGTATATAAAGCACACCTCCGATTTATCATTTACCTCAGTAGTTTAATGAGGATTATCTTATGACATGAGTCAATTAGTTTTATGCGAATTTTGCAGACTTGGCTCATATTTGAAATACTGCGATATAACACGTACCAGATAGTCTATCTCTCTTCAGCGTTCGTCTTCAACAACATAATCCTTGTCAAGTGGTCGCTCCTGATTCGTAACCGGAATTGAGTATGTGAATAGATCTATTATAATGACCATCTCAATCTAGACCAGATTTCCATAGCTCAGCGGAAATAACAGATCTGAACCATTAGTATTTTTTGTCGTTATTTCCAGCAAAAATCACGCCAGAAACAAAGAAAGCTAAAGATTACCGACCGGAAATCGAGACAACAACGTGACGTGTTTTGAATTAGACACATCGCGGCCCGACCATTTTATACGAATTAAAAGTCGTCAGTCGCCTAATAATGATTGATTTAGAATATAAAATTGACTAAGCAGCTGAGTTAAGATCTAATCTTTTAAGTACACTGACTCCATTAGGAAAGGTATGCACCTTAATCTTCCAGTTCTCCTACTCATTAAATATCATCAAAAAAGGGTCTCCTATTAAGAGTTGAGTGGTTAATTTCAATGCTCACAACAAAAACGCTAAAATAATACTGGGGGCTGTGAATTGTCTACTAGCCACCATCCTCGATTGTCTTCGGCCTCTCTGTACAAGGGTTTGTCAGGACAACCTGACACGAGGATAATTCACTTTACTAGTTAACCCTGACCAAATATTCAAAATAACATAGTATTCGAAGCCCAAATAAGATCCCCTCGACATTGCTATAACCTGGTTCATATCAGGAACGGTGCACCTTCGCCAAGTAATGTCACCTCAAGTAACAGCACTTAGCTGGATACTTCACCAGACTAGATGAATTCTTGTCTTGGAATTCAGTAAAACCAAGAAACCACAAGAAACATATACTATAATACAGTTAACTGGTCAATTGAGGTGAGGAAAATTAATATACTTAATTTCTTTACTAAAACAACGTTTAACAGGTAAAGGAATGATTTAATGGAATATTCAAATATCTATGTGTGTCATATAAAGATAAAGTATTAGGCTTAGGGATGGACCCCTTGATTTCTGAAAACTTCGACTGAAGTAAAATGAAACAAAAAAGTAATACAACCGATACCTAGCAACATAAATGAAGAGAAGTGCGGAAAGAGAAATCCATTGAAAGTCTGCGTGACGTACGAATGGATGTCCATAACAATGTGTATTGTGTGCGAGAAAACGCGGTGGTGCATAAAATTTGGTATAATGTTCGTTTGAGGATATGTCAAAATCTACCGGACAGTGGTGTAGAAATAACGACTCGTCTAGTCGAGGGTTTATAGAAAATATAATATAAGAACACAGCGTGGAGAGCTAGGCTGGGATTATTTAATAAAGTATGTATCTTACTATTAAGAAAGGTTACACAATGCACATGTTGAAACTGCAATGCCTCGTACATAATCATATGATTCACCATTAAATAACCCGAAATGCGTTATTATGCCAAAGAATTGAAATATAAAAGCGAACCTACAACTATGAATTTTAGCAAAACCATCTTTAAAAAGGTAAGTCTCCCAGCTCTCCCGAATACGGGTCAAGTTTAATCATTCTAAATCAGCAGTGATTATGATGTATCAATAAAATCTCAGCATCAATGTTATTTTACACCTGTTTCTGTTCATACCAACTTTCTCTTCGTTCCTTCTGCTGCTTCAACATTTGCTATTATTCTGTTCATTTATATTTTTAATTAAAACTTAAGTGTTCCATTATTTAAATAGTTATTTATATTCAACGCTTATATCCTTATTGTCACTGAATTCGTACAATTGTATAATTATGATTTAGACGAGAATCACAGTAAATAACACTAGTTAACAAACTATATTTCTTTGATGGTTCTGATAAAATTAGACCAATTATAATATCCTATTGGACAGGGTACAAAAAAAAGTCTTTAATCAAACAGGTTTCTAACCATCAAACGTTGATCTGTTTCATCGACGCAATGGTGCATCCTTGTGCTTGTTTTACAAGTAATTTAATTGAATGTGCTCTAACTAATGTGCTGAACTGGTGCGCCCTCTACATAAATACCCCCAATCAAACCGTCAGTAAGCAATGTCCGACCTCTTCACTGTTGAAGTCCCCAGATGCAGGAGAGCTTACTACTCTAATGGATTATTTCTTCGTACTGCTAGTGTTTAGAATTCCCTGTCCGCTTCCTGTTTCCCTGACAGTTCTACAATGAAGAAATTTAAATGTATTATGAGCAAGAATCTCGCTGCAAAACTTCCCATATAGGATTTTCCCAATTGACAATAGCCCCCTTCGCCTCACTGTAATTGTACCTTGTTTGCTGTGAAGTTAAGTAAGTAAATAAATATGTGAAAAATGTTAATATGATAACTGTTCAAGTGAAGTAAAAAAAATCTTAAACCTCAGAAATCACAAAAATACCAAGCTTAACAACAGTTCAAGTAAGCTACAAAATCTTAAACTTTCCATATAAAAAAGGTACCAAGCTTAAGAACTGTTCAAGTAAACTACAGGATCTGAAATCCCGAAAATCATGAACGTACGGAGCTTAACAACTGTTCAAGTAAATTACAAAAATCATAAACACCAGAAATCTAAAATGGACAAAGCTTGAGAACTGTTCAAGTAAATTACAAAAATCATAAACACCAGAAATCTAAAATGGACTACGCTTGAGAACTGTTCAAATAAATTACAAAAATCATAACCACCAAAAATCTAAAATGGACTAAGCTTGAGAACTGTTCAAGTAAATTACAAAAATCATAAACACCAGAAATCTAAAATGGACTAAGCTTGAGAACTGTTCAAGTAAATTACAAAAATCATAAACACCAGAAATCTAAAATGGACAAAGCTTGAGAACTGTTCAAGTAAATTACAAAAATCATAAACACCAGAAATCTAAAATGGACTAAGCTTGAGAACTGTTCAAGTAAATTACAAAAATCATAAACACCAGAAATCTAAAATGGACTAAGCTTGAGAACTGTTCAAGTAAATTACAAAAATCATAAACACCAGAAATCTAAAATGGACTAAGCTTGAGAACTGTTCAAGTAAATTACAAAAATTATAAACACCAGAAATCTAAAATGGACTAAGCTTTAGAACTGTTCAAGTAAATTACAAAAATCATAAACACCAGAAATCTAAAGTAGACAAAGCTTGAGAACTGTTCAAGTAAATTACAAAAATCATAAACACCAGAAATCTAAAATGGACAAAGCTTGAGAACTGTTCAAGTATTACAAAAATCATAAACACCAGAAATCTAAAATGGACTAAGCTTGAGAACTGTTCAAGTAAATTACAAAAATCATAAACACCAGAAATCTTAAATGGACTAAGCTTGAGAACTGTTCAAGTAAATTACAAAAATCATAAACACCAGAAATCTAAAATGGACTAAGCTTGAGAACTGTTCAAGTAAATTACAAAAATCATAAACACCAGAAATCTAAAATGGACTAAGCTTGAGAACTGTTCAAGTAAATTACAAAAATCATAAACACCAGAAATCTAAAATGGACAAAGCTTGAGAACTGTTCACGTAAATTACAAAAATCATAAACACCAGAAATTTAAAATGGACTAAGCTTGAGAACTTTTCAGGTAAATTACAAAAATCATAAACACCAGAAATCTAAAATGGACAAAGCTTTAGAACTGTTCAAGTAAATTACAAAAATCATAAACACCAGAAATCTAAAATGGACTAAGCTTGAGAGCTGTTAAAGTAAATTACAAAAATCATAAACACCAGAAATCTAAAATGGACTAAGCTTGAGAACTGTTTAAGTAAATTAAAAAAAGCATAAACACCAGAAATCTAAAATGGACTAAGCTTGAGAACTGTTCAAGTAAATTACAAAAATCATAAACACCAGAAATCTAAAATGGACAAAGCTTGAGAACTGTTCATTTAAATTACAAAAATCATAAACACCAGAAATCTTAAATGGACTAAGCTTGAGAACTGTTCAAGTAAATTACAAAAATTATAAATACCAGAAATCTAAAATGGACTAAGCTTGAGAACTGTTCAAGTAAATTACAAAAATCATAAACACCAGAAATCTAAAATGGACAAAGCTTGAGAACTGTTCAAGTAAATTACAAAAATCATAAACACCAGAAATCTAAAATGGACAAAGCTTGAGAACTGTTCAAGTAAATTACAAAAATCATAAACACCAGAAATCTAAAATGGACTAAGCTTGAGAACTGTTCAAGTAAATTACAAAAATCATAAACACCAGAAATCTTAAATGGACTAAGCTTGAGAACTGTTCAAGTAAATTACAAAAATCATAAACACCAGAAATCTAAAATGGACTAAGCTTGAGAACTGTTCAAGTAAATTACAAAAATCATAAACACCAGAAATCTAAAATGGACTAAGCTTGAGAACTGTTCAAGTAAATTACAAAAATCATAAACACCAGAAATCTAAAGTGGACTAAGCTTGAGAACTGTTCAAGTAAACTACAATGATCTTACACACCAGAAACCAGAAACGTACCTAGAAAACTACACAAATCTTAAACCCCAGAAAGCATAAAAGGACCTAAGTTAATAACTGTTAAAGTAAAGTAAAAAAATCTTAAACCCCAGAAATGACAAAGCTACCAAGCTTAACAACTGTTCAAGTAAACTACAAACATCTTTAACCCCAGAAATCATAAAGGTACCAAGCTTAACAACTGTTCCAAAACACTACAAATATCGTACACCCTAAACATAATAAACGTACCGAGCTTAACAAATGTTCAAGTAAACTATAGAAATCTTAAAACCCAGAAATCATAAAAGTACTAAGCTTAACAACTGTTAAAGTAAACTACAAAAATATTTAACTCCAGAACTCATGAAGGTGCCAAGCTTAAAAACTGTTCAAGTAAACTGCAAATATCTTAAACAACAGAAATTATGAATGGATCAAGCTTAAGAACTGTTCAAGTAAACTACAATGATCTTACACACCAGAAATCATAAACGTACAAAGCTTAGCAACTGTTAAAATAAACTACAAAAATCTTACACCCCAGAAATCATGAAGGTTCTAAGCTTAAAAACTGTTTAAGTAAACTACAAAAATATTAAACTCCAGAAAGCATAAAGGTACAACGCTTAACAACTGTTCAAGTAAACTATAGAAATTTTAAAATATAGAAATCATAAACGTACCAAGCTTGATAACTGTTCAACTGAACTGCAAAAAATCGTAAACCTCAGAAATCATAAACGTACCAAGCTTAACAACTGTTCAAGAAAACTACAAAAATCTTAAACCCCACGAATAATAAAGGAACTAAGCTTAACAACTGTTCAAGTAAACTACAAAAATCTTACACCCCAGAAATCATGAAGGTACCAAGCTTAACAACTGTTCAGGTGAACTACAAATATCTTTAATCCCCGAAATCATAAAGGTACCAAGCTTAACAACTGTTCAAGAAAACTACAAAAATCTTAAACCCCACGAATAATAAAGGAACTAAGCTTAACAACTGTTCAAGTAAACTACAAAAATCTTACACCCAAGAAATCATAAACGTACCGAGCTTAACAACTGTTCAAGTAAACTACTAAACCTTACACCCAATCATTTATCAAGGTACCAAGCTTAACAACTCTTCTAGTAAACTATAAAAAACTTCACATCCAGAAATCATAAAAGTACCAACCTTCACAACTGTTCAAATAAACTACAAAAAGGTTTAACCATACCAATCCTAAAAGTACGAAGATTTACTGTTCAAGTAAACTACAAAAATCTTGAACCCCAGAAAGCATAAAGGTACTAAGCTTAACACATGTTAAAGTAAACTACAGAAATCATTAAGGCACCAAGCTCAAAAAATGTTCAAGTATACTACAATAATGGTAAACTCCAGAAATCATTAAGGCACCAAGCTTAAAAACTGTTAAATAAAACTACAAATATCTCAAACATCAGAAATCTAGAATGTACCAAGCTTCACAACTGTTCAAGTAAACTACAAAACGTTACACCTCAGAAATCATGAAGGTACCAAGCTTAACAAATGTTCAAGTGAACTACAAATAACTTAAACCCTAGAAATCATTAAGGCACCAAACTTAACAACTGTTCAAGTATACTACAATAATCTTAAACTCCAGAAATCGTTAAGGCACCAAGCTTTACAACTGTTAAAGTAAACTACAAAGATCTCAAACACCAGAAATCTAGAATGTACCAAGCTTAACAACTGTTCAAGTATACTACAATAATCTTAAAACCTAGAAAGCATAAGGCACCAAGCTTAACAAATGTTCGAGTGAACTACAAACTACTTAAACCCTAGAAATAATTAAGGCACCAAGCTTAACAAATGTTCAAGTGAACTACAAACAACTTAAACCCTAGAAATCATTAAGGCACCAAGCTTAACAAATGTTCAAGTGAACTACAAAAAACTTAAACCCTAGAAATCATTAAGGCACTAAGCTTAACAAATGTTCATGTGAACTACAAACAACTTAAACCCTAGACATCATTAAGGCACCAAGCTTAACAAATGTTCAAGTGAACTACAAACAACTTAAACCCTAGAAATCATTAAGGCACCAAGCTTAACAAATGTTGAAGTGAACTACAAAAAACTTAAACCCTACAAATCATTAAGGCACCTAGCTTAACAAATGTTCAAGTGAACTACAAAAAACTTAAACCTCAGAAATCATTAAGGCACCAAGCTAAACAACTGTTCAAGAAAATTACAATCATCTTACACCCCAGAAATCATGACCGTACCGAGCTTAACAACTGTTGAAGTAAACAAAAAAATCTTACACTCCAGAAAGCATAAAGGAATCTAGCTTTACAACCGTTCAAGTAACCTACTAAAATCTTAAACACCAGAAATTCTAAACGTACCAACCTTCACAACGGTTCAAGTAAATAACAAAAATCTTAAAAACAAGAAAGCATAAACGTACTAAGCTTAAGAACTGTTCAAGTAAACTACAAAAATCTTAAACCCCAGCCATCATGAAGGTACCAAGCTTAAAAATTGTTTAAGTAAATTACAAAAATCTTAAACCCAAAAAATCATGAAGGTACCAAGCTTAACAAATGTTTACGTAAACTACAAAAAGTTTAAACTCCAGAAATCATAAAAGTACCAAGCTTAACATCTGTTCAAGTAAACTACAGAAATCTTTCACCCACAAAAATCATGAAGGTACCCAGCTAAACAACTGTTCAAGTTAACTACAAAAAGATTAAACCCCAGAAATCATAAAAGTACCAAGCTTAACAACAGTTAAAGTAAACTACAAAAATCTAAAACCCCACCAATAATAAAGGTACCAAGCTAAACAACTGTTCAAGTAAACTACAAAAATCTTAAAGCCCAGAAATCACAAAGGTACCAAGCTTAACAACTGTCTAAGTAAACCACAAAACTCTTAAACCCCAGAAATCATTAAGGCTCAAAGCTTAACAACTGTTCAAGTGAACTACAAAAATCTTAAACCTCAGAAATCACAAAGGTAGAAAGTTTACAAACAGTTCAGGTAAACTACAAAAATCTAAAACACAACATATAATAAAGGTACCAGGCTTAACAACTGTTCAAGTAAACAACAAAGATCCCAAATCCAGAAATCATGAACGAACCAAGATTGACGACTGTTAAAGTCAACTACAAAAATCTTAAAGCTCAGAAAGCATAAACGTACCAAGCTTAACAACTGTTCAAGTAAACTACAAAAATCTTACACCCCAGAAATCATAAAATGGACCAAGCTTTACAACAGTTCAAGTAAACTACAAAACCTTACACCCCAAAAATCATGAATGTTCCAAGCTTAATCACTGTTCAAGTAAACTACAAAAATCTTAAAGCCCAAAAAGCATAAACGTACCAAGCTTAACAACTGTTCAAGTAAACTACAAAAAACTTAAACACCAGCCATCATAAAAAAGACCAAGCTTAGTAACTGTTCAAGAAAACTTCAATCATCTTACACCCAAGAAATCATAAGCGTACCGAGCTTAACAACTGTTCAAGTAAACTATAGAAATCTTAAACTCAAAAAAGCATAAAGGTACCGAGCTTAACAACTTTTAAAGTGAACTACAAAAATCTTTAACCACAGAAATCACAATAGTACAAAGTTTACAAACAGATCAGGTAAACTACAAAAATCTCAAACCCCACATATAATAAAGGTACCAGGCCTAAAAACTGTTCAAGTAAACAACAAAGATCTAAAATCCCAAAAATCATGAACGTACCAAGCTTGACAACTGTTCAAGTAAACAACAAAAATCTTAAAGCCCAGAAAGCATACACGTACCAAGCTTAACAACAGTTCAAGTAAACTACAAAACCTTACACCCCAAAAATCATGAATGTTCCAAGCTTAACAACTGTTCAAGAAAATTACAAAAAACTTAAACCCCAGAAATCATAAACGTACTAAGCTTAACAACTCTTCAAGTAAACTATAGAAAACTAAAAACCCAGAAATCATGAAGGTACCAAGCTTAACAAATCTTCAAGTAAACTATAGAAATTTTAAACACCAGAAATCTAAAATGGGCCAAGCGTAAGAACTGTTCAAGTAAACTACAATGATCTTACACACCAGAAATAAAAACCGTACAAAGCTTAACAACTGTTCAAGAAAATACAAATATCTTAAACCCCAGAAAGCATAAAGGGATCAAGGTTAACAACTGTGTAAGTAAACTACTAAAATCCTAAACTCAAGAAAGCATAAAGGTAACCAGCTTAACAACTGTTCAAGTAAACTACAAAAATCTTTAACTCCAGAACTCATGAAGGTGCCAAGCTTAACAACAGTTAAACTAAACTACAGAAATCTTAAACCCCGGAAATCATAAAACCACTAAGCTTAACAACTGTTCAAGTAAACTACAGAATCTTAAACACCAGAAAAAATAAATGGACCAAGCTTAAAACTTTTCAATTAAACTACAATAATCTTACACACCAGAAATCATAAAAGTACCAAACTTAACAGCAGTTCAAGTAAACTACAAAAATGTTACACACCAGAAAAAATAAATGGACCAAGCTTAACAACTGTTCAACTAAAGTACAATAATCTTACACACCAGAAATCATAAACATACAACGCTTAACACCTGTTCAAAGTAATTACAAAAATCTTAAACCCACGAAATCATAAAAGTACCAAGCTTTACAACTGTTCAAGTATACTACAAAAATCTAAAACCCCAGAAATAGTGAAGGCACCAAGCTAAACAACAGTTCAAGTAAACTACAAAATCTTAAACCCCACAAATAATAAAGGTACCAAGCTTAAAAACTGTTCAAGTAAACTACAAAGATCTCAAACCCAAGAAATCATGAACGTACCACGCTTAACAACTGTTCAATAAAACTACAAAACCTTACACTTCAGAAATCATGAAGGTGCCAAGCTTAACAACTGTTCAAGAAAACTAAAAAAATTTCAAACGCCAGAAATCATGAAGGTACCAAGCTTAACAACTGTTCAAATAAACTACAAAAATCTTACACCCCGGAGTCATAAACGTACCCAGCTTAACAACTGTTCAGGTAAACTACAAAAATCTTAAACACAATAAATTCTAAAGGTACTAAGCTTAACAACTGTTCAAGTAAATTACAAAAATCTTAAAGCCCAGAAATCATGAAGGTACCTAGGTTACCAACTGTTTATGTAAACTACAAAACCTTACACCCCAGAAATTATTAAGGTACTAAGCTTAACATCAGTTCAAGTAAACTATAGAAATCTTAAAACTCAGAAATCATAAAAGTACCAAGCTTAACAACTCTTCAAGTAAACTACAAAAATCTTAAATCCCAGAACTCATGAAGGTGCCAAGTTTAACAACTGTTCAAGTAAACTACTAAAATCGTAAACCTCAGAAATCATAAAGGTACCAAGCTTAACAACTGTTCAAGTAAACTACTTAAATCTTAAACGCCAGGAATCATAAATGGACCAAGCTCAACAACTGTTCAAGTAAACTACAATAATCTTACACACAAGAAATCATAAAGGTACCAAGCTTAACAACTGTTCAAGTAAACTACAATAATCTTACACACAAGAAATCATAAACGTACCAAGCTTAACAACTGTTCAAGTAAACTACAATAATCTTACACACCAGAAATCATAAAGGTACCAAGCTTAACAACTGTTCAAGTAAACTACAATAATCTTACACACCAGAAATCATAAAGGTACCAAGCTTAACAACTGTTCAAGTAAACTACAATAATCTTACACACAAGAAATCATAAACGTACCAAGCTTAACAACTGTTCAAGTAAACTACAAGAATCTTACACACAAGAAATCATAAAGGTACCAAGCTTAACAACTGTTCAAGTAAACTACAATAATCTTACATACCAGAAATCATAAAGGTACCAAGCTTAACAACTGTTCAAGTAAACTACAAGAATCTTACATACCAGAAATCATAAAGGTACCAAGCTTAACAACTGTTCAAGTAAACTACAATAATCTTACACACCAGAAATCATAAAGGTACCAAGCTTAACAACTGTTCAAGTAAACTACAATAATCTTACACACCAGAAATCATAAAGGTACCAAGCTTTACAACTGTTCAAGTAAACTACAAGAATCTTAAAATGCTGGAAGATAAGACTAGCAATATGCGCCTAATATATTATGTAGTGTGTGTGTTAATTAATAACGTAAATGGGAAATTGCAAGTCTAATGAATGTTGTTGACCCGTTGACAGGAAAACTTGCTGTAAGTAGCAGTGCCATACTTTCACAGAAAAACTTTGTAAATTTGTAGGTGATTATTTTACCGAGTTTCCTTGAAGGTTTTAATAAAGTAATAAGGCATCAACCTCTCGTCCCGAAACACCGTAAGAGAAATACAGTATACATTTTATGAATATCACTTTTTCGTATTGCACCTTGAATTAGATAACTTCGTTTTAATTACTAGGACGATTAGAGCTTAAGCGACTCATGAAATTAAACAGAACAACTTTTTTTCATCAACTTTCGTAGAATATACACAACAAAACGTCCCATACACTTCTTCATTTTAGATTAAAACTTTATACGCACTACTTTTAATTATCGTTCGTAACGGGGTGTGCTTAGGTGTTTGTTTGATTAATCAATAATGGAGAGTGCATATTTATCCTAGTAGCAGTTAGATTACATACGATCGAGTGTTTTTACAAGTATAAAAACAGTTCGGCCATCGCAGCGTCTAATAAAGATACGGTCCGTTATCATAGAAACATGGACGCCCGTTCCAAAGACTTAAACTCTTTCTTTCTTATAAATGCTACTTAGAGAAATGGTATCGGCGTTGCGAGTGTTGACTGATCGATTGTTAAAGCTCCTGACGTTGAGCTAACTCTTGAGAGGGTGCACCTCTTAGGGCAGGGTGGTACTATGAATTATTCTGACAAAAGAAAACACTGCACATAAGCGCGGTAGTCCATATTTGACAGGAGTATTCAAAAGACATATCTTTGACTTGAAACAAGTAAACCGCCTCGACCTGAATGGAAACGACAGAAGAGAAAATCATGAAACAGCAAAGAAAAGAGTAAAACGAACATAAATAAGGAGAATTCAACTAAAAACAGAAAGCAGAGAACTAAAATAACGTCTTTTAAAAAATTAAAAATGGCGACAGCCATTAAGGTCAAATAATAAAAGATACAGAAACGAATATAGAAAATTCGAACGAATTATATGAAAAAAAATGAGACATTCTTCAGATACGTACGAAATGTTGCTTTGAACTTTACCGATGACAGACATATGAGCCGATTGACGAACCGACGGACACATGGACAGCTCTTCTTACTATAATACATATTTTTATGTAAATCGCTCCAGACAAGGCATGGAGCCACTTAATGTAGGAGCTAATGAAAATACTACTTACGGTCAAATACTAGCCAAAGATAAGTGTTATGGAGAGATTCTGACCCAGGAAACAGCAATTATTCCCCCTTTGTCAGAAGCATCGCTCATGGAATGTGAAGACTAAAGGACAGAAGAGTCAAGTGAGAATTACGAGGCTGCCGAAAGTCAACGCAGGTTCCACTTCCTACTCTTCTTTTAAAATAGAATTTGTTTTGGTGTTTACTATTTGGTTACCAGGTATATAGTCCAAGAGTAACTCGAGGATAAAGGTTATTCGAATGAAATCAGTGTCAGTCGTAAGATGAAGAACATCTTGCGAGTATTAAATAGAATGAACTATGTTTGGTTATTTATGGATATGGCTTATGACAAGTATTTGTTGAAATTTCATTTGAAGATGACCATGTTGTTATTCTCAGGGAAGCGTTCTCGTCGTAATGAGTTCTACAGACGAAAAAATCCTTGCAAAAATTATCTATCTTTTAAACTAAATTCAGACAGATCGAAGAAAATGCTATTCTGAACATGAGCTTGACAGACCAACGTAAGCGTTATTTAAAACTAAAGGTGGACAGACCAACGAACATTCTATTTAAATATTAAGCTTAATAAATCAAATAAAATACTATTATACAGTTAAGCTTGACAGACCAACGCAGCGTTATTTAAAACTTAAGCTTGACAGACCAACGGAAATTATGTTTCAATAGTAAACGGGGCAGATCTAAGTAAATACTATTATGAAGTTAAGCTTGACAGACTAACGAAGTTTAATTGAAAATTAAGCTTACCAGGCGTAAATTCTATATAAAAATTAAGCGTGACAGACTGACGAACGGACAGAGACTCACACAGAGATGCTAGAACGAATCTAAAATTAGATACGTCTTGGCAATCTGCGAGTTAAGCAATGAAAATGCAGAAACAAACCGGAAGCGTGACAGTGCGACAAGCTGCGCGCCCGACAGGTCAAGCATCTAATGAACGTGTTTGGACGCATCTAAAAATAATTGAATCAGGGGAGAACGGATGATCATACAACATTTATTGGAAATCAATTCCCGCTAAAAGAGACCAAATCACCTACGTTAAATAGGAATCCAAGATGGAAACCACATAAAAGGTCGCGTTGTAGATAGAATCGCCAATACAAGCCGTACCAGGAGAGTATCCCAACAAGTGTCAGGCGAATATGGCGTTAGTGTTTTCACTCGGTGTCGTTTAAGTATTGCTATGCTATTTACATCGGCGATAATTAAATATAAACGAGTATGTTTTACGAGTCGTTTCAAACCGTTTGTGGGTCGTGGCAGTGGCGAGAATGTGGGCTCAAATAAATTGGAATCGGACACATTCCAATAGAAACACAATCAACTGCACCAAATAAATATGTTGACATGATAGCTTTAATAGACGATTTGACGGAAGCAAAACTGCGTGAATGAGACGGGATTTTTCAATGATATTTCCTTACGAAAAATAATTTGTTTGCCAATGATTATAAATTGATAGGTTTGCTTACCAGCACACGATGACCGATTGAGACCTGATGCTTGATGCTATAACAATTCCTATATATATATATATATATATATATATATATATATATATACATTATATATATATATATATATATATATATATATATATATATACATATATACATATATATATATATTTAAATATTTTCTTTGTCGTACAAAACTTTAAAATGGCATTGAAGAGACAATATTTATTATTCATAATGAATTTAAGAAATTAAAAAGAT
This sequence comes from Sepiola atlantica, assembly GCA_963556195.1. NCBI lineage: Eukaryota > Metazoa > Mollusca > Cephalopoda > Sepiida > Sepiolidae > Sepiola > Sepiola atlantica. The sequence continues at coordinate 45,685,944 of OY744539.1, forward strand.
GAAAGGGCAGCTGACCGGTTTCGTACCTCGCTCAACAGAGCCAAATATCGAGGTAATGTATAAAAAATATAAAAAGATGCTATGAGAATTATAGCGAGGGAAAGGGGTAAAAAAAAAAAAGTTCAATCAAATAGAAACAACATTAAGCCCGTATACATATATATATGTAAAACTCTTTCAAATTTGGAACTTTAACAGTCCTATCCTGTCAACTAATCAATCAAAATTTTCCCCTGATGAAAAGATTTTAATCTTTGAAAAGCCTGGTTTAAGGAATGAAAGAGAAGAAAAATAAATGTTTTTTATTAAACTGCTCCTTGTATTGAACAACTGAAGATATCGATTTGCTTCCATTTGCGGGTCTTATTAATTTCATTAATTTTCATTGACGTACCATATATATATATATATATATATATATATATATATATATATATAAATATATATATATATATATATATATATATATATATATATATATATATATATACGTATGTGTGTGTCTGTGCAAACTTTGTTAACAATAACGGAATTCGTCTGTTATATATTTGTTTTATTTTTATAATATTTTCTAATGATCTGTTTTGTAAAAAAATTAAAAAAGAAATATCCCATAGGTATCACGGACGTTTTTGATTCTTCCGCAAATCATGTTCAGGTGTCAAAAGCAAATCAGCAAAAATAGCTGGAGTAAGAAGATAATTTTTGAAAGAGAGCGGAGAAACGCACAAAGAACGTTTTCGCACTGTTCTAGGAAATACGTTAACAATTTAAATTCAGCAACGCCGAAATAGAAATAGAATCACAGAATAAAATTGCATTACGTTAAGCATTTTACAATGCGTTTACTTGTTTTATGCGTGATGTTATTAATTGTAGGTTGTTTTTTTATGTAGATAGCTTCCAGTATTTATTTTTCAATTGATTTGGGAATGTATTTTTTTAGTGTTATTAATTAGAATTTATCTTAGGCGCCGACTGTAAGCTCGACGGTTGAGTTTCAATCCCGGCTTGAAGCACTAGCTGGTTTAGCCGCACTGAAGAGCTGTGATACAGCGAAACAGTCCGTGTGTGGATGACTATATAAAGTTCCCTATCTTGGGTAGAGCTTATTTGTAAGGATATCGCCAACTACCATTAGCTTTAAGGCATAGCTCATTTGGGTAAAGCTAATTCGAGCTCTGGTCACAATGTTTACATTGAAATATCACTTACATTCAGTCATTGTCGCATGACAGCACTGGAGTAGAGGCGCCAAATTTAAGCTTGGCGGTTGTATTTCAATCCCGGCTTGAGTAACACTGCAAAGCTGTGATACAGCAAAACAGTCTTATGTGGATGACTATATATATATATATATATATATATATATATATATATAATATTTGCTTTGTTTATTATCTATGTATGTATACGTTTCGTCCTTTATAATCGGGACTCATCAGCATAGAGATATAACTATTCACTACTGGTCATGCGATTCGAAATCCCGGACTTCGAGTATTTTTACAACTCAACTCCTGACATCTAGAACCACTGCGAATAAACAGTGATAATTGTAAAAAATTCGCCGGATAAAATTTTACAATTATCACTGTTTATTCGCAGTGATAATTGTAAAACTTTATCCGGCGACTTGACGTCAAATAAAGCGTTCAACTTAATGAAAGGAGCGATGCATTTTAATTAGACGAAAAAAATTCTAATACATAATACATATATCATATATATATATATATGTTATATTATAATTTTTTTCGTCTAACTACAATTTTAAATTCTTTCATTACTCTTTAGTATGTTCACTAGTATATTTTTTATCTTCAAATTACTTTAATTTTTCCTAATACTAACCTCCACTTTATTGCTTTTATGATTTATCATATCTAGTTTTTATTGTATTATTATATTTTATTATCTTTTACCATCCTTTTTATAATAAAATTATTATTTTAATTACGGCTTTTAATTTTAAATTTATAATTTTAAAATGTTTAAAATCTTTATTTCTTTCTTTCTAGATTTGAGTATTTTAGATTTGCTTCATCCGAAATATTTTAAATACTATTATTGGTATTATTGTTTATTTTACATTTTGAGTAGTGAAATTGCATGAGACAAATTTCTGCTTTTCCCACATTAACGGGATATGTTTTTGTTGTTTCAAATAATACTAAAAGATGATAATGTCAAATTATACGATGTATTATTATTGCCATGTGTACTCACACAGGTTATCGTCAGTGATTGCTCACCGACAACAACCGGTAGTGTTCCCTGGAATCTGAATTACTACAAGCCTCCTCAGATTTTCAGTACTCTCTACCTTTTCTCGATTACCACTGCAAATAAGCTAGCGGTATCGCAATAGCCGCGTACCATTGATTTCTCGCTGGTAAGGACCATTTGGAATTGGGTGGAAATAAGCCTCCCCAAGGTCCCAGCACTCTCTGCACTCTTCCAGTGGAGGTCTTGTTTGTGCTGTCCCTCCTCGATCTTCTCATCCTCCTTAACCCGCTACAAATATTTTCTATGGTGTCAGCCTAGTCCGGCGCCATTTTTTTTAGGGGGGCGCAGCTTATGATGTTTACTGCAGTTTCTCTTCATGCTGTGGTGTCTTTCCTGTGGTTTTGTTTTCTTCATGTACTTCCATGTGACTGGTTTCCATTCGCAGCTTATGTGGGTTGATTTCCGCATTCGAGGGTTTTCCTTAAGATTGCAGCTGTTTTAATAATTGCCGTCCTTTGTAATATTTCAGTGATCCCTTTTATTATTATTATTATTATTATTATTATTATTATTTTATTATTATTATTATTTTATTATTATTATTATTATTATTTTATTATTATTATTATCATTATTATTTTATTATTATTATTATTATTATTATTATTATTATTATTATTATTATTATTATTATTATTATCACCGCATTCGAAGATTTTCATTAAGATTGCAGTTGTTTTGATCATTGTATAGTCTCATTGATCACTTTCATTCCAATTTCTCCCAGTTTTTTCACCAGTTTTTAGGGGAATGTTCCTAGTTCTTCCACGATTATTGTATTATACTGACTTTTTCATGCCTCCATATTCCTTTCATTTCTCGGGCAAGTTCCGTGTATTTGCTTCGTTTTTCTGTCTTTGATTTTCACTCTGTGGACTGCTGGAACTGCGAAGTTTACGATTTTACAAGATTTCACCTTTATGTCCATTATTATAACATCCGGTCTCTTTGCTTGACTGAGTTTGTCTGTATGTACTCCATATCTGAGAGGATTATATGTTTTTTTTTCCGTATTCCAGTACGGTTTCTGGCTTATGTTTTTACCATTTTTCTATATATTCGAAATTCAATCGTTTGCACAGTGTCCAGTGTACTGTTATATCCACGCAGCCATGTCTTGTTCTTGTATTCTTTTTGGGCTAGTTTGCTGCTTTTACTTATTATATAATTTGTTGTTTCGTCTCTTTGTCCACACATTCTGCATTTACTCTTTTCCTTGGTTTAATCTTTTTCAGCTTTAATGTAGCTTCTCCTAATCGAATTGTTCGGTGCAGCCATCAGTAAAAATCCCGTTACTCTGTTAAGGTGTCATTTTCTTAGCCATGCCCAACTATTTTCGTTAGTTTATTCTCTTGTCAGTCTTCTGAAGCGGAGATGGAGGTTTTTTTCTTTTTCACATCTGATATTTCTTGTGGTGTTGTTCCTAGTTTCATGCTTCCCGATTTGCTCGTTGGAACGGTGTCTTTTGATCCAGTGATTATCCTTTCCGTGTTCTGAGTTTTGTATTTCTGCGACTCTTTTTTTGTGTCTTCCACACAATCTTCTATACTCACAAGTCCTGTCCTCTCTTCGTTTCTTTTCATGTAGAGTCTGTCCGTATCGTCTTCTGGGTGTAGTGCGTTGTGCATGGTCATTAATTTTTTCCTCCTCTGATTTAAGTGCATGAGTTCTACTTTAGTCCAGTCTATGAATGGTCCAGAGTATCTTATTGATGATACTGCCCAAGTGTGAATTCCTTTTACTAGATTTCTGCTATACATTACTCATCATCATCATCATCATCATCATCATCATCATCATCATCATCATCATCATCATTGTTATTTAATTTCAACGATCGGTATTTTATCTGCATAGGTGCATTAAGCATTAATACCGAGGATACGCATCGAAAATAAAGTAATGTTCCGAATATCAATTACAGCCAATCAGTATCCAGCGGGGCCTTCCGTTCCTCGATTCAATCTCGCCAAATAAGCAGTCTTTGTATGCAATGCAAGCAAACACTTATAGAGTATAATTGAGCGTCGGAGAGACACGTCTCCTTAGCGTCGATTAGATTGTAGGCCAAATGAGGCAGGCCGAATGAAGGAGCACTGAAGCATCACGGGAAATGGGTGTTTGACCGGTCTTTAAAATGGCGAGCGAAATGGACGGTTTGATTAAACTGGCAGACGATTTCCCATTGGAGGAAATGGGTAGAACCAATTTGGACATTTCGCCGTAAGAACCGAGCTAGGAATTATATGGACTGGGATGGGCGTTAGAGAGGTATGAAAAATGGGAACAGCGTGAAAAAGAAGGGTAGAAATCAATGAGAGAAGTAGTAGACAGAGAGGGATAAAAGGAACGTAGAACGATAGGGGGAAATGAGACGGCAATAGAAAAGACAAAGGAAGAATAAGGAAAAAAGATGGTAAAGTCGATTACAGAAAGAATTGAAGGAGAAGATTCGTATGTTGTTGTTTTGTTTTACGCTACATCAACCCATTTTGTGGCATTGGTCCTGAATTCAGTCACTTTGATACAAATGATTATGCTTTAATATATCAATATGTTCACAATGTAGCGTAGTTAGGGTGGTCTTCAATTCCCAGCTTACGTCCGTTTCGTCGGCAGAATCAGTAGTCGCAGCGGCGCTGTTTATTTATCTTCCTCCAACGAGGTAAGATGTGACACAAGGTCAGGAAAGTGGGATTTGAAAAACCAGCGCTCGAGAATTTGAGGGCTCTGGTCATTTGAAAATTGCCTGGGCAGCCCCGTCGGCATTCCCCGGTAGGGGCGGCTCAGGCGATTAGCACTAAACTAACCCCTTCTCAAAGGGTGAGAAGACAAAGCCTGGGGGTGCACCTCTTAGAACTGCACAGGACGGACAACCGATAGACCGGCGCAAATCCCGACCCGTAGTCGCAGTGGTGAGGTTCTAATGTTTTCTTCTCTCCGTCATTATCTTCTCATCCTCAATAACAGATTTCATAAACATTATCAATAAATGTAATTTGGTTTTAAAAATCTATTTGGGTTGTATCCTTTCTTCAGATCATACATGAATACTCATATAACCCCCTTCCTCTTAGGGGAAAGTTATCTTAAGACAACAAATGCTCTCTTTTTCTTTCTTTCTTTTGTAATGTTTAATGTTTAGTCGAGAGATGGCGATCTTTTACCTCTATTCGCCACGTCATCTCAGTGGCTTTCTGTACCCGTTACATAACTGGATACGTGGCGGTTACTTGACTTCTAACTAGAAAATATGATTTATATTTTATCTTATGTGGACATCTATCATTCTAACCTTAGTGTTACACACCGGCTTCATATCTGGCTACAAAATATTTATAGATTATTTTTGTTTTTTGCGTTTCGTAAAAAGTCTGCAACCGATTGATTCTATGTAATCCATAGAAAAGATCCTCACATATACTAACAATCCGAGGAGTGATACCGCTGTTTAATGTTATAAGATCCCAAACTTTATATAACAGAAGTTACACCACTGTGCATATAGTCAGACATATAAGGATCCAAGTTTCGTCCACAATATCACCCAAAATTAAAGTAAAACTGTTTAAATTAACGTGTCGGACTCTTCGGCTTTTTTGGGATGTTTCATCTGAAAATATCTACTCAGACCGGAACTAACACAATAATTCGTGATACACGAGTTTCCAGAGGTTATGTAGAATATATCTGCTATAGTTGTCGACAGTGAATCTAGAATTGTCTCCCATTGTCCAATGTAGATAGAGAAAGAACGAAATCATAGCTAGCCGAAATACGTTGATTCAGCACCGTAAAACACAATGTCAATCATACCGCACATATTGCCGATTGCAGATGAACTAGTAGATGTATATGAAAATACGATCGAACAATAACGAAGCATAATTATCTTTCATTATTTTTGACCGAAGGTGAACACTCGTATCGTATACACCATCAATAGCAGAATCAGACCGCATCAATAGTAATATATTCAATATGCAAACATCTATTCACACTTAGGCAAACACTAGAACGCGATAAAAGCAACACTTTATACTAGATCCATTATATGACAAAACAAGTCTTGGGTGTTCTTTTTTCATTCTGAGAGCATTCCCTCCAACACACCCTTAAAAATAGAGGAGGCAATTCCAGAAAGGGCAGTTTTATGACAACAGAACCGATACTATACTACACCACCCATTAAAAAAATTCCAATTTCATCAATTTTTTTTTAAATTTCAAAAAGCCTTGCGACAAAAAATATTTTTTTATGGTTGCGTAGTCTTTTTGGCTACGATCAAAGTGTAGTATATGTTCTCGACATCTCAGCGATATTTGACATTTTATTAAAGCAAGAATTAAATTATCTCCTTTGAAGATGAAATACTAAATAAGTTTTAAAACTTATTTATCATTTTTTTTTATAAAATCTCTTTATATTTTTTTTATTTATAATTATGATAATAGTACTATCGATAAAACGATTGCGTATGTAGAAGACAATCTGGCAATACAAAGTGGAAGGAATATTAATTCATAAAAACCGTAAATAAATAAATATGCAAATTAGTCAAATCAAGATTTGTTTGAGTAAGTTGGAGATGTATATATATAGGGTATTTCAATATATTCTCATATCATTAGCATTAGAAAATCTTAAAGTGTTTCGATGTTAACATGGTTAATATAGGTGGAAAAAAACTTTCGAATTTATTCATTCAGATATATTATATGTATTTATTTCAGTAGTGCTACATAAATAGAGCATTATTAATTCATTTCGTTTGAATCGTTTCCGTGATGTATTTTTAGTTAGAATCATTTCGAGAAAAGCATCGAATACTTACCGAACGAACCACGTGACGTTGCCAACATCGCTAAGTGAATGTGGTACTGTGGTACTGTGAAACTGTGTTACTGACTGGATTCGAACTTGGAATACCCAGAGCGTCAGTCTTTGTCGTTATCACCTTAACCACCGTCCTCTCCTAGAGCCTTATAATAATGCTTAATAAATGAAAGTTTATGTCAATCATTTTATTTAGTTTTTAATACCTGTATACTTCGAATCCACTCGCCGTATGGTTCGTTTTCTGTTGTATAGTATAGAATGAGAGATTAATTACTTTATATTAAAAAATACGAAAATAAAACAACACGCAGAAACAAATACACAAATATATATTTCAAAACTAACAGTTAATTCATCACCATACACTACCTATCATTTATCTAATATTACACACATATCTTTGAACACTACACTTATATATATGACATAACTTTAAAATTTATTAATTTTCATTTTCTGCGGGAATGGTTTGCCCCTATCCTATTCTCTGGAACCCATTTTGTTAGATTCTCTACACAGACAGAGTTTTCCTGTGGTGTTTATTATTTTTGACGAAGGCAAGGTTCTTTTTCCCGAAATATTAAATAAATGATTTTTAACAATCATCCGAACAACACACAAACAGCTAACACCACACTTGCTGTTATGTAAGATTTTAAGAAAAAATAAAAAGTAAGTCATATTTCGATTTATTATTTTTGTCTCTTCCAGCTTAAAACCTACCGGCACTTTGCATTGCCTTTTTAAAACATACTACTAATATATATATATATATACCGTATTTCTTAATTGGGAGAGTTTTCCAGCAGAGTGCTCAATTATTAATGCAAAAGAAAAATTAACTAGATAATTAATAAGAGCATGATATTTATTAATATTAAACAAAAAGTTACAAAAACATCCGGACCAAGGTTTCAGATCCGAGAAAATCGGACCTTCATCAGCGGAGTCTTGTAGCTTAATGAGTGAGAACAACCGCCAGGAATTTCAAAATATTGTCCGTTGGAAAGATGGAACACTTTCAGATTTAAAATTGTCACGTGCGTGGAAAATACGTAGTCAGTTATGGAAAGGTTTCAGATCAAAACAACAGCGACGCTGCACATAGAAAAAGCAAGAAATTAAATGGGAATAACGTTAACAGTTGGACAGATGGGAAACTTGCAGGTTTAAATTGTTACGTGCGTGGAATTACATAGCCCGTTATGGAAATGGATTCAAATTTAACTAATAGAGACGCTATATATGTTACTGAAAGTACATGGAGATAACGTTAAAAATAACATTAAAATTAAGTTAAAAATTATATTGAAATAATATGCTAATGTAATAATATATTACTAAAAATATTAAATAATAAATCATTAAAATAAAACTTATAATTAAATAAATTGTAATCACATCATTTATAAATTAATAAAGTCCTAAGGGTACTAATCATAAATAAATTAAGGTACTAATAATAAAAGGGGGGGGGGGATAAAGAAAGATGAAAAAGAAAGATTAAGAAAAATAAAGAAAAAAGATGAAAAATAATAAAGATGAAATAAATACACTGTTAGATAAAATAAAGGATAACATAAAATTGTGTAAAAATAAAAATAAAAGATAAAAGGCAAGAGATGGAAAAATGGGAATATGGGGTACTCCACATTAGAAGGGATATCTCTAATAATATTAAAAATCATTATATAGGGGTTGCAAAAAACTCTTTAAATGTTGGTATATTGTAGAAGGAAGCGGCCGACTTATTCTTCAAAAACCTAAATTAATCATTGATAAATTATAGTAAGGTGCCGTATTAGGGAACGGAGAGACTATAAATAATAATGATGAAATAAATAAAATTAAAATTAAAATTAAAATAAAAATATAAATAAAATTAAAAATTAAAATAAAAATAAAAATAAAATTAAGATAAAATTAATTAAATTATAAGAAATCTATATATGAAGAACCTGTACATAAAAAAATATATATATGTAAAAAAAAAGTTTATAAAAAATTAATTAAAACATTTTTTTTTAATTATTAAAAAAAATATTTTAAAAATTATTTCAAAAATTGTTAACACATGCGCACATATATATAAACATATACATGATATGAAAGATTAAAATACACATACACACCTACGCACAAAACTATATGAATATAAATACCAACATAAGCTTACATATCTACACATACATATATATACACATACACACACACACACGTACACATGTACACATACCTATATATATACATATATACACATATACATACACACACATGTATATA
>OY744539.1:45705355-45725355 GCA_963556195.1 Sepiola atlantica
TACATATAAACAAACAGACATCAATATACACACACATCTAAATATGAACACACACACAGATCCACTTTCAAGCAAAAGATATATATTTAAAGTACGTATGTGCGCATGCATATACTTTCAGTATATATAGTAGTCATATTAGTATTCATATTCTTCAGCGTATTTTACGTTTTCTTATTAAAATGATTAACATTCCCTACTCGATAATAGAGACCAATATGTATATATATATATATATATATATATATATATATATATATATATATACTATAAATATTTTTCAAAATACTAAAGTGTTTTTCACCTGCAGACGACGTTGTTTCGGGATCTCTTACTCTCATCAGTGTAGGAGTGGTTGTTGCAGGCAATCGCATGGGTTCGAACGCGGTTGTACTCTTCATGAAGGTTTAACATCTTCAGACCAAACGTAGGAATTGCATTCTCAATTCCTTGTTTTGGTCTGAAGAGGTTGACATTTTATGAAGAGTACAACCGAAATATGTATGCGCATATGTAACCAATAATATTTGTATATATAAAAAGGTATAATAAAGAACAGCTCTACTTGTTATTGAGCACTATTATTAACACTAGAGTTTCAACTGATTAACATCTACAGAAACTAATATAATTCATGTACTACACACACACACACACACACACACATATATATATATATATATATATATATATATATATAAATAAGCATAAAGATAGAGGCGAAATGCCTTCATACGAAACCATGTGTTAGATGCAGATATTTTTTTGTTAAAATCAAAGTAAAAAATGAAAACATTTTTTGTCTACTTTTTTAACTAATATTTCGCTTGATATCACAGACCTCGACAGAGCTTTAGACAAATAAAATGTATTAACCTTTTTTTTCGTAATAATCTTTCCTGGTCGTGTAGAAGTGGCGTCCGATGTCATGGACTAACGGTGCAAATGTCTTTTTTAAATTGAACTTAAATTGCGCATGGTCGCTGGTAGTTATAAATTTGGGAACGGTCATTTTTTAAAGCATCTTTTGAATTTTAAACATGAAGATAGAGGCAAAATGCCTTCATAGGAAACCATGTGTTAGATGCAGATATGTTTTTATTAAAATAAAAATAAAAAATAAAAACATTTATGTTATTGTTCTTTGTTTGTATAGAATTTTTGTATAAAATTTAACTATGGAACCATTTATATCAGCCAGTTAAGTAGTAGTCTGCATAATAATTCGGACGTTTTGTTTTTCTATCGCACAGCGTAATACGAGAGATTGACTATAATTAGAATCATACCTGGTTTCTTTCACGTTAATTGTGGTCAAATAATGAGAACTTGCTTCCGTGCAGGTTGGGTTACTCACTCCTACCCCCGTGCTGAAATCAATAAACAAAGAGAAAACGATTCAGCCGATAAAATATAAAATCGGTCTATTTGAACAAAACTAATCACATTCTGCATCTTCCATCCCTTGTTTTCAATCCTCTCATAGTATTTTTCATCATCCAACTGACAAGCTGATTAATCCTTATCTTCGAGTGGCTTTCGGACTTGGTAACTGTTAATCATTAGTTAAAAACAAGAAAAAATAATATCGTCGTGTATTTGTATCAATATTACTATATATAAATACTTATTCTTTTTATTACGTGTAACAGCATTGTTCGAACTTGAACTAAAAAGGGCATAGCGAACAATTCGAGTATACCATTTTAGAAACAATGGCGTCCTGTTAATATGTTGGGTCGATCGAAAAGTGATTGAACTGACAAATAATTAAAAGCTACGGGACTGTCTCTCGAGATGCTATCGTTAAAGATGATCGATTCCAAACTTCGTTTGGTGTAAATTAACGCATCTAATGAAGGCGATTTTCTAATTACGCTATTTCCCCGCTGGAGGTTGAAGCGATTTACACAACAGTTTGATGTGCGTGTCTATGAAAACTTGCAATAGATTGAGTCTACGTTGGTTGAAAGTTTATGAACCCTAACCCTAACCCTTAACACAAAAACCTAACCCTAACCCTAACTCTTAATACTAAACCCTTACCCTAACCCTAACCATAACCATAACCCCAAACCCTGAACCATAACCCTAACCATTAACACTAAACCCTAAACCCTAAACCTAACCCTAACCCTAACCCTAACCCCTAACCCTAACTCTAAACCTAACCCTAACCATTATTTCCTTCTCCGCTGTGCCATGCGATCGTCTGACCCTTAATATTTCTTTATTTGATTTGATTCTCGCTTTATAATGCTCAAAATAAGAATGATTAGGTTGAATTTTTTTTAATTCAAAATAATGTATGATTACTATGTGTTATTAGAAGTTACCCGCTATATATATATATATATATATATACATATATATATATATACATATATATATACATATATATATATATATATATATATATATATATATATAAAAGAGTATTAGAAGATTATCACAATGCAAAAAATGGAAATATATCGGCGTTGAGAAGTATGATAAAAACAAGTGAATTTCTTTTATATAATTTAAAAAAATTAATAGCAAATCTTACTAGATTTAGCAAGACTCCAACACTGTCATGTAATGTGTGTGACCGTGTTCCATAATATATTTCGAGGAATACCTCTTCATAAAATTGTGGGTGTTTCAAATCTTTAAAACACGTGCAGAATGGTAATGTTGTCATATGCTTATAACGCAGTAAATATTAATATCCGCAGCAAATGGAATAAAACTATAACTATTTTTTTCTCTAAATATTTTATATTTTACTTAACTGTTAAGTTAACGCCTACATATTTCCATTTCTTGCATTGTGATAGACTTCTAATACATATTTATATACGTATTACACACAATGCTTTAAGCAAACTACCTCTCCTTTATTTATATATATATATATATATATATACATATAGTTATTGTACTGATGTTTCCTAGATGTTAATCCAATGTAACTCCGATATTTACTTGACCCGAGGAAGCTGTATTTCGAAAATAATGACAGCTGAACCTGTATGCACATATGTAGCCAATAAGGTTTTAATAAAAAATAGAATTTATACTATATATATATATATATATATATATATATATATATATATATATATACTACCTATAAATTGTCATCTAATTTCTAAGCATGTTAAAAGGTCTACACATACACTCTTTAAATAAGCTACAAAAAAGAGTCCCTGTTTCGCAAAATGCTTACTGCAATATGAAAAAACGATTACAGAATGGTTGATTCAACACAGAGTGAGAGAATGAAATCGAACCACAAATATGCTAAGTAAGAATAAGTCACCACTAATCAATACAAAAGCCCACTCGAGATGAAAGCTTTATAAGATGGAATGATTGTCAATTTAAAGATGAAGAATATGATGAGAGGTATGGAAATTGTTACACCAGCCGTTCTTACACAGGAGAAACAACACCGGTTGGCACTATTAATAGTGCGAGTCACCAGAGACACAGAGACGACAAAGCACAGACTTGTAACTGTCTAGCCAAGAGCTAGTCACTTTCGTACTTTGTTAATACACTGGTTAAACCAACCCTCGACTTGACTTCCTTTATTTATTATTTACTGTTGGACGACTTCACAACAGAAATGATTAAGCAAATAAGAGTACTCCTATAGAGAATGCACCGCGTTTCTGTGACTTCGCGTCGTCAACGTTCGGGCAAGTCTCGGAAGCGCCTGAAAGTTTACGAATCTATTAACCAATTTGGAAAACATTAATTTCTACGATCTGCAGCGCGTAGAAAGAAATGCATTTCTACAAGCTTTGTCAACACGCTTAATCTACCGAAGGACACATTGAGATATGTCAGCAACGGTCACTTTTAGCAAAATACTAACCCTAACCCTAACCCTAAACCCTAATCCCTAAACCCTAACTCTAAAACTAAAGCCCAACCAAGAAAAATGTTAAAAAGAACAAAACATTAAAAAAATAAAAAAATAAAATAAATGTGTTAAATACACTGGTTTTGTTGTTTTCTATATAAAAAGTAATCTTTTTTAAACATTTTCGTTCACAAAAAAAAAACATTTCATTTAAAAAATATTAGATAAACAATGCTTTCTTTGGCCAAAAAATAAACATCTAATTGATGACAGTTGTTTTGCTATGATTTGTTCGTTCTTTATTTGTATATATTTATTTGATTTTGATTTTCTTCGTCTGAATTTATCGGCTGGCAATCTTGAATTCATCGTTTCGCAGTTTTCGACTCGTCAACTCTCGGGCGCTTCCGTAACCTGCCAGAACATTGACGACGCGAAGTCACGGAAACGCGGTGCATTCTCTATCAGAGTACAAAAATAAACACTGTTCGATAGCATATGAGGACGGTTTATGATAAGTAGTCTAAGCAACGACAAGTGCATGATTCTGCCGCACATAAGTAATGAGTGCGAGCCACCAGATATCCAGTTGTTAGGTTCTGTTGGAAGACATCTAATATACGATGCGACACAATTTAGTGCGTAAATATCTCCAGTGGACTATCTCTAAAAAATTGTATATTCAGTGTAGCAGAACGTCCCGCGAACATATACTAAGAAAGAACTGTTGGAAATAGATCATAAACTATCCACTATGACTATGCAATCCTTACAGATAGACTCACAGATTTATATATATATATAAATATATATAAATATATATATATATATATATATATATATATATATATATATAGAGAGAGAGAGAGAGTATAGAAACCCACAAAGTTCAGAGAGAGTACAGACAGAAATAGATATATAGAGAGAAAGATAGAAGGAAAGAGATAGAAAGAGAAGGAAAGAGATAAAGAGGGAGAAAAGGATATTAAGAGAAAGGGAAAGAGAGAGAAAGACATGAAGAGAAAGAGAAAGAGAGAGAAGGAAAAAGATAGAGAGAAGGAAATTAAGAGAAAGGGAAAGAGAGAGGAGAGAAGGAAAGAGATAAAGCGAGAGAGAGAGGGAGAAAAGGATATTAAGAGAAAGGGAAAGAGAGAGAAAGACATGAAGAGAAAGAGAAAGAGAGAGAAGGAAAAAAGTATAGAGAAGGAAATTAAGAGAAAAGGAAAGAGAGAGAGAAGGAAAGAGATAAAGCGAGAGAGAGAGAGAGAAGGAAATTAAGAGAAAGGGAAAGAGAGAGAAGGAAAGAGATAAAGAGAGAGAAGGAAAGAGAGAGAGAAGGATATTAAGAGAAAGGGAAAGAGAGAGAAAGACATGAAGAGAAAGAGAAAGAGAGAGGAGGAAAGAGATATAGAGAAGGAAATGAAGAGAAAGGGAAAGAGAGAGAGAAGGAAAGAGATAAAGCGAGAGATAGAGAGAGAGAGAGAGAGAAGGATATTAAGAGAAAGGGAAAGAGAGGGAAAGACATGAAGAGAAAGAGAAAGAGAGAGAAGGAAAGAGATATAGAGAAGGAAATTAAGAGAAAGGGAAAGAGAGAGAAGGAAAGAGATAAATCGAGAGATAGAGAGAAAGAGAGAGAGAGAGAAGGATATAAAGAGAAAGGGAAAGAGAGGGAAAGACATGAAGAGAAAGAGAAAGAGAGAGAAGGAAAGAGATAGAGAGAAGGAAATTAAGAGAAAGGGAAATAGACAGAGAGAAGGAAAGAGAGAGGGGAAAATCAGATCTTCCGTTTGAACAGTGATCATCCACTCTTTTCAAATAAAGACTCCAATCACTTTCTTCTAGAATGCCCTTCTTTGTTACTCTGTGTACAATCTTTCTTAACCTGACATAGTGATATGCGACAAGAGGGAGAAAGTAGCAACCCTAGTTCAAGTCGGTGTTTCTGATTATACTGGCTTAAACAGAGCTAAAGTGGTGAATATAACTAAATGCAAAGGTCTTATGTATGAAATAAAAATAAACTAGGAAGATCTCAATAATTCCAGTAATCATAAGAGCAACCGGACTCATGAAAACGAATTTCAAAAACTACCTGGCGAATATACCTGGTGGACCAAGTGAGAGAGTGATACAAACTATTGCGCTATACGGAACAGTTAGAATTCTAAAAAAGATCTCTCGGTTCGAATGTCTCGAATAGCGGGTGAATATTTAACGTCTGATACGATGTCCCATACCCAGAAGAAAACTAAAAAAGATAAGAAAATTTCAAAATAAGAATTATTGAAATTACATTTTTAAATGACATTAGTAGTAGTCTGCAAGGAAGCAGTCTCGAGTTATTGTGTCTCACCAACTCTTAGAATGAGGAACCAGAAATACGAGCTCAGTCGAGCAGTTTCCATGACAAGCAACATTTATTATATGAAAAAGGCTGTAAAGATAACACTGCAGTAGATTTCTAAGTCGACTTTTACTCTGTCAGTGAAGGAGAGAGTCTTCTCAGCGGCACCTCCCGAGATGTGGCAGCATACCTTCATCTTAAAGCGTATATAACTCTTACATAAGTAGAACATTGCATTATAAGTCATGTTTTATCTTGAGTGGTGGAATGATCCAACATTTCTTCTTGCGACAGTAATGAACGCCTTTGATTCACCAAAGAAGTCGGATTTAACATCCAAGCCTGGCTCTCATTTCAAGAATAGTACATTTTAGTATTTCTTGACAAATTAGTATATCAATCAAATGTGGCAGGTGCACCCTCGTGATCTTGTTTAATTTCCAGCATAAAGTGTTTTTCTTTCAGTCTATCTGACCTGACATTGGTATCTCAATAATTCAGTTACATCCAAACAAAAATCTTCCTCGGTTGTCAATTCAACTTGTATCATATGCATTTGCAAATTGTAGACTTAAAATCACGTGTTGTAAAGTGTCGAAACATGAACTAATATCAATCGGCACGAACTTTCCGGACAGCCTGATATTATTAATTTAATTTCAAAATAGCCGGATCTACATCCACACATTTTAAACATAAACAACTATAAACCATACAAATAGATTGGATATACATATTCTATTTTAGATTTGGATAGAAATTTAGTCTTAGGAGCTTATAAAAATGGGGTTCTCGCAAGCAGATTTAAACAGGGGTGAAACAAGAATCCGAGTGTTGGTTGTGAAAGAGAAGAGGTATGGTTGTGAAGACAAGAAGGCATGTTTCCCCATTGCATCACATGATCAAGATTAGAAGAGAGGGAATAATAATAATAATAAACCTGCTGGTGATCTTTGAATTTTGTCATAAACAGTTGTGTTGTGTACGTTGATGTCGACTAATGATCTCAGAACATGATTTGGAAAAGCATTTATTGCTATCAGCAACTGAGTTTGGTTTTAGATCCTTCTGATTTCTGCTCATCAACATCAACTTTTAGAAAATTCTTGCGATTTCGAAACTAGTTCCGATACCGATTCTGATACCAATTTTTTCGATTCCCGATTCTGATTAATCGCCCCGACCAAATAGACAATTCTTTCGCTGGCAGCAATGTTTTTGGTAAGTTTTACAACATCCTGGACAGATATGTGTATATCGCTTATGGTACTTTCACTACTACGAGGAAAATTATAGCGAAGTATAGAATTTGTTTGCAAATTTATTTGCGGAAAGTTTAGTTTTTTAAGATGTCTAGGAAATTTACTCAGGTTCATTTATAATGGCTGGATTCGGAGTCTAAAATCCGTTCCGTATCCGGTTTGTTATTTTTCTGAACTCTGAACAACCAAACATTCACTCAGCACTCTGGATTTAACAGATCGAACTCTGAACAACCAAACATTTACTCAGCACTCTGGATTTAACAGATTGAACTCTGAACTTTTTCGCGTTTGGGCGGGGGCAGTTTTCAGGCTGACTTTGTTTTTTGCGCATCTACCCTGTTGACAAAAATTGAAATAAATTTTACGTGATCAATGGCAGGAACACACCGAGAAATGAACGATGGCTAACTGTATAGTCTATGCTACAAGGGTATAAAACGTTCAGTAACAGAGATTGACAATTTCAGAAGCGACAAAGAACACGTTCGTTTTGAACATGTAATTCAATAAAGTGATATGCAAAGTTAGTCTGCCCTCGACACACTCTATGACGAAAATGTCAGATGTCACGTCCAACTTCGATTTGATCTGAATTTAGACAATAAATTAATCGAAAGATCCCAGACGAGGTACAACAATAGATTTGTTCAGGAAAAAAGCAAGAAGGCTTTCAAAATGTCCGTCAACCTCAAGTACGTGAGTGTCAAAAATCAGGGTCTGCTCATAGGCGAATGACAAGCCAGGACAAAACGTTGTTGAAATAGACTAGCCATTCAACAATTTAAACATTAAGTCTTCACAGATATTAATAAACATCCAATATCTTGTCAATCATTTATAAATATGTTGTGTCTTTGATAAAGGGCAAATATGAAACAGGTGCTATGTACAAATGTTACAAAGGGAAACTCTAATTCTTTATTGGAGATGATTCTACTTCATTAAAACATCCCTGCTTGTGGTACAAATTCCATATCCATGCCGATTCTGAAGGTCGCATATTGAGGTAATCTAAGAATAACATGCGATCTTGAAGTTTTCAATAATAATTGGCGGGTCTGTGCCAGTTTCACAGAGAAACAATTATTCAGGTATTGTCTTGTGTAAATAGATTTCAACATTGTTTGAACGAAGACCCTTTAATGTTGGAAAAAAAGAACCAAATAGTAGGGCTCAACAAATCGATGACTTTTCAGTTAATTACTAAGTAGAAAAATCATAATTTAATTTTCAACAACATAACTCAATCCCAGAAATAAATGCAAAATTATTAAAAACTACGAATCACGAAGAAGATTCTGTAAACACAATAGAATCTTTCTAATTGAGAATATTTTTTTTTTTACCTCAATTAGAGTAGACGAAATTGAAATAAAGAATCTTCCATCGATTTCAGAAGTTTGAAAACGGTAAATATATGGAAGCATCAAAAGAAATATCAGAGAATTGTTAAAATCATTAAACGTGAAAACAGAAGAATAAAAAAGACTGATAATGGAAGCTTATGAAAAAAATGTAATGGAATCTTTGATAATATCATAAAATGGTAATTTCAAGGAAAAGCAAAGGCCAAACTTGTGGTTCTATTATCTATCATTTCATTGATAGTATGGCATAGATTAATACACATTCCTGACCTTCTAAATGTGTACTCGGTCGTAGGTGGAGTAATTCTACTTGATTGGGCTCATTAAAAATGTTCTCACATTAAGAGTGCCCTCTTTTTGGGGAGTTTGATATTGTCCACATAAAAAAGCTCACCTTGTGTCTAACTTTGCTATCGGAAAGGCAAATAAAAAAGGACTAACCGATGTTAGAAAACATTTTTAATTGAGGCCATACATTTAACGTATTGGAAGATATATATAAATATTTAAGCAGACAAAAAGCTTATTATTATATTATACTTATGTATTTAAAATAATTAGATAGAAAGCAATAACTAAATATAAATACATAAAAAGAATCAATAATTATTGAAATAATGATATCAATGAAAATCTATGTTTTATTAGCTGTCTCGTCCGGCGCTGTCCGGGAGTAGAAAAACGAAACCGCTTTGCTTATGAAGAAACGGCTATTGATCCTCGTGACTTTAATTTTTTAATGTTTTCTAAAACATGATTTTTTAAAAGTTGTTTTAGTAATTGATGATAATTGATTAATAGTAAACAACAGATAATAAGATGTTTAATTACATGTGGAAACTTCATTTAATTGTTTAAGAATATAAAGTGATTTCATGTAGAATTTGGTATATTCGGACTACTGTTCTCATCTTGGGCGTTTTTCTCACAACGTTTCGGCCGATCAAACCTCCGACCTTCTTCAGATGTACTTTATCGAACTTGAGAATCTTTCTGTCGAACTCGGAAAGATTCCCGAGTTCGATAAAGTACACCTGAAGAAGGCCGGAGGTTACATCGGCCGAAACGTTGTGATAAAAACACCCAAGATGAGAACAGTAGTCCAAATATACCAAACTCTACAAATTATCAACCCTCATCTAAAAAAATCCGAAACAAAGTGATTTCAGATATTTATTTTCGCAGAAGTTAAGTGAAATAACTCATTACATGATTACTTCCCCTTAATATTTTAACACAAATGTTTTTTTTACAAACAGAAGAAACTATAGTTTTATCGCTTTGTAATAATGGCAATCAATTTCTTTTCAACTTACAGAAAAACTAAAATCAACAAGTGTAATAGTGTGTTAGATAATCGTGGTGGTGGTGGTTCTTGGATACAGACGGCGCTCTTAGAGAAGGTGGCAGTAGCAAAGAAAGATAAGTGGTGTCACTTCCGCCTGCGTTGATTTCCGCCTCTCTTGTTCCTGACGCTTTACAAAGACAGTTGTGTGGAAACTATCTTCCTCTAACCCAAAGGGGGGGGGTAGGGGCAATGAATACGATTAGGAAAGATAGTATGAGTAAATTGCTCCAGTAATTATCTTTCTCTCTTTCTCTCTCTTTTTCTACCTCTCTTTGCCGTGCAAACGGCTCTAATCTGCGCCTTCTGTTTTACCTTGAATAAAACTTCTTAAATCTAGACCAGCGTCCAGTGTTATCATTTAGAAATCGATACACAAAGACCAACAAAACGAGAATAACACACTTGCACAAAATCTGTCTTCTTTCCATATTGTTGATTCGCTATGTTTTATTTGGTTCCATGTGCTTTTGGCCGTGGTGTTAACATGATAACGCAATGAATAACAGTCCAATTCCTAAGTAAACCCTGCCCAGGGGAGACATTTCATGACTTATATCAGTAAATAGAAATGAATATGCAGCTTAACACTACAAAATCGGTAGGTGTGCTGTATGGACAATTGATGCGTCTACTCTGTTCAGAGACGTCGGCGAAATGAATCGTTCCAGTCTTCAGCTCTGTAGTTGTCTCACAGTTACATGACACTTCCCCCTTACTTGTATCTCAATATATCACAAATATGAATAGCGTTGTCAGATACTGTACGACTCTATGTAAAAGCAAAGGCGTGTGAAAAGGTCTTATAAGTGTTGAATATTGTGTAGACGATGCAATCAAAAGGTTAGAGAAATACATGAAACAAAAGAGAGAGAGAGTCTGATTATAAGAGGAACAATACGAATGACGGCGATACGATGAACTAGAACTAGAACAAAAAGAAAAAATGTGAAGAGTAGGAATTACATGCACTATTTATAAGACTAATAAAAGCGTAGCAGTTACATGAGCGTACTATTTTGTATCGGTCTACGTGACCGACAGTAAGATTGTAACCGTAGTCGAGTAATTATCAATTGCATCGAAACACGCGCTTGCACAAAAAGAATTAGATAAAAAAGAAAGTTTGTCGATTGCCTACCCATGTTCCCCATCGACCAATAAAACAAGAAATGAAAGAAACTGACTTTACAACATTAGATTGAACAATAACACCCACACCAACACCCACAGCCACACACAGACATATATATATATATATATATATATATATATATATATATATATATATATATAAATGAAAGAAACTGATACGCCTCTTGTATCCAATAAGAAATAAAGTAACAGTATTTGTGTTGATTTCACGTCATGAGGTGGAAGATGTCGTAAATCACGACCTTTGCAAGCAGACAAAACAATTCGTAAATCAACGACTTAGAATTTATCGCTCGTCAATCAAAATGTTTACACTGAATCTAACGCTCTCTCAGCGTAGAAAAAAAACTCGAGCGACTCTGTTTTCTTTCAAGACTTTCTTCAAGAATCCGTGTTTGTATTTGTATTTGCCTCTTGCATCGCGGAACAATGACGAACTATTTTCACCATGTTTTCACGGCGGTAGAAAATCATGTAGATCCTGTTGAATCTGATGTTGGGTGGTTTGGTAGAAGAAAAGAAAAATGTGAAGAGTAGGAACTACATGTTGTATTTATAAGACTAATGAAAGTGTAGCAGTTACATCAGCGAACTATTTTGTATCGGTGTACGTGACCAGCAATATTGTAATTCGGCTTGTCTATTATGTAATCATCGGCTTTTCACCGTGTGAGCGTATGGCACGTCTGCGTGTAACAAAATTCATACGCGATAAATCGTTCTGGCGCGAACACGAACCACGAGGTGAATCTTCAGTTCGCAGGTTTTCTCTTATAGCCGACAGGACGCGTTTTCCCCGTTCTCAACCTGACTCAATCATGAGCGGGTCAGAGATCGAACTCCAGGATTACACCACTTTATCTAACCGAATTAATCAGCCCATTGTACTAGTTTCATTTTGTTACGGAACATGAAAATAAAAACGGATAACATTATTCAAGGAAGAAGACCAGACGTGAACTGGAAAGCATACCAAATAGTGGATTCCGCCATTCCAGCAAATTACAGAGTTTTGATCAAATAGGAACAACATTAAGGAAATACAGGGAGAGAGTTAGAGGGTAAATGTGACATACATAGAACTACGGTAATATCAATAGTTGTATGGATATTGAAAGCAGTTACGAAAAACATACAAGAAAGATTAAGAGAAATTGGAATCAAATAGAGGATTGACGTAATACAGACTACGGGGATGATTTAAACGCAAAACAGTTAGTGGAGAAAGACAAAAGCTGACAGCGAAAGAAGGAAAGAGATCAATAGGAATAAAGCGAAAGACTAGATCAAGGAAATGATGAGAAAAAGAATGCATGAAGCTGGCACAGGTATGTAGATCAACTTTAGAAGTTGGCACAGATATGTAGATCAACTTTAGAGGCAATCTATTACTGATTTGTTTCTTTCTTCCTTAAACGAATAGCGTCTGTCAATATGTTGTTCTCGTTTTTGTGCAACTATCCGTTAACCTGCAAGATTGCAGGTTTTTACCCCCGACACAGACAGCAGCAAAGTTCAGAGGTTGCAAGCGAAGTCGGGGAAGGTTCTTCCCAGAACATACAAATGAAGAAACGTTGTAACGTTAACACCAATCGTTTGCGGTCTCGAACTTGACACTTCATATCTTTCCAGAGGCAGATACAACTAGTAAAATGGATTTCGATGCCGACTCATCCTAAATCTTTACCGAAACCGTTAGCCGAATTGCCGTGCTAAAACAGCTTGGAGCCAAAGCTGTTCGCTATGAGTCGTCATGCTAGAAACCGGAGTTACAGGAGGCATAACTCTGGCAGTACTACGTTGCCAGCCAATTTCCAACGCTGAAGAGATGTATATAAGAGGCTTCTGCTGCTACTGCCGATGATGATGTTAGGAAAATCTTCGCTGTTTTATTAACGAACCAATTTATATTGTGTTCAATACATTTGAGTTCCCCCATTACGTACGAATATACGTGCGTGTCAAATAAATCGATTCGTGCTGTATGAAGCAGTTTACAGATTCACGTCTGAGTGTGAATTAATTCATTTACCTAAAACCAAACAGTCGATATTTGGTAGTTTTATTTAAGATCCTACCGTAGTCGAGTAATTATTCATTTCACCGAAACACGCGCTTGCACAAAAAGAATTAGATAAAAAAGAAAGTTTGCCGATTGCCTACCCATGTTCCCCATCGACCAATAAAACAAGAAATAAAACAAACTGACTTTACACCATTCGATTGAACAATAACACACACAAATATATATATATATATATATATATATATATATATATATATATACATATATAAAAATGAAAGAAACTGATACGCCTCGTGTATCCAATAAGAAATAAAGTAACAGTATTTGTGTTGATTTCACGTCATGAGGTTGAAGATGTCGTAAATCACGACCTTTGCAAGCAGACAAAACAATTCGTAAATCAACGACTTAGAATTTATCGCTCGTCAATAAAAACGTGTACACTGAAGCTAACGCTCTCCCAACGGAGAGAAAAAACACCAAACTCGAGCGACTCTGCTCTCTTTCAAAACTTTCTTCAAGAATTCGTGTTTGTATTTGTATTTGCCTCTTGCATCGCGGAACAATGACGAACTATTAATCACCACGCTTTCACGGCGATACTACATCATGAAGATCCTGTTGAATCTGATGTTGGGAGGTCTGCTAGTTTAACATCTAATCAAAATTAAAAAAATAATCAGCCAATGCCGAAACATAATAGCCAGTCTGATGTATTTATAGGATGCAATTTGTTAAACACGAATTGCTATTGTACAGTATGAGTGCGTCATGAACAAAATATATAGCTGGATTTTTGCGGACTATTGTTCTCATTTTGAATGTTATTATCACAACGTTTCGGCCGATATCACCTCCGACCTTCTTCAGATGTATTTTAACGATGGCTGTTATTGGTGGATAGTTGATAAAATGTTTTTGTTGTTATCATAACGTTTCGGCCGATATCACCTCCGACCTTCTTCAGGTGTATTTTGACAATGGCTGTTATTGGTGAATAGTGGATAAAATGTTTTTGTTGTTATCACAACGTTTCGGCTGATATCACCTCCGACCTTCTTCAGATGTATTTTAACGATGGCTGTTATTGGTGGATGGTTGATAAAATGTGTTTGTTGTTATCATAACGTTTCGGCCGATATCACCTCCGACCTTCTTCAGATGTATTTTGACAATGGCTGTAATTGGTGAATAGTAGATAAATGTTATTGTTGTTATGACAACGTTTCGGCCGATATAATCTCCGACCTTCTTCAGATGTATTTTAGTAAGATGACTCTTCCTGGTGAATAGTGGATGAAATATCTTTGTTGTTATTACAACGTTTCGGCCGATATAACCTCCGACCTTCTTCAGATGTATTTTGACAATGGTTGTAATTGGTAAATAGTGGATAAAATGTGTGTGTTCTTCATTCGCACGCACTATCGTCGTAAAAATGTCAAACTCTGTGATGTACTCGCGAAACGGATAAAGGCGTTGCGTAGTTTCCAGTTCCGTACTGATTTGGTATTTAATTTTTTGAATTTTTGTTTTCGAGATCCAAACATTCACCAATAACATCAATTGTCAAAATATACCTGAAGAAGGTCGGAGGTTATATCGACCGAAACAATAACACACCTAAGATGAGAGCAATAGCCAAAAAATCCAAATATATATTATCAATCCTCATCTCAAAAACAAACATTAAAAAAAATAGTTTTCTTAATTCTTTAGATGAACAGTTGGTTGTATTATTTATCGATTTATTATTCAAATGTTGGGAGCACAAACTTCATGCATTATTAAGATTCTTCGGACTACTGCTTTTATCTTGGATTTTATCCTCACAACGTTTCGGCCGAGGTAACATCTTATTATATTTAGGTGCGTCTTGTCGAATTCAGAAATGTATATGTCGAACTAGGGAATTTGTACCGAATTTTAAACGGACCGTTTATTCAATCTATGGAGGGTGGATGTTCTTGTTCCGTCAGCCAGGGCGGAGTCGACATTGTAGTGAATTCGTTATTATAATCTTAGTATTGCGGAGCGTGGCGCAACGGATAAACTCACAGTTTTCTGGAGGTCGGAGGTTCAATTCTCAGTACGAGCAATAATATGAATATAATTTAACTTCAACAACATTTTTTCATATTGGAAGAATATCAATTCGTTCGTTGTAAAAAAAAAATGTTCATCTCTCGCCGGGCTTTGTAAACGAATAAATGATTATTCCTTGACAGCAACACAAAATGATTAATGAAGTGAGGTGGTAATGCGTGGGTGGTACAATTGATAAAAGCTGAGTACCATTACGGACGCATAAGTGTAATCAAGAAAAACAACTTATTTATAGAGGAACATTTTATATGTCGTTGTGTTGTATTTCTGCTGTGCTTTATAAAATGACGACATAACCTGATGTCAACAAATATGATGATTTATCTTTAGAGTCGGTGGCTGTGAACGGGTGGGGTAAATATGAAACCTGGACGTATTTTTTCTAAACTGGATCACCAGTCGATTCTCAATCTCGATTTCAGTTTAGTGATTTCGCCTTCGCTGTCAATGGAAATTATCTTTTGTGTCCTTCATACAGCGGTGGGGTATTCCTGTCTGCATGTAAACCTTTTACAGATAACGTTTGTATGTGGTTTTAAATCAATCAACAAAGATTTTATTTCCGAAGATTAATTTTCTGTATTAATCAGCCGCGTTTATTTTTTGGGGGCCAGGTGCGTGTCTGTATCAAGTACGTCTTATTTCAGTCAGGTTAAATTATCTGTACGAAAGACCCGATATTCAGCAATTATTGCTTCATACCCAAGTTGTAGTTCAAGAATTGAAATAATTGTCCAATATTAATTTTAAGCAATCCGATTTAACAACATTAAACCAAAATTAAATCTAATAAATGGAATGTTTCACTTTAAAAATATATAAATCAAACATATTCGAAAAGGTATTAGAAAATGTGAAATTTTTAGAATAAAAGAAACGACATCATTTTCCTACCAATCCGATAGTACATGAGATCGTTTTCGCTGTCGATGTGTACGTGGGCTGTAAATAGTAACGTCTAAATATTGTGAAAATAATTGTCACTTCGCTGTTTTCTACAACCACTTAATTATAATTTTATTGAGGAAAATTATGTCTTGTTGACTAATGTAATTAGGACGTCTCAAACACTTCAGTGGTTGTTGTTTTATGAATTCTTATTTAATTTGAGGAAAATTCACAAAAAAGTGCGGCTTCTACACATATTTCCCAGCTTTCTAATTAATGAAAAGAATTATAAAAAAACATAGTGAAAAATATAAGAATATAAAAAACGTGAAGAAGAAATTTCTAAATAATTAATGAACACACTTCTATAAATGTAACAATGTTGTAACATTTTGTTTCATTCAGTGAAATAACTTTTTTTTTCCTAACAGAAACAGAAAATATCATAATTTTATCTTTCGGAATTGTTTCGATGAAGATTGACATTTTTTTTAGCATTTGAATCATTTAGACAACTGTTCTCATCTTGTATTTTATTTTCCCAACGTTTCAGCCGATATAACTTCCGAAATCCTTGAGATGCATGTTTTTTTGTTTGTTTATTTAATCCCCGGAGCACAGTTGCCCTCATTCTGTCAGCTATGAACCGGTAGACAATTGAAAGTGTTAATTTATTTGAATAGCTTTTACAACTGCTAAAAGGAAAAAAGAAACATCTATTGAGAAACCACTTACGACGTGTTAACAACACAAAATTTCTCAATCAAACGAAGGGCAACAAACTAAATTATAACATCAATAAATCATGTACGGTAGAGGATACTCATTTTCTTATTAGATTAGCATAAAATATGTTCATTGCAAATTAATTAAAGAACGTATGAAACAACTACGGAATTATGAAGGAAAGATGAGTATTTATTTACTCCTCTCCAGCAGTTAGGCACAAGGCCAGTTTTATCTTACTCCTACAAGTAAGATGTGACCCAAAGTCGGGTCGGGAAAGTGGGGTTTGAAAAGCCAGCGCCCGAGAGGTGAGCACTCTGGCCATTAAAAATTGCCTGGGCAGCCCCGTCGGCATTCCCCGGTAGTGGCGCCTCAGGCAGTAAGCAATAAACTTACTCCTCCCTAAAGAGGGGAGGCGAAGCCTGGGAGGGTGGACTCCCTAGAACTGCACAGGACCGACCCATAGACCCGCGTGAATCAAGCCCCGAAGGCCAAGACAATACCAGTCTATGGGGTGCAGTATCCATCGGAACAGATACTACACTTTGATCTTAGCCAAATGAGTAATTCATACAAACACATAAAAAATTTAAAAAATGTACTCACAACTGTTAAAATAAGATTAAATATCGCAATTCATGAGACAATAAAATGCCCAAATTTTTTCTCGGTATTTTAGCTGAGATCAAAGTGCAGTATCTGTTCTGATGGATACTACACTCCTTGTACCGGTACCGTCTTCGCCTTCGAGCTTTGACTCCGTTGGTCTTAGGGTTTTTCTTGTGAAGTTCAAGGAGGTCTAAACTCCTAGGCTTTGCCTTCTCACCGTTTGAAAAGTGGTTAGTTCATTGCTAATCGCATGAGGCGCCTCTACCGGGGAATGCTGACGCGGCTTCTCAGGCATTTTTGTAGAACAGAATGCTCATCTTCTAGGGCCCTGGCTTTTTAATCCCACTTTCCGACCTTGTGCGAGGGAGATAAAAATAAACTAGTACACTTTTCTATAAAGAAGAAGGTATTGCCTGGAAAGATAGTATGATTTAAACAGAATAGATACAAAACTACCCCCATAAATTGAACATTGAAAGATAGTACATTTAAAAGATAAGACAATATAGTACAATACATCGAAATTATGATATAGTTTTGGCGTTATACAGACAAATACCAACTCTCCATTAGGAATAGAAGTACAATAGTACAATATTAATAAAACTACTAGTATGGTTTAGACTCTAGAGAGACAGATATCACATCTCTATTAGCAATATATATATATATATATATATATATATATATATATATATATATATATATATAACAAGTAGGAATTAGTGTGTTCATATTCTTTTAAAGCATCTCTTATAAATTTAACATGAAATATAGGCATACGCATAAAAGCACAGAGGATGCAGAATACAATAATAAAATAAAAATAAAGACTTGTTGTTTTTCTCATTTTAAATATTATGTATTTGTATTTTAGTTTTTCAATAATTTCGCTAAGAACATAGCCTTGCTTATAATATCTCTCTGCTTGACAAGGCTATGCTTCTAGCGAAATGATTGCAAAACTCAAACACAAATACATGATACTTAAAATGAGAAAAAAATAATATATAATATATATGGTATATAATGAGTAGTTTTTAATATCAATATAAATAATGTTGGTGCATTATGTGTATGCAGTTGTGCATTTTGCCTCTTCTACTTTCAACTTAATAAATATATCGGTTGAGAGTATCTTTGAGTTACTGCGTTATCCAGCGAACCCACAGACAATCTGAAACACAAATGAAATAAATCACCAAAAATACTATGAGTATTTACAGAATATATTCGTTTCTCAAATTTTCAGATGAAAATTGATAATTGTATGATTTCGATTATTCGGACAACTGGTCTCATCTCTAGTGTTATCATTACAATGTTTCGGCCGCTCAAACCTTCGGTCTTCTTCAAGTGTATCTTTTCGAACTCGAGAATATTACTGTTGAACTCGGGAATCTGAACAGAACTTCGAATGGAACCCTTTATTTAATCTACGGGGGGGGGGTAGCATGCTCTACGTTCCGCCAGCCACGACTGGGAGTAGAATTGCGAATTACTGACGAAGGGAGCGCATGCTACCCCAGTAGATGTAATAAAGACTTTCGTTCAAAATTCCGTGCAGGTTCCCGAGTTTGTACACACAGATTCCTGATTTCGACAAGACTTGCCTGAAGAAGGTCGAAGGTTACATCGACCGAAACGTTGGCAAACTAACATTCACGATGAGAACAGTAGTCCGAATGATCTTAATAACACACCTTTAAAACTGTAACATTTTTTCTACTCGTTAGTATATATGTAAATCGCTCCAGACAACGCACGAAGCTACTTGAAGTATAGAGCTAAGATAAAAAGAAATAATACTTCAAATTCAAAAACTGCCCAACGTGTAAGATGAATAGATTCCGACGCAGAAAACAGCAATTATTCCCCCTTTGTCAGGAACATCGCTCATGGAATGTGAGGACTAAAGGAGAAAATAAGGGAAGCGAGAGTTGCTAGTCTGCTGAAAGTAAACACAAAGTACACATTCCACTCACCTACGCTTAATAATTTATCAAACTGATATATAAAAATCACTGCTGAATAGATATTGAATGAAGTTGTAAAAGTATCAAATAGATACTTGCATTCCGAGAGCAAACAGTTTCTGTTCCACCTAGAAAATGTGTTAAATATTCGACGAGTATAATTTTGTTTGTTGTGATTAACAGAAAATTACATTTAGTCGTTGTCAGCTTAGTATACTCAGATGTCAGCTTGACCTTTTTTATGCTGAACGCGGATGTGACGCCATATTGCAAAAAGAGAGAGATAGTGAGAGAGAGAGAGTCCGACAGAGAGAGAGAGAGAGAGAGAGAGGGGGGGAGA
>OY744539.1:45727855-45740355 GCA_963556195.1 Sepiola atlantica
CTCAGACTGATTCTAAAAAGCTAATTTCTTGTTCTCTGTGGTGACGTAATCATCATTCCCACGCACGATATGGGGACAAAAATGACTCACTCTGATCTCTGACTCAAAGGTCACGTCAGGTCTAAATTTATTATGACTATTCTTGGATGAAACACTTCTCTGAACTCACTTCTGAGTCCAGAAACAAAACCTATTTTTCAATAACAAAATTAGCTATTTGATACTAGTTAACCTACTGTGCCTTGCATAATGGGGCCCTACGGTATTGTAACACTCCTTCCTTCCCTATAAACAAAATAAACAAAAAATCCCAAGATTTTCTCTTTTTTTTAAAAACCAACCCCTCCCTGGGACTGGTAAAAATCCGAGCCTGAGCACTCCTGGGGTTGCCATCATTTCACCCCTGCCGGAATTTCCTTCGGCACCACATGACAATGTTTCCGGGATGTGGGAGAGTTTGCTCCCTACGGTCGTTACCGGCTAAAAAAAGCCATCCCTTGTCATAAATCAACATCGGGCGTTTCTCGCCTATATCTCCTGCAAAATCTACCACATAAATTCGCTCTTGCTCACACACGTTCTCCGTGCTCGACCACTTCCCAAGGATTCCCGGTATGTTGCACTTTCGGGCCACCATCACTTTCTTAGATAACTTCAACAAACGGTCGGCACACAACCGATTAAAACTAACTGCGCGTTTTATTCTCGCGAAATAGGGGAACAAAAAACAGAACAAAAAAACCTTCATTGACCTATTCTCTAATGGTCGGCCTCGAAGCTTACTGAGGGTACCGTCGCTATACTGCTTGCTATATATGGACCATACATTTCTGACACGCCCGTGCTCCCGTCGCGAATGACAGCGAACAAACACCCAGTTTCTAACTCCCAACCCCATTGGCGTGGCGTGGCACCCATCCCATGGCTCTAACTAAACGGCGTGACGGGGGTGAAATGTCGACACCACCGTTCCTGGAGCACATCGGGTCACCAATCCAGGTCCATCATTTTCTTCCCTAAACCAAAATTAATTTGACTGAGGTACCCTCTCTTAAATATAAAGCTTAAATCTATTCCACTTCCATACACGGTCTACCGACGTGATTGGGGAGCGACCCTGGGTCACGAAAATTAATCACAACTTCAATATCGACCACCGTTATCGTGGCGCACCAATACGACTGTCCTGTCGTCTAACCACCGGTTCGCAGTTTTAACGCGTGTAGAGTTCGAACACCTTTGCCCATTCTTTTCCGAGCCAAAACCCATGGCCGCCTCGTTTGCGAAAACCACGCGAGCGAACTTTATTGATCCCGCCGACCCAACTGGGCTGCACATGCTCTGTGCACAGGGATATTCTTCGAAATAACCTAATTGACCCCCGTCCGGGGTCTCCATCGACCGACCCAGGCCTGCTATCAGTGCCCCCCAAACAACTCAAATACAAGATCACTTTAACCCTAACACTTTGCTGACCCACGTAACATTCAATTTAAGAACTGTTTTTTTTTTAAATTACATTTTTAAATTTCTCCATCCTCTAAATAGTAAAATATCATTCACTCAAGCATTAGGAACCCGGAATCCTCCATGTAACAAATACATCAATACAAGAATACAAAAAAAAATTCATTCCACCCAACAACAACAAAAAATCAAACCGAAACCGACAGAACCAATGGAGAACATATCTCCACAATACAATACAACATAATTCAAAAGATAAAGGTAAAAGAGAACAGCGCCCGACACCATAACGTATTGACATGTCGTCAAACTCCAGCCCGGACACCATCAGATCACCCGCCGCTGTCGTCGTTATTTTCCTGCAACACTTTCTAGCAGTTTTCAAAACCCACGGGCGCTTTCTTTCCTTCTCTCTCTCTCTCTCTTCTCTGTCTATGCGCTCTCGCTTCTCCCTTCCTTTCTGACAGGCATATTCTAACCTCGCGCGCACATTTTTTTTAAACAATCTCTTTTAACACTTCAATTCTTCTCTCTCTCTCTCTCTCTCTCTCTCTCTCTCTCTTTTTAAGACGCATATACATTCTAAAAACAAAAGATTTCGGCCACAGAGTGGCATATCAATCCCTTTCTTTCTATGCTCTTTCTGTCTCTGTCTCTCTCTTTCTAATACATTCTTTCTTTCTTTTTTCTAAATACGCATATTCTGTCCTCGCGTGCACATGTCATTTCAGCACATCCACCCTTTTTAACATTTCCATTCTTCCTCTCTTTCCCTCTCTTTTAATAACATACTTCCCTCGTTTTTTTTTTCGTTTTTTCGCCCGTTATTGCTTTCACCTTTGTCCCCCACCAACACAAACCAGAAAAAAAATTACAGCAACAAATTCTTAAAACACAACACAAAAAAAACATAATTACGGCAAATCGTCCTTTTTTTTTCTAACTAGAATGTTCTTTTCCTACAAGGTCTTAACAATTGTTTTTGCGCGTGTGTGTGTGTGCGTGCGTTCTTTTTTTCTTTTTTTAACAAAATGTGTCTTTCTTTTTTTCTTTCTTTTTTTGAATCTTAACAATTAACAAAATGTGTCTTTTTCTCTTTCTGCGTAATTTAATAATGGGCTGTGTATGTGTGCGTTCTTCTTTTTTTTTCTTTTTTTAAACAAAATGTGTCTTTTTTCTTTTCTTTTTTCTTTTCTTTTTTTCTGTGTCTTTTAATTAACTAAGTGTGTCTCTCTTTTGTGTATCTCAACAATTTTCCACCCCGTGTCTCGCTCCTTTTTTTCTCTTCCTTTTTCTATCCATTTGGACCACACGATGTGCTCGTACTTCATGACAGCACTGATCGATATCGAACCGTTTCATGTTGGAAACGGCAGGTCACGGCTACCAAATTAACCCATGTAACGATACACGTTACATTGGAAACGGCATCTCAAGCCTTTTTCAATTACGGCCTCTGTTCATTTATACGTATCTTAAAGTCTCTAAAAAGTTCTCAAATAAATCTCAAGGTTTACCTTATCTTCTGTTCTCTTCTTTGGCCTGTGATTCGTCTAGTCTTCGCTGGCTGTGTCGTCTTGATCGAAGGAAGAGGTCTGTCTCAGACAGAATGAATACACGAGACACGAATTTTCTTGAAGGGAAATTTCACACAAGTTTCTTTATTCTCACACAATTCTTATTTCTCTCTGGTTCGTTTGCTGTCAGGGGGATTCCGGCTTCGGCTCTCTCATGCCCCGGCTATTTTCCGGTTCCTTTTGGGATATCTTCTGCCCTCCCAGAACGGGGCCTTACCGGTTTACCGGCTACATGCTCGCACCCGGTCTGAACGGTATCGCCTCTAAGCTCAGACTGATTCTAAAAAGCTAATTTCTTGTTCTCTGTGGTGACGTAATCATCATTCCCACGCACGATATGGGGACAAAAATGACTCACTCTGATCTCTGACTCAAAGGTCACGTCAGGTCTAAATTTATTATGACTATTCTTGGATGAAACACTTCTCTGAACTCACTTCTGAGTCCAGAAACAAAACCTATTTTTCAATAACAAAATTAGCTATTTGATACTAGTTAACCTACTGTGCCTTGCATAATGGGGCCCTACGGTATTGTAACACTACTACTATTATTATTATTATTATTATTGTTGTTGTTGTTGTTGTTATTATTATCATTATTATTATAGTTGTTGTTATTATTATTATTAGTAGTAGTATTATTGTTGTTGTTGTTATTATTTATTATTATGATTATTTTTATTATTATTATTATCATTGTTGTTGTTGTTATTATTATTATTTTTATTATTATTTCATAATTATTATTATTATAATTATTATTATTATTGTTGTTGTTATTATTATCATTTTTATTATTATTTTTATTATTATCATTATTATTATTATCATTATTATTACAAATCTAACTTTTTCTCAATATCACTTCGGGTCCGTATAACATAATATATTATAAATAATAATCCTTTCTTCAGATGCTTATTGATAACTCTGTTTTTATAAAGTGATCTTAAAATGTCAATATAATGTTTGGAAGCAACAACAAGTAGTTTTGAAATAGTGCCGGGCAGCATTTTGATGCGTTCCATCAAGTCTATATGCCCTATTATTCTCAATGGCTGCATTTAGTTTAGTTCTCCTGGCATTCAAATTATCCAAACTAAAGTATTGTCTCTTTCCACAGAAATGTTACCATTTTATGTTACTATCTAGTGAAGTTTACATTCCGATGAGGTATACCTCTGGTATTTTAATATGTATTACGATCAGAATTCGGTATAAAATGTCTATGAAATATCAAATGGAATTATAAAATATAAAAATCATCTAGTATTAAGGAAATTTAAAAAATTGACAATAATAGTTCTAAATGACAGATTTTTTTCAGTTTGAAGGTTATTTATCATATAAAATTAGAATAGCATTTACAGTTTCACTGTCAATCAGTTGCATGATTCAATTGCGAACCTCCAATTCATAGTTACACGGTTCGGAATAATCTAACCTTGTAAACATTACCGAATTATCCGGACTCACAAAATGTTAAGATTATATTAAAAAAAAGGAAAAAAACATACCTGTTTGATAAAAGACGCATCTTAGCTGTTACATTAGAAACATTCCGATGGACATATGGTCTAATGTTTAAGAGCGTTAGTTAACATATTGTCTTAAATAACACACTTTTTAAAGTCGAAAGCTATTAATATAAATTAGAGACGATAATAACTACGAATGACGTAAATGAATTATCTGACTGACTGACTGACAAATAAAGTACGATCTACTCTTTTAAATTAAATAAAAATTCGCCTTCAAACAATATGTAGGTTCCTGAGTCACACAAAGTTTTAAATGATTAAAAAAGATTTAAAAATAAAGCTTTTTAATGCGCGACGAAGAATGATAAAATATTTTCGTAAAAATGTTCTTAAAAATATAACTGAAAATAAAATATATAAAGAAAATGTGATTAAAACGGTAAAAACTGAAAATAAAATTATTTCAAAATGACATCGAAAATGTAATTACTTTTTTAATTTCCCCGAAAGAATGAGAACTTATCCCAGCAAAGCATGAAAAGAATTTAATATAAATGTGAATATAACGAAAATATGCTTAATCTAATTATTCGATTATGTCAGTAACATCGGTGAATGCTTAGAAAGTTCGACTGAATGAGCTCGGTATATTCTTAAATAACAGTATTGACATGAAGAAGTCAGTGTTTCGTTTTAGGTACCTTGTGTGTTATACTAGATGTAATAAAATGTGTATTTAACAAAACAACGGAATCTTCATTTGAAATGATGACTTGATTGTTTGGTTACATACACATTTTATTTATGTTATGCAGTAAATAAGAAGAAAATTTAAGAGAAGTTTTTGCAAAAAACCTCATAGATAAATTTATTTAGAAAAAATATAATAGAAAAAAGAAGACAATTTAAGAGAAGTTTTTTTCAAAAAACCTCATAGATAAATTCATTTAGAAAAAATATAATAGAAAAAAGAAGACAATTTAAGAGAAGTTTTTTTTCAAAAAACCTCATAGATAAATGTATTTAGAAAAATATAATAAAAAAGAAGACAATTTAAGAGAAGTTTTTTTCAAAAAACCTCATAGATAAATTTATTTAGAAAAAATATAATAGAAAAAAGAAGACAATTTAAGAGAAGTTTTTTTCAAAAAGCCTCATAGATAAATTTATTTGGAAAAAATATAATAGAAAAAAGAAGACAATTTAAGAGAAGTTTTTTTCAAAAAACCTCATAGATAAATTTATTTGGAAAAATATAATAGAAAAAAGAAGACAATTTAAGAGAAGTTTTTTCAAAAAGCTTCATAGATGACTTCATTCGGAAAGAAATATAATAGAAAAAGAAGACAATTTAAGAGAAGTTTTTTTCAAAAAGCTTCATAGATGACTTCATTTGGAAAGAAATATAATAGAAAATGAAGACAATTTAAGAGAGGTTTTTGCAAAAAGCTTCATAGATGACTTCATTTGGAAAGAAATATAATAGTAAAAGAAGACAATTTAAGAAAAGTTTTTTCAAAAAACTTCATAGATAAATTTATTTTGAAACAAATATAATAGAAAAAAAAGACAATTTAAGAGAAGTTTTTTCAAAAAACTTCATAGATAAATTGATTTGGAAAAATATAATAGAAAAAGAAGACAATTTAAGAGAAGTTTTTTCTAGAAACTTCATAGATAAATTGATTTAGAAAAAATATAATAAAAAAGAAGACAATTTAAGAGAAGTTTTTTCTAAAAACTTCATAGATAAATTTATTTGGAAAAATATAATAGAAAAAAAAGATAATTTAAGAGAAGTTTTTGCAAAAAACCTCATAGATAAATTTATTTAGAAAAAATATAATAGAAAAAAGAAGACAATTTAAGAGAAGTTTTTTTCAAAAAACCTCATAGATAAATTCATTTAGAAAAAATATAATAGAAAAAAGAAGACAATTTAAGAGAAGTTTTTTTTCAAAAAACCTCATAGATAAATGTATTTAGAAAAAATATAATAAAAAAGAAGACAATTTAAGAGAAGTTTTTTTCAAAAAACCTCATAGATAAATTTATTTGGAAAAAATATAATAGAAAAAAGAAGACAATTTAAGAGAAGTTTTTTTCAAAAAACCTCATAGATAAATTTATTTGGAAAAATATAATAGAAAAAAGAAGACAATTTAAGAGAAGTTTTTTCAAAAAGCTTCATAGATGACTTCATTTGGAAAGAAATATAATAGAAAAAGAAGACAATTTAAGAGAGGTTTTTGCAAAAAACATCATAGATGACTTCATTTGGAAAGAAATATAATAGTAAAAGAAGACAATTTAAGAGAAGTTTTTTCAAAAAACTTCATAGATAAATTTATTTGGAAAGAAATATAATAGAAAAAAAAGACAATTTAAGATAAGTTTTTTCAAAAAACTTCATAGATAAATTGATTTGGAAAAATATAATAGAAAAAGAAGGCAATTTAAGAGAAGTTTTTTCTAGAAACTTCATAGATAAATTGATTTAGAAAAATAAAATAGAAAAATAAGACAATTTAAGAGAAGTTTTTTCAAAAAACTTCATAGATAAATTGATTTGGAAAAATATAATAGAAAAAGAAGGCAATTTAAGAGAAGTTTTTTCTAGAAACTTCATAGATAAATTGATTTAGAAAAATAAAATAGAAAAATAAGACAATTTAAGAGAAGTTTTTTCTAAAAACTTCATAGATAAATTTATTTGGAAAAATATAATAGAAAAAGAAGGCAATTTAAGAGAAGTTTTTTCTAAAAACTTCATAGATAAATTTATTTGGAAGAAATATAATAGAAAAAAGAAGACAATTTAAGAGAATGTTTTCAAAAAAATTCATAGATAAATTGATTTGGAAAAATATAATAGAAAAAGAAGGCAATTTAAGAGAATGTTTTCAAAAAAATTCTTAGATAAATTGATTTGGAAAAATATAATAGAAAAAGAAGGCAATTTAAGAGAAGTTTTTTCTAAAATCTTCATAGATAAATTTATTTGGAAAAAATATAATAGTAAACAATAACAATTTAAGAGAAGTTGTTTCAAAAAACTTTATAGATTAATTCATTTGGAAAAAATATAATAGAAAAAGGCTTCCATTGATATAGGTATTTAAATGTAATTTTCCCAATATTAAGAAAAAGTCTGAAAGTTTAAATAAAATTTAAATTCCAAATAAAGTATAAGTAACCAATTGATTGAAAAGCACAACGCAAAGACAAATTAGTTAACAGAAAGGATTTTCGTTTTAGAAAAAAAAAACACAATTTTTCTCAGAGAAATAGATGCTCAGAAGCAAAACTTTCCAAGATTGTGACTTGTTTCCCCAGAGTTTCAGAGCATACCTAGCAAGACATAAATAGATATAAATCCTCGATAAAGACGAATTACATACCACAATCCAAATAACATAAATAACGTGTATGAAATAGTATGTTACAGTAAGTCAGTGTTTAATAATGTGTCTGTCACCAATAAACTGTTACGACACTTAGTAGTAACTCTATTTATAGTGGCTGGGAGAGTCCATCTATTCCCGAAATAGGGTAGATGAAGATCACACCAACACACTCCCATTTTAGACGTAATCCGTACAGAGTCAATACCTTTTCTCTCTTAGGGTTGACTTTCATGATGTCTATATATTTTTGTTTCCTTTTAGATGTTTGCTTTTCAAACACGACATCTATCAATTGTACTGTGCAACATCTGAAACTCTTTTCCTCATTTGATTCAAATGTTTTTGTAGGTAGAATGTGGGGCCTTCACAATGTAGAAACTATTCCTAATTCTTTTATTTACGGTCCCAGTT
Organism: Sepiola atlantica; assembly: GCA_963556195.1. Classification (NCBI taxonomy): domain Eukaryota; kingdom Metazoa; phylum Mollusca; class Cephalopoda; order Sepiida; family Sepiolidae; genus Sepiola; species Sepiola atlantica. The sequence continues at coordinate 45,736,201 of OY744539.1, forward strand.
TCCTAAAATTATTTGTTGTTCTTGAACATAAGAAAAAACTATTCTCCGAGTTAAAAACATCTTTTTGTTACATTTATTTTACGTTCCGATTTCTTTATCGAAAATCGTTTTTATCTTTATTGCGAACATAGCTTCCGGTAGTGACATGACAGTTGGAACGTTATTATTCGGTGGCATCCTGTACACTTGTAGAAAATCCTGAATGGCCTTCTCCGTAGGAATGCCATATCGCCTTTGGGGGCGCTCTTTTAAAAATATCGATAAATCATTGCTTTTCGCATGGTCCGGTGCGATTGTGATGTATTCCAATAAAAAACTACTGACGAAAGATTTTGAATTCATTGGACGTTAATTCAGTTCGTTGATCACAATGTACTACTCCGAAACGTGCGTACAATTCATGTTGTTTCTGTCATAATTTATTTTTCTCGAAATATTCAAGTATCTCTGGCCATTTAGTGAAACTATCCACTTCTATGAGACAATGTGGCCCGGCAAAGTATATCTGTATTCTAGACAACGGTCGGTTCGTTTTCTGCAAGGGTTTGGAATTTATCGATGTCTTCTTTGTTGCTAACAAACATGTGTTACATGATATAATTACTTTCTCAATATATCGGTGCATGCTCGCCTAGTAAACATTTATGGTCGGTTCGTAATAAACATTATCTTTAGTGTCCGAAACAGTTAAACTTTGGTACCGCAAAAATAATACCTAACTCTTTTTTACAGCGTATTAGTAACCCATTTCTGCGGGCTAAAGTGTATGAGTAATAGGCTTCAGCAGACCGTCGTCTATTCTGTGTGAAATACAAGCTCCAATACTGTATGACTTATCTGCGGTAGCTACAATGATTTCGTACTCTGGATCATAATGTGTTAAAAATCATTCACCATAAAATACAACCAAACCTGGCATTAGGTCAAAAAGCCTTAAGATATTGTACACCGATATATATATATATATATATATATATATATATATATATATATATATATATATATATATATATATATATATATATATATATATATATATATATATATATTGTCACGAATGCCGACGGTCGGGACCACCGAAAGACATTACGTGACAATGATAAAAAATAAGTTTTAAAAAAGTAAAAAAAAAAGTCCGGAGTGGCTCGTATTATCCCAGGTTCAAATAAAACGTGATATGGGATGGGGATTTCTCCAATATAAAATACCGTCAGGAAACAAACAAAAGATGCGAAGAAACGACAAAAGGCATTATGATGAAATGTATATTCATTTATTTAATAAAATTGTATACTAGAAAAAAAGGAGTGTATCTATAAAACAAAACAAAATAAAACATCAAAACAAAAGTAAATTCTTAAGAAGAGGGGGGATTGTCTATCCTATCCCTATAGTAGCAGGATTCATTTCTACACAAAAATATACATATATATATAACAGCCCTAGGGGCGAATGTCCGTGAAGAGATATTCAGGTTGTTACTCACAAATGGATGCATTGTTCGATTTAGAGTAGATATTTCCGGCATGTCGTCGTAGCCGTACCTCCTTGCACATGTAGTTTTGAAATACAATTTTTTCTCAGGAAAAACAATTCCTGGCTGGTTACTTTTTCTTTCTCCGCTTAGTTCAGCAGGTCGTCTCACCCGAGCCGAGGGCGGCTATAATTCCATCTTCAAGCTTTTTCTCCGCTTAGTTCAGCGGGTCGTCTCGCCCGAGCCGAGGGCGGCTATAATTCCATTTTCAACAGGCTCGCCTCGCCCGAGCCGAGGGCGGCTATAATTACATTTTCAACAGGCTCGTCTCGCCCGAGCCGAGGGCGGCTATAATTCCATTTTTATTTCTCAGCTTACAAACGTCCCCTGCCTTTCCTCGCGACTTTCTTGTCGACGGTTATTCATTTCTTCCCCGTTCAGCGCAGAGGTACTCGGGAAGAGTGACTGTAGTTGTCCTCAAAATATGTCCGTCTTTACCCGGCAGCTAACGTACTTCCTTGCCGGCATCCTTCGTCCTCTGTGTCGCGTTAACTTCCTGTCGACTGTTCTTCTTCGCGTGCAGCTTCGCGTGCGGCTGAAGTTGTTTTTGTCTTCACTCTCTCTTTTTATCTCTTTTCCTGACGTCATTCGAGTCGCATTATTATAATTTCTCGGTCGTGTATAAATATGCAAAAAAATGAATCCCATCTCTCTCCGTAAACCGGAGGTCGTGAGTTCGAATCTCGATAGCTTTCCCTACATTTTGTAACAATATATATATATATTAAAAGTATATATATACATATATATATATATATATATATATATATATATATATATATATTCTATTGCCAACAATAATGAAATAAATAAGACTACTATTCACTAATTATTATTATTATTATTATTATTATTATTATTATTATTATTATTATGATCACCATCATCATCATGATCATCATGATCATCATCATGATGATGATGATTATTATTATTATTATTATCATCATGATCATCATCATCGTCATCATCATCATCATCATCATCATTATTATCAACATTATCATCATCATCATCATCATCATCATCATCATCATCATCATCATCATCATCATCATCATCATTATATTTATCATTATTATTATTATTATTATTATTGTCGTTGTTGTTGTTGTTCTGTTGTTGTTCTTTTGTTGTTGTTGTTACTACTACTACTACTAAAACAATAATAATAATAATAATAATAATAATAATAATACTCATTGAAACAATATAAAGCTAATATTTACATTCGTTTTATTACAACTATTGTTTCATGTAGGCTCACCATGCACATTGTAAACTCTAGTTGAATTTACCAGCATTTACAAAAACATAACTGTCCCCTCTCATGTAAGAGAACTTTTAGTAAACAACACGAAAATATTACATTCTGTATATATATGTACAATACTTTTAATATAAATATTTATTATATTTTACCTACAGAAGCATGTGTGTTTTGCTTACGCAATCTTCATCGTAGCAGATGATAATTACTGCCGGTCGAAAGATTCGAACCCAGTTGCAATGTAAGATTTATGAACAGCCTGGTATTCAACTCCTAGGCCACCATCAATTTACATGAGAAAGAAGAGAATTGTAATTCTATATAATTTCGAATAAGCGAACCTATGCAGTTAGCATTGTCATATAGTTTTCAACAGGATAGGTCGGTACATCACATTATGCACATATATATATATATATATATATATATATATATATATATATATATGCGATGATTTTTTGTCATTGTTTTTTTTTTACGCAAAAATTAATTTATAAATTAATTTTAAAAATGAATATACACACTAATTAATATATAAAGAAATTAATATATATATATATATATATATATATATATATATATATATGTATATTTATATATATGTATATTTAAAAATAGAAATATAATTTTTGAAATATAATTAAAAAATATAATTTACTATTATTAGAAGCTCCTGTAAATAAAATCAAAGTAACGGCACTGTTGGAGAGATTACAAATTGGCATTCACATGCAGCCCCAATGCAAGACTCTCACTCTAAAGTCGAGTTCGATCGAATGCCTTAATGTGTACAATCGCCGCTTTATTATTAAATATAATCTAATTTATCCGCTATCACGTGACAATTTCTTGTAGACTAAGGGACTGATCGAACGCTTACTGATTAAAAGTGTTTCTGTGAACCGGGTCCGTGCTCTGAGGCCGTCTGAGATAGTTATTTACCTGCGCTGATGAGTGTCGTAAGCTCGAAACGACGCCATACGTAGGTATAATATTTAAAAGATAATTTAATATTATATATATATATATATATATATATATATATATATATATATATATATATATATATATATAAATATATTCGCCCTTCTTACTATGTAAATTGCAGTTGTCAAATTATTTTAAGTTGCGGAATCGCCTGAAAACATTCTATTGAATTAAGAAGAATACCTGATCACTATGCATTGAAAATTGCGCGTTTTTTGCCCGTGTTCCGCTGAAATTCTGAAGTGTTTTCGTTAAGGGACACTGAGTTGTAAAAGAATCACTTCTTGTTGGCACCTTATTTTATTCTTTTGTTACTTTCTTTTAGATAGAGCATAAGATGTGTTTTGTATTTAAATATTTTACT
>OY744539.1:45745355-45872855 GCA_963556195.1 Sepiola atlantica
ATATATATATATACCTGACATTAATATAGATGTTCTTTAAAGTTACAAGATAACATTCGGATACAAATGGAAATAGTCATTTTAGCTAAGAAATATATTATTGACTTTGACAATAATTTTTGACTAGATCTAATAGACCAGATCATTTTAATGTTTAATGGACCCCATTATTATCATTGAATATTTATTAATCAGAAAATAATTTAGATATTTTATTTGTAATGCTTCGAATTGTTGTATTACATTACACTTTATGCAATCGAAAAGACCTAGACGAAGGCCAAATACCCGGTAGAGAGACGACCTTTGTAGTCAATTATGGCCTACTTGGCCACGCCTAGCCAGAGATAAACCAAGGTGGAAAAAAACCATAAAGGGGTTATTCTACCAGAAATGATATTAAAAATAAAAATAAAAATATCCTCCTCCTGATGATGATGATGATGATGATGATGATGATGATGATGATGATGATGATGATGATGATGACGACGACGACGACGACGACGACGACGACGACGACGACGACGACGACGACGACGACGACGACGACGACGATGATGATGATGATGATGATGATGATGATGATGATGATGGGTGCATTGCTACTAAACGAAATTCATTCATATGATGTAATTTAAGAGTGAGGTTTGTAGATATGACGTCTTATTTAATATAAGAGAATCTGACAGAACATACGATATTACTAAAAAAAAAGCAAGCAATACGCCTACGATAGATGTCGTTTCTTATTCCTAGGTTGAAAAATATCCATTTTGCTGTGGGAGTATTTTAACATTTTAGCGATTTATGTGACAATGGACCTATTTCTATGATGTATACTTGGAATATGAGGTACGGTTCAAGCGAAATAATATACTATAGATATCAATCCAAAAATAAACAACTTTTAGATATAACATTAGTCCCTAATACCGCTACCTACGACCTAGGCCATAAAACCAATCAAACATTGCACTACGTTTCCGAATATTTTTGATAAGGATTGATAAGTCGTAATCTATCAGTTATTCGGACTACTGTTCTCATATTAGCCAAACATTGTGGCCGATGTAAACGGCTCAGAAATCTTCATGTCGAACACGGAAATCTGTACGGAATTTCGAATGGCACTTATTATTAAATTTTCTCTGATTCCGTCAGCCATTATGAAGTAGGAGTCTTAAGTAAATATTAATCGTATTATTTGCATTGCCCGAGCTGACGATTGAACTTTAAACTTTCGAAGGGCTAGAACTTAAAACTGATTGTATTAAGCACTTAAATCCGTTGCGCCACGAGTCCTTATCAAAAGTAGATTACAGAAACGCCTATTTTTTAATTACAAATCACCGAGATTTGTCGTGTCTTATACATCTCTCCTAGGTTAAAAAATATGTAACATTTTGCTGTGACAATGGATCTATTTCTATGATTTATGTATATAATGTTACGTATGTTTAAACCGGAATGATTTTAATTGTTTCAATAAATGAGTCATCTTAAATTCGCGATGTAAGGAAAAGCCTTCCCCACTTTTCATATTCTCACATTCATGGATAGGAATACATTCAACAATTAATCAGGTTTAACAGAATCTCTATAATAACACCAACAATAAAGATACCAATAGAGATATCAAAATTGGATCATTAATATTCCGTGTTATAAGTAAGATGTCCAGTAAACAATTCCTTCTTGGATTTCCCAAACTAGTAAAGATTTCCGGAATTTAAGTGTTCATCGATATTTAAAACAATTAATGATGTAACTATGAATTAAAAAGTAACAGTTCAAGACCTAAAACTCAACATTTCGCCCAGCTGTTTCCTGGGCATCATCAAGAGCGAAAAAAATGCTAAAAGTGGCAAAGAACGAAGAGGATTTGTAATTTTGGGAATATATATAGAGAGAGAATGATAGTGTTAATAAATTAATTTTAATTTATTTAGATAGGGAAGATATGCAAATATGTACATAAGCAACATTTTTGTTGGGTCAGGAGTATTTAAGTCAAAGGAATACAAGTGCAGAACGTTTACCGGGGCACATTCTGTGGAAGTACTTGTAAAAAGCACTCCTATTCGACATTGTGGTGATAGGACAGGGGCTTGTGCGTCGTAGACTGCATAATTTATTAAGTAAGAGACTCTTTAAATGTGTATTATTGTGTGTTTTAGAATAGACGCGACCATCTGGAGTAGTTTCATTTACCAATGGAGTAAATAATGGTCTGCCAATCTCATCTCGGGCGGAAAATTGTTTTGATGAAAAACTCCGTTTGATGATGGGAAGAATTAGTAACGGTTTATATCGCATTTCAAATAAAACACGCATCTCATATGCTGGACCAAATCTCCCTTAATCCTACTCAATCCTACTTAGCGACTAGACCTCCATAATGACTTTCTAGTCAATATGTATATTTAGATAACGGAAATTTTCATTTCGAACAACCCATAATTAAATCGACACATCTCTCTATATAAAACTACATGTGTGGGTGTGTGTCCAATAGAAAAAAAGGCGCGATAATGTACATGAAATCTAAAAGTGTATTCCTATTTAAAATTAACCGAGCTAGATAATTAATGTATTCTTGAATCTCTAAGTGCACCGCTCAGAACGAGTATATTTCGTCGGTTACTCGGGTTTTCAGCAATAATTTGTTTTAAACATATTTCATAACAAACAAGGTAAGCTGCCACTGTAGACGAAGGGGATACTGAGAATGAGGGTGTAGGTTTTGGTTGTAATCCTTAGTTGGGAGCTGTGTAGCGAGATGTATGTTTACATAAGTTTTAAACCTCTGCATGCCAGTACAGTCGGGGAATCAGGGAGCAGGGAGAGAGTTCCAGAGGCGGGGAGTACGAGGAAAGAAGCTATTAAAGTAGAAGGGGGCACCAGAGCAGCCAGTTCATCGGAGCACAATCTATTGAAGTATTTGTAAAACAAGCACAAGGATGCAACATTGCGACGATAGGACAGGAGCTGGAGTTTGGTGGATAGTCAATGACCTATTAAGTTGGCGACTTATTTTTGGATCTTGGCTAAGGGGGAGAGACTAGTGGATGATGCACCAGCCCAGATGTGGCAACAATACTCTATGAATGGGTTGATGGTGGCTTTGTAGAGATACAGGATTTTGTCAGGTGTGAGGAGTTTACTGTGGAGGTCACCAGATGCCGGAGAGCATTCTACTCAAATAGCTTCTTTCCTCGTGCTGCTGGCCTCTGGAACTCCCTCCCTGCCCCCTGTTAACCCGACAGTACTGACATGCAGAAATTTAAAACTAATGTAAACAGACATCTCGCTGCTCAGATCCCAATTTAAGCTGAACCATCAATCCTTCTCCCCTTTCACCTTTTTCTCAGTAGCCCCTTACGTTTACAGTGGCGTCCTGCCTTGTTTGGGGTGAATCATGTTAAAAAAATAAAAAGAACGGTAGAGGGAGCACAGCTTCAATTTTGAAAGGAAACTGTAAAACACTGTAAAACACTATAATTTATTTTTCGCTTCTTAAGACTAGGGAGGGGATGACAAGAAACTCGAAAAGGATGTTTTTTGTTGTGCTCTGGAGGCATCCTTATTTTTATTTTGGATGCTTTCAGTTGCGCTTTAAACGAGCGACATACATATAAGATTACACTTTTACATTTGATAAGTGATATATAGTAATACAAAAGTGTTTAATATCCATGATAGAGAAGGTGGGTTTAAACGCAGCGTTGCCATGGAGAAAGAACTTCTCTGCTTTCTCAATTTTGCCCGGTAGCTATGATACTAATAATACTCTATTATATTTGGTAACTGGGGTACGTTAATCCAAAGTGCTCTATATTATAGATAGAGCAAGTACGTTAAGTCGATGTTGCCTGGGAGTCATGAATATTGTAGATACAGCAATCCTACATAGAGCAGGTGTTTTCAAACGCCGCGTTGCACGGGAGAAAGATTGTCAGTTCTTTTGTTATACTATTCTATACCAGAAAAGCTACTCTACGCTGTTCGGGAGTAACAGTTTTTTGTAGACGAATTAAGTATTTTCAGAAATTAACTGAAGCGAAATCAAATATATTCGTGTCAATAAAATAGAAAAATAGACTAGTCCAAATCAAGTTTAGCTGGATGCTTACGAAATAAATGAGATATCACAACAAAGGAGATATACAGATGTATTCGCCGGGACAAAGGAATAGAACATTCTTTATACATGGGGTAGAATATGGCAGACAAGACGAACTAGGCTTTTCCGGAAGTTCGTCGACAACTCTACAGCAGGCTTGATAGAGAGCGCAGAGACGTACGTCTTGTCTGTTTGGAATACCGGCTTGAACTAGTTAAACACGCTGATCACGTGATTTGGGTTGGCGCCAACTCACGATTTATCGCGCGAATCGCTAGCAGTGAAGAGTGTACTTTCGGTCATTCATGGTACTGCTACACAAGTATAAATACCTTAGAGATGATTGCTATTCGGGCCTGACTTTGAAAATCCGACACAGAAACTTACCTGATAGATTAGTGTTTTACATTCTCTTATCTAGGGTGGTTCAGTGGATATATATATATATAGCTGTTGGAACCTCATACGTCGCAATCGACGGGAGAGTCCATCATATATATATATATATATTTATATATATATATATATATATATGATAAAAAATAGAACTAGTATTCAAACGTTATGGTAAATGAAAGAAGTTAACAAAAACAATATTCATGTATTCATCAACGTTTCATCTTTATTTCATGACTTCCCCAGGATTGTTAGTCTGAAGATTTTTGGTTTTCCTTCTTTCATCTTCCACACACACACACATTTTGTTAGACCATCTATTTAGGAGACGGAAACTTTGATATTAAATCTGCGTTCCACATCGTCTTTCAGTCATCTTGCCTCGGCTTGTCAGTCATTAAAACCAGAATTTGTGGAAGGAGAGCGTGATGAGTTGTCTGACTGTGTAATCGCGTAGAGGTGGCATTCTTCTGTAAAGAAATGGCAATAACCATATATATATATATATATATATATATATATATATATATATATATATATATATATATAAATTCTTTGTAAAATGGTAGGAAAAATCCCAGCAGAGTGCTCGATTAATTAAGAATTAAAGTTAAAAATTAAGAGCATAATATTTATTTATTCTGGTACAGAAAAATTAGTACAACATTCGTACCGTCGGTTTCAAGCACGGCAGGTCTTAGCCATCCGGTTCTCTTCAGCTTCTGTTGACAACAGAAGCTGAAGAGAGCCGGATGGGTAAGACCTTCCGTGCTTGAAATCGACGGTACGAATGTTGTACTAATTTTTCTGTACCAGAATAAATAAATAAATATATATATATATATATATATATATATATATATATATATATATATATACATATACACATATATATATATATAGAAAGAGATAGACAGATAGATAGATAGATAGATAGATAGATAGATAGATAGATAGATAGATAGATAGATGGATAGAGAGATAGATAAAAGGAAAAAGAGAGACGTGTGTGTCTTTTTGTGTGTGTACACATTTCAAACAGTATTTATCACAAGTTCAAGAAAAAAGAGTTTATATGAAGTTTGTTGATTGAGGTTTCGAAGCTTTAATGCATTCTTGAAAGACTGGTTAATTGGTGCGTCGATCGTGAATAAAATGTGGTGTGAATTCACTCAGTGGTTTAAAAGAAATTCGAATAATTCAGTTTGTTACGCTAAAGTTTCAAATGTAATCTTCATCGCTAAACGCGCTCATAAAATGAACGTATACGAAAATACACAGTTCTTTTTTGTTTAATATAAAAGCGTGAAGCAAAACCTACATTTTTTGGTTCCGCACCGAATAGAGTACTTATTAAGCTGAGAACAGACTCTTCTCTCTCCGAAGATTATATTGTACATCACATTCAAATTGACCAATCAGACTTTTGAATGACATATCAACCGGTGGGCACGTGCTTTTTGTCTGCGGTTGGTTGTTAGCTTCTTTTTTTTTATATTCGTTGGATGTGATTCTCACACAATATCTAGATTCATCTTCTTCCTGACCAAACAATGGTAAAGAACTATAAGTATATCATTAGCGTTGTAAATATATTCTTGCACATGAAACAGAAACACTTAGAGAGGTAGCCTTGTCAAGCAGACATATTTTTTGAAGAATCATCCATTTTCTCTTTTTTTTTTTAGCGGCAATACACTTGCTCATTTACGCAAAAAATTCTTTAAATTCCCACACTGAAGTCTGGGTAAAAAAAATAAGACCTTATCATTTTTCATTTTCTGCTTGTTGATGTTGTTTTTTTGTTGCCTTTTTTGTAGGTCTGCGGCTCTCCAGTCGTTTTAACAGAATGTTGAACGTTTAAAACTGGTTTTAAATAAGTTTGCCAATTGTGATAATGGTCAAAAACATGTAGGTAGACTTTGTTGTTTATCACACTAACATTAAAATCGTCGTAGTTTTAAATATGATTTCATCGTAAATTTCAAATGTACAGATTAAATGGACACATCTAAATAATTGGCATTATTCTCATTCGAGTACAGATTAAATTGACGCATCTAAATAATTGGCATTATTTTCATTCGAGTACAGATTAAATGGACGCATCTAAATAATTGGAATTATTTTCATTCGAGTACAGATTAAATGGACGCATTTAAATAATTGGCATTATTTTCATTCGAGTACAGATTAAATGGACGCATCTAAATAATTGGCATTATTTTCATTCGAGTACAGATAAAATGGACGCATCTAAATAATTGGCATTATTTTCATTCGAGTACAGATTAAATGGACGCATCTAAATAATTGGCATTATTTTCATTCGAGTACAGATTAAATGGACGCTTCTAAACAATTGGCATTATTTTCATTCGAGTACAGATTAAATGGACGCATCTAAATAATTGGCATTATTTTCATTCGAGTACAGATTAAATGGACGCATCTAAATAATTGGCATTATTCTCATTCGAATACAGATTAAATGGACGCATCTAAATATTCGAGTACAGACACACATGATTCAATAAAGTATTTTGAAGACATATGAATACTCTAGTATATTTAGTCTTGTTGCCAACAGTACTAAAAATATTACATAATGTTGTATATCCGTTGTTCTTTAAAATACGCTGATGTATTATATATCTTTATTATCAGTGATGATTCATTCAGGATGGGGTGAAGGGTGAGGGTAAAAAAGAAATGCAGGCTAAACACATGAATTGACGGAATGGTTTTCTGAAACACGATCGCCAGTCAACCATCGATATACATTTTGGGTTAGTTTATATAATAATTTGTGACATCCACGAATTATCTGTAATCGTCCATTCTGGAATTTGACCTTCGCTCTCAGGGTAGCCATGTGTTTGTTTGCGATGTGTATTATCGCCTGCAGCAAATCTCTTTGGATAAGGTGGTTTTGAATCATTCACCATTTAGTTTATCTCTGTAGAGTTGTGTCTTTGTTTTAATAATCCGCGTGTTGTTTCTTCCGGTAAAGCGCGTGCCTCTGTTTATTACGTTTTATTTCTGCCAGGTGACATGTCCGATACAACTGGTCCGATATTCAACAATAGTAATATAGATGGAGAAAGCAAATTGTCTGCCTGCGATGCTAGAAAATGAAGCTAAACGGTAACAAAGTGCTTAATATCGGGTCTGGAATACCGGACATAACACTTATGAAAAATAGTTTATACACACGCACATACACACACACACACACACACACATATATATATATATATATATATATATATATATATATATATATATATACATATAAAATAATATTACTTAATTATTTCTTTGTTACTTGATGAACGTCTCTCCGCGCTGGTGGTGTTGGCGGTTATGATTCAAATTCCGGTGTCGAATGAAGAAGAGCGTGGCTCGCTCGTGTTGTAAAATAATATGGGTTGGTCGTTCATTTCAAAGCATTGTTGGATTTGTTAATAAAATTGAAAATATAAGCCATTAACAATGCAAGATTAATTCATCATTTTTTTTTTTACATTAATCTTATTAATATCGGAATAAAATTCCATCATCAGAGGTGACCAGTATTGAGTCATTTTTTTTCCATCATCAAAAAAACAAGAATAAACAAACTTATTTCTTTGTTACTTGATAAACGTCTCTCCGCGCTGGTGTTGTTCGCGGTTATGATTCAAATTCCGGTGTCGAACAAAGAAGAGCGTGGCTCGCTCATGTTGATAAAGTAATATGGGTTGGTCGTTCATTTAAAGCTTATATATATATATATATATATATATATATATATATATATATATATATATATATATATATATATATATATATATATATATATATATATAGTAATTCATGTAAAATAAACATCCACGGGATAAAAATCCATTAATTTCAATCGGCATTATAAAGAGTGCTCAATATCTAATAGAGCTTTTATATAAAAGTATTTATATGTATATTTTCTTTTATATATAAAGACATGTACATAATCTGCGACACTGGCATATTAGAAACTAAGATCTGATCAGGTGGAATTAAATTCTGATTCTTAGAGCTTATTAGGAAAGAACAAAAATAAGATCGAAGGGTAGGATTAGATTTTCATTTTGCTTGACAAGATCTCAGTTGTTGATCGATAACATCGGCATGCGAGTGTCGCAGATTATGTTATTCTCTTCTTTCTTGTGCCAGCTCCCTCAAAGCTGCAGCTCGGTCTTGGCAAGCCAGGTTCTAGTCTCGTCATCAAGGTCCGCTATGCCCTGCTCGCCATTGGGTGGTTTGAACAGCGGGCATTCCTCTATGACGTGCGTAACTGTCTGTTCCTGGTGGCCACATTCACAGGCAGCACGCTCTCTCAGGCCTCAGTCTCTCATTGTGGCAGAAAAACAGCCCACACCAGTTCTCAGGCAGTTCAGATTGGTCCATTGTCTTCGTGGCAGCTCATCCCTGGTATGTCGTCTGGGTCGGTGATGAACCTGTGCAGTCGATGTTAGTCAGCCTGCTGCCAATCTTCCCTCCAGCGGTTCTTGGTCCACATCTGCTTTGAGGTGTTGTCTGGGACGGTTTCCAAGAGGCTGATGCGCGTGCTAGGAGAGTGCGTGGCGTGATTTGAGGCGTACTGATGGAGGTGGTTTGCTCATGATGTCGTGGAGCAGATGTCTCTTGTCGATCTTGGCCTTGCGTGACAGTGCCAGGACAGTCGCTTCTCGTCGGATAGCGGGTGGGGCAATACCGGAGAGGATTGGTAGTTGGTTCACCGGCGTGGCGCGGAGTGTCCCAGAGACTGTGCGCATGGCGGTGTTTAGAGCTGCGTCCATTTTCTTGGTGCGGAGGGGACGAAGACAGGCTCTATGTGCCCCCCTCCACTAGTAGCTGAAAGCAATACCACCTCTTACGAGTCAAGGAACACTTACAGATTATGTGCATGTTTATTTAAATAAAAATAATTATACATATATATATATATAAATATATATATATATATATATATATATATATATATATATATATATATATATATATATATAAGCTGGAATTATATCTCCCTAAAAATCATAAAAATGAATGTGAGTAATCATTGATGCTTCAGGCGTTGTTAATCCGTCACATTTCTAAAATAGATGCAGAATTTAAAAGAATGACATAAATCCGCTCTTTCAATGGTTATCCTTTACACACCATTGAAAGATGCATTAAAGACAAAATCGCCGCATTTAAACGGGGAAAAATATTTTGGCTTCCACAAATTCCCCGTTTACGCGAAATTGGCAAACAAAGAATGATCACATAAAATCTCTCCAGCCGATACTTGCTGTTAATGTGTGACAAACGTGCGAACGGTTTTTAGGACTCGAAGTGCATTCCCCTCTTTTCGTAAGTATGTTATCCCCACAATTCACAACAATCTTTTTGTTTATCATTTTCGTTGACAGTGCAATGCTGACTACATGGAGCGTATCATTCAATGAGTAGAGACTAGAATTTTCTGAAACATCCCAAGTTCGATACGTAGGCAGTGAGTCGACCATTAGTGACAATTTATTTGAGTTCCAATTGTGCACTAGAGGGTATACATATGAGGCGTTTTCTGTTTTGTACACGGCCCGTTCGAGAAATCATCTCAATATTCTCAAAGTGGTTGCCATTAATTTGCGTCAACCGTCCCTGTGCGAGTAACACGAGTACACCCAGCATTTAGAACTCATGGGTGAATGTTGAAATACCTAATATATATATATATATATATATATATATATATATATATATATATATATATATATATATATATATATATATATATATATATATATATATATATTGCAAGCATAAAGGGAAGACGAATTCGATCGTTCATGATTAAAAGTTTATGAAGAGGAGAAAAAGAAATAATAATATGCCAGCCGACGGGTTTCGCCCTCTCTTAACAAAGGATGTATCGAGGGATTTAAAAAAAAGCAAGGGATTAAAAAAACGGGGTGAAAAGAGAAAGTACAGACGAACGTGGATCGTCTCCAAAATTTGGAGATGATTCACGTCTTGGAGACGATCCACGTTCGTCTTAAACGTCCCTCCCTGTGCAAGCAAAGGGAATGTCTATTGGGATTAGATGTGATCAGTCTCTAAGATTCATCCTCCATTGTACATATAACATAACGCTATTTTATTTTCTGTACTCTCTCTTTTTACCCTGTTACTTTTTTTGTTGTTTTTTTTCTTAAATCCCTTGGGTTTTTTTTTAAATCCCTCGATACAGCCTTTGTTAAGAGAGGGCGAAACCGGTCGGCTGGCATATTATTTTTTTTCTCCTCTTCATTAACTTTTAATCATGAACGATAGAATTCGTCTTCCCTTCATGCTTGCAATAATAAAATGTTGTACTCCCCCCAAAATCATGAAATATATATATATATATATATATATATATGAAACTATATATTACTTTCATTCGCCTATTCTTTGTATCGTTCTTTTGGCCACGCTTTCACCCGAAATTTTACACTCATAATATCGTCGACGACTACCTTAACAAAGGTTCGAACAAAATACGTTGAAAGGTAGCATTAACATCTTTTTGTCGTCAGTTCATTCATTTATTTCATTCAAACGATGTAATTAAAGTAAAAGAGAAAGAAAAAACAGATTCTTGATCCTCTGTACTCGTGTTTTTTCTTATTTATTTTGGTTATAAAGGCCTCCTTCTCTCAGTTTTGTATTACAAAATCTCTCTTCTTATCTCTCTCTCCATCTCTGCCCTGTGACCGTCTGAGATTGTCATTTCCCTGCGCTATTAAACATATAATTCAATATGATTAAATATGATTAAAATATGATGTGAGCGAAAATCATATTTTCCTCACTCTGATGAGATTTTTGTTTCTAATAGGTACTGATCGATAACATCGACATGCCAGTGTCGCGGCTAATGTGCATGTCTGTATAAATAAAAATAATTATATATTAAAGCTCTATTTAATATTGAGCACTCTTTTTAAGCCCGGTTGAAATTCTTTGGATATGGATGTTTACTGTATCTAGATTAGTATATATATATATATATATATATATATATATATATATATATATATATACATATATATATATTTGCATTAACATCTTTTTGTCGTCAGTTCATTCATTTATTTCATTCAAACGATGTAACTAAAGTAAAAGAGAAAGATATATTATATATATGTATATATTTTATATATATATATATATGTATATATATATATGTGTGTGTGTGTGTGTGTATGCATGTATGTATGTAGAGAGAGATAGGGAAAGAGAGAGCGATAGAAAGAACGACAGAGTGAGAGCGAGAGAAAGAGCGAAAGAAGCGAGAAAGAGCGAGAAAGAGAGAGAGAGAGATTCCAATACCGACATGTATCGTATATAAGCGAGTTGAAATAAAAATAAGACATAAAAAGAGAAAGTGAAACGATTTTTATTATTATTATTGGGATATTTTATTATTTACGAATATTACTTGCTCTCAATGTGACTCGATGCAGGGTTCGTATACCATAATATTTCCGGAAGATTTTTTTTTTTTTGCTTCAGAGGCGGATTTCATAAACGCACAAAGGATGGCCAGTTGGATAAAATCTGCACTGAATACATTTTTAGTTTAATATTGGTTAGTTTAATAAGTTTATTTGATTTAATTACTGTTAGTATCACGATTATTATTTTAATTTTTCTCATCATTTATTCATTATTTATATTTTATAATTGTGTTTATCTTATTTATTTATTTGTATGTTTATAGATAATGTTTTATTTTTTAATTAATCACAAAGTAATGACGGGCAACTTGATTTCGATTAGGTATGAGTTGTCTTTCCTACGTCAAAAGAAATCAAGAAAACCGTGTTGTATCTATTCATTAGTTGTTTTTATTTATTTTCTTTTTTTTTCATTTATGAATTGATAAATTACATATTTATCAGAAACAAGTTTGTTATATTCTTAATAGTCATACTGTCGCTGTGTTTCATTGTTTCATTGTGTCCTTTCTTTTTATATACTTATCCTTGACTCCCTTAATTTCTGCACCTCTGTATCTATATGTATACATATAACCATCTCTGCATGGGTTTGAATATATGTCTCTCTCTCTCTTTATCTCTCTCTCTCTCTCTATATATATATATATATATATATATATATATATATATATATATATATTTATATATATATATATATATATATATATATATATATATAATGTCGGTAACAACAAAACATCCCTGACCAGTTTAGTTAAAAATTTAAGATCAAATAATATTCCACACAATATAAAATGGTCCATCCTAAAAAAATCAAACTCCTACAGCCCAGGATCCAGATCTTGTGGTCTATGCAATTCTGAAGCCGTAATGATAGCTACTGCACCTAAACATTTAAATCTGATAAATTCTAGAAGTGAATTAGTCTCCAAATGTCGACATGGAAGGAAATTCAAATATGCAATATGGAAACCACCACCAGTCTTGCCGTAGCTGTTTGGGCGAGCAATGAAACCGGGGGTGTCCAATCCTCGAGATGAGTCCTTTTTAATCTTCTTTGCCTAAAGGATTTAGAATCTGAGGTTGTAAAAGTTTATACACCTAAATTTTCAGTTTCTAAATATCTTTACAATATTTTTACAATCTCTTAATTAGGAAAAATTAAACCTTAAAAATATTTACAACTTCTTAATTGAGAAAATTAAACCCTAATTTAGATTAAACTCCTTGATTGGGCAAACTAAACCTTGATTTAAACTTCCTAATCTGATAAAATTAAATCTTAAATTAAACTATTAAATTATTAAATTCTAATTATTTTGATAACTTCGTAATTGGGAAAATTAAATCTTAATTAGGAAAAATTAAACCTTAAGTTAAGTTAAACTTTTTGATTGGGGAAAGTTAAACCTTGAATTGGAATTCCTGGGCTGATAGGATTGAATCTTATTTAATAATTCCTAACCTGATAAAATTAAATCTTAAATTAAACTATAAAATTAATGGAGTTTGATGACTTCATAATTTTTAATTTCATAAATATTCTAGATTATATGATAGGGCTAGATTTGTGAAATCGGGTTTTACTGTAAGCTAGACTTTAAGCAGTAATCTTGGATGTGAACGTGATTGCATGATCTGACCTATAGTTTCTTTTAACTTCTTAACCCCTTTCCCCTTTGACATAGAATATTCTAACTTGACCCAGACAGGGAAAATCTAATGTGGGTGGGTTGGATGGCGGGGCTGTATGTTGCTCTCTTGAGAGTCCATCAAATGGGCTTAAACAGGATGTAACACAGACATAATTTCAGTTATATTAAAATCATTTAGAGATGTAGACAATTTAATATCGCATCCTGCTCTTTAAGGATTTGTCATGTCTGGTTGTATCGCTGGTGAGAAAAGATTACTTATTTTTCGTTCTGCTAGCAAGATGAGATTGGGATGCAGTCTTGTTTTGCTCAATTCGGATTTAACGGGTTTTCTAATTAAACAACGAACTTTGATTTGACTTGGGTTGCACATTTCGGGATTTTGGAACTTTGATTGGACTTTCTATATTATTTGATTTATTTATCATTAACATTGAATATTGACACATTTCGGGACTGGATAACTTTATCGGCACCTTCAATTACACGTATTTGGACTGCTGTTTGTAACTTGGAGTAATTGTCTTTCCTGATTATGCTTCTCAATATGTATGAACTGGATGGACTATATGGATTCAACAAAAAGTATGTTTTTGGGTTGATATGTTTTGATGTTATGTATTTTTGTGTATTTGTGTATATAATTTTATATATTTTCAAAGCGTAATTTTATTACTTGTAGTAGTATAACTGCGGTAATGGTCCTCTGAAGAGAAGAATTATCTTTGAAAACTCATGAGCTAAGGACTTAAGAATACTTTGCTTGAACTTTGAATTCTAATAAAATTTGATTGACACCTTATTTTATTACCTCATTTTATATTATAATATTAATGCTCTATCCAGTATATTGAGTTTCAGTTTTTATCCGGATGTTTCACTAATTATAAGATATTAGTTGACGCTTATATTTTTTTTTGGATTACTTTATATATATATATATATATATATATATATATATATATATATATATATATATATATATCCGCAACACACTCTTGGCTCTGTATATATTTCGATCTCTACATTGATCTATCGTCAATGTACATATATGCTATATATTCTATATATATTGCATTTTGCCTCACGATGTCTTTCTAAGCTAATTTTTGTTGTGGTGCTTACTTATCATAGGTATATATTTATAGTATTACAAAGCTTTAATGATCCATTTATGCTTTTTTCAGCTGATGTCATATATACCAAAAAAAAGTCAATGCTTTGCCTATTTCGTTGAAATACTGAACACAAACTTTCATATGCTAATCCGTTTCGCCATACGTGTTTCCAGAAAATAAGAGTTTGTTTAGTCCCCTTACATAATTTCTTACATTTTTCACAACACAGCTATTTCTAGACGAGGTCGCAGACATTTTTAGTCTTTTGCTAATATCTATCTCAACAGTCCCTAGTGTTACCGGACACTGTTCTTAATGATGTGATTTCATAGTTTTTTCTTATTATTATTGAATATATACCACACAAGATTTTAAATCTAAATACAGTTCGTCTCCTTCACGTACTATTTCGCTAATGTATTTCTTATGTTTACAAAAATGATGACTGACGGACAGACTGATTGACAGAGAAAGTTCTCATTTTACTATAAGTGAATTTAATATCAGAAGTAGATTTAACATAATTTTTTTTTTTAATAGGGGAGTAGAACTTAATGTTTTCAGTCTGATAATTTCCGACAAAAAATCATACATTAGCTATGTGGTCTTTTTAAATAATACTCATGAAATAGGATATACGTATTTGAAGTTTTAAGGGATCATGTCCATAAGCGGGTCACTTGGGGATTGCGGCACGTAGATATTAGGCTAATAGAGGGAAATGTAGAGATTCAGACCAACTTCCTTTTTTTCCCGGAGATTGCCATTCATAAAAATACGATATATTTGAACTTTAAAAGGAAGTTCGGTCCTTATAGATCCCTTTGGTAAATAAAAAGGCATTTGGATATTAGGGATAACTTGCATTACCTTCCCCAGAATGTCTTATACATAGAATATGTATTTTAAAAAGAAATAGAAGATATTTGAAGTTTTCAGAAAAGTATTTCCTAATAGCCAAGTTTGGGGTTCACCATGAGATCTGGGAACACTTCAATTGTCTTCCCCTGTGAATTTTACATGATAATACACTTTTAGATTTTATGTAGATTCTCTAACACTTTTTCTACACAACACCACACACAAAACGACACACTCACATAGACATTTAGTTATATATATATATATATATATATATATATATACATAGGATCAAAATAAAACAAAGTGAAAACTTTTAGTAGATGCAACCTATTGTGAAAAGGATTAGCTCAATATACGAGATAGAGCAATAGTAGAGATAGAAGAAAAAAGAGGGATAAATATGAGACAATTGTCCAGATTTATTTCAAATTTCAATTGTTCAATGCAAGGTGTATTCAGTAATAAACTAGTGTTTATTATTCTTTCTGGCTTAAGGAAAGAATTTATTTATCACTCTTTTTTCTTCTTTTTTCTTCTATCTCTCTCTCTCTCTCTCTCTCTCTCTATATATATATATATATATATATATATATATATATATACTAGTAAATAATATCAATTCATATATGAAGAAGTAATTAATGATATATATATATATATATATATATATATATATATATATATATATATATATTATGTGTCTGTGTATTTTTCTATATCAATGTTTCTATCACCTCTAGCTTTCTATCTCCACTGATCATGGTTTAATTTCTTTCAAATATTTTATTCGTTATTCATCCGCTTCAACGAAAATATTAACAAAACTCTTCAAAGACAGTGTAACAAACCTGTCTTCAACAAATGACATTAATATCTGCTGTACTTTAAGTTCCTTTCAGACTATTTTATGGCCAGAATGGATTTATTCACCGTGATAACTTCATCAGAATAATACTACTAATAATAATAATACTAACAACAACAATAATAATAACAACAATAATATTAATAATAATAATAATAATAATAATAATAATAATAATAATAATAATAATAATAATAATAATAATAATAATAATAATAATAATAATAAACAAAAAATAGACTTCCCTTTCGTTCCTCTCCTTTTTGTTACTTCAGCCTCCATTGTCGAGCTGACCATAACGGTAGATAATTAGAATTCAAGACGAAACACTATTAACTCTTCTCGCCTGTCTCATATTACGACATAAAAATAAAAGCATTTTATTACAAGAGATATTAAAGTAAAATAGCTTTCTACATAATAAAATAAAGTCGGTCTGTTCCTCAACTTATTGATCGATAGCCTCCCACATAAAATATAAACTTTAATTTTAAATAGCCAGTTTATATCTGTTCAGACATCAATTGTCAGTGGCTGATTTCTTAAGAAATTCAATGGAATATTTCGAATCCCTAGGAATTTGTTAAAGTTTTAGCCTAGGTTTAAATGATTAAAAGTTATTTTCTATTATAACAATTTAAGAATTAATAAAAAGTATATTAACACTTGGCGTGTGTTTTTTGTATGAGGTATTGTTCTCGCCTCTACGTAATCCACGTATAATTAATAATATTCTTTACAATTAATCGATCCTTTTTTAATCGCATGCTTAATAGCATAAAATAAAACTAAATTTAAAAATAATTTTAAAATGTATGATAGGAAATAAAATCCAATCGAATTCATTTCAATTTTTACGTAAACAAGTCAGCCATTTTGCTCTATTTTTGTGTTCTATTGTTTTTACACATTTCACTTCTACACATTGTGGTTAATTAATTTCATTAATTTCCTAGTTAAAAACTAACTTAGAGAAATCATTTGTTTCTTGTTTTTATATATACAAAAGCCGTGTTAATAGAATCCCTGCTACATTCCACCCCTTTGAGTAAGCGTATGCGTACTGACATCGGCAGGGCCGTGCTTATCTTTAATGGGTTTGCTTTGGTTGTTTTGTTTTACGACATATCAACACTCGTCGGGTCATGTAATGCTGACTCCGGTTATTTTGGTAAACGGTTTCATGCAGCAAGTTCTTTATATGTTTAAGTATTTGTTCATTGTGTTTTGTTTCGTTGTTTTGTAGAAGAAAAAGTGTTGTTTTGTTTTCGGCTTTAATAGACATGATTGAGTTTTGCAAAGAGAAAATGAACAAAATCGCATTAATGTTTGGTGTATTTTTGGTCAGGAAGCCGGTATCTTCAGAAAGCCTGATATGGTAGCAGGTAGCATCACGTATATATATATATATATATATATCTACATCTATATATATAAAAATGTAAAGTTGGTTTGTTCGTTTCCCATGGAAATATACTTCCACTATACCATTACCACTGAAATTTTTTTATAGCAAATCCTTACATCCGAGCTATGTTTTTATGTTATTAACATAATTTTTACTTTACACATAAAAAAACACTTTTTATTACAATTCGTTCCTACTAAGTTGCACTTCCGGTTTACAATCCGTTTCTGCGAACCTGCATGTCCAACTTCACTTCCGGATTGACCTTCCTCCTCCCGCTGTCACGTATCTACTTCATACGTAAAAAGTGTTTTCCTTATTCGTTGTTTGTTTCCCTAAACAAACGTTTACACTAATACTTACCTAACAAACGTGCGTTAATTTAATTTCCTCTCTACTTCGATGTTTTTAAACCTGCTTCCTTCCTCATTTTCTTCCCTTTAATCATGCTTCATCTCTAAAAAAAAAACCCTTACTCGCGCGTTATAATTGATTGTTTATTTTAAAACCAGTTACCTCTCTAAAAAAAAAAACTCAACGTGCGTTAATTTCATTTCCTCTTTACTTCGATGTTTTTAAAACCTGCTTCCTTCATCATTTTCTTCCCTTTAATCATGCTTCATCTCTAAAAAAAAAAACAACACTACTTGCATTCGCGCGTTATAATTGATAGTTTATTTTAAAACCAGTTACCTTTATAAAATTATTCATTCCTACTGTTTCATTTTTACAGGTAGGATTTAATACATAACCCACGTGCTTTAATTTCATTTCGCATTTACTCATTTTTTGGACTTTAACCATCCTTCAGGTACGATTTAATACTTAACAGACGTGCTTTAATTTCATTTCGTATCTACTTCGTTGTTTTTTAAACCGGCCTTCTTCCTACTTTTCTTACTTTTAACATGCTTCATCTATAAAAAAAAAAACATACTTGCATTTCTTCGACAACCCTGAAGCGGGTTATAATTGATTGTTTTTTTTAATCCATTTACCTTTATACAATTATTCTTTCCTACTGTTACATTTATACAGGTAAACATGCCCCCCGAAGATCAAACTTAGGTCGTCATACTCGCCGTGCGTCGATTACTTGCAAATCAAACTCATGAACAACTGGCATCTGCAAACCAACAAGCTAGACAAAGGATGATTCAAGTACGTGCGAATGAATCAGCACAGCGACGTGCAGCCAGACTTGAAGAGGAACGGTTGCGGGTACAACAATCCCGTCAGGCATCTTCAGATTTGCTTCGTTCACAACGTAACGAACGCGAGAGGCTGAGACTAGCAGATCGGCGTCAAACAAGGCTCCATGCTCAACAATCCCTGGATTGGGATCGCCTAGCATTTCATTACAACCCTCATGAGGATTATAGTTTAAGCCACCATGTTCACATAGGCACTATGACTGAAGTGTGTCCCTATTGCAAAGCTCTGAAATTTAAGGGAGAAACTAAAGGATTGTGTTGTGCCGCAGGGAAAATTAAACTACCTCAACTGGCAGATCCACCAGAACCATTAAAAACCGGACAATCTCTTCATCTACACTGAAACGGGAACCACTAAGAATATTGTGTATCCACAAGTATTGGAAAATTACACCATTGATATTAAATGGCAGCTTAAGGAACTAGATCAAAATGAACTCCAAAAGGCCACCTCTTCATTTCAACAAACAGCCACAGCAACGCGTGGCCGGGTACAGCTAGTATATATATATATATATATATATATATATATATATATATATATATATATATATATATATATATATATATTCATTGTAAGTTCAACACCTTTTATTTAACGCATGCGTATTGGCAGCCGTACTTATATTCTATGCGAGAGACAATCGGAATTAGATAGATAGATAGATAGATGGATAGATAAGAACAGACTGAAATATATAGATAGATAGATAGTTAGATGGATAGATAGCTTTATACATAGATAGATAGATATGAATATAACGCGATAGATAGATAGATAGATAGATAGATAGATAGATAGATAGATAGATGTTTTCCTCCTAGATTTTCAAGACTAAGGTCAATCGGCATCTTTTGTCTTTGCGTTTATCATCTTTCGTTTTTTTAGTCTACTTACATCAAGTGAATCCATGTCTTCTCTGAAGCGACCGCCATAAAAAAATGATAGACGGATGAAAAAATGATTGTATATTTTCTTCTTTTCTCCCTTTTTCTGTGAGAGTATGTATACAATTAAAACTGATTTATATATTTTAGTTAAAGAAATAATTTGCCTTGTTTTATTTATAGGAAAAGTCGTGTTAATAATATTACTGATGAATTCAGCCGGTTTTATGTAATGCATTCGTATTGGCAGCGTCAAAGCCGTGCTTATATTCTATGGGAGAGACACGCAGTATTAGATTAATAGATAGATTCATAGATAGATAGATACATTGATAGATAGACATATAGATATATAGATAGATATATAAATAGATAGATACATAGATAGATGGATGGATGGATGGATGGATGGATGGATGGATGGATGGATGGATGTATATATATATGAAGAATTCGAATGCAAAACGCGATAAACGCCATTTTCAAAATAAAAAAAACTGTCCCTACAAAAAGTGTTACATTTTAACACTCAACGACACCCCACAACTATATGTTACATAATATGATACCGAAATAATTTCTTTTTGATTTCAATTAGAATCAGCTTTCATTCGAAGTCTGGATTTAATATATTTGTGCTTTTATTGTTTAAGGTCTTCATTTAAACGAATTGGATTTATCGCGTTTTGCGTTCGAACTCTTCATATATATATATATATAGAGAGAGAGAGAGATGGGTGGATAGATAGATAGATAGATAGATAGATAGATAGATAGATAGATAGATAACGCTGTTTGCCAGGCTTACTAAACTATCGTCATGCTGACTGTTTTCCATCCTAATTTTACAATATTAATGTATTTGCATTAATAATATTTAGTTCTTTTAGTCTCTTTACATCAAGTGGTTTCATGCCTTGTCTGGAGCGACCTCAATAAAAAAGATAGACGAATGAGGAAAGTAGTCGTGGAATTGCGATGCGATCCCGAGAGGTTTTCTTTCTTTTTTCTTTTTGCTGGAAGAGTATGTCAAATAATGTAGTTGATTAATATTAAATTAGATCGACAGCAAAAAATCAATTTCGTTTCAGTATAATTAAATGAGATGATTAAACTGTAGTTTATGTTAATAAAATTATGAAATCATGTAGAAAAATTCAAACAATTAGTATACAAACATCGATCGGCAAGTAGAAAAAAAATCCAAAATATAACCAGCCTTTCTCCGCTTATCCCAGCGTTACTTCCGCTAATATTGTATATATAACTAACATTGAACTTAAGCAACACTCCGTTATAAAATTTGTGTTGCAGAGTATGAAATCGATTGCGTCTTATCTCTGTCAAGGTGACCGCCACGTCTTTGTCATTTAATCTCGTTTTTTTGTTTTGTTTTTCAGATTTATTCTTGAAAAAGTTTCGCTGAGGCTACAGATCACCCGGAAGCATTAAATCGTACCCATACATCAGCATCATAACTCTTTCCTTTTTTCTGCGGCATTGCCCTCGCGAGATCCACGCTGTCTCAGATACTGACAAGCAGAGATGGCCAAAGACGTGGTCGTAGGCTATCATAGCTGTGCAAGGGATGACACATGGGTAGGACTTTATGCGAATGCTACTAGAAAGAACCAGCTTTACGGGCAAATAAAACCGCATTTGATTTTCACGAGAGAAATATCACGTGTGTTGGTGGGTAATAAAAAAGTCACAGAGAAACACCGATTCAACATCTACATATTGATGAGCAAGCGAACTTACATATACTAACAAAAACATGTGAACAAAGTGAGCATATGTTTGCTAGTATAAATCAAAAACAAACATATATCACACTGCACTAGAAAAGGAGGTAATGCCTAGGGGGATGATCTCTAGACAGGAAAACAGATACTACACTATTCTCTAAAACGGGGGAGGTGAATAACGGTAAATTATAGTATGATGACAAGAAAACAGATAGTACACGACGCCCGCTTCCGAAAAGAAAAGTTAATTTATCGGAGGATATTACCAAAGAACAGATACTACACTACCCTCTAAAAACAGTATGTAATTCATGGGGGATAGTATAATGACAACCTTGCATATACTATACTGCCACAATAAAGGAGGATGTAATGCATGGGAGGATGTTCTTATAACGAAAAAGATATGATACTATCCTCTGAATTAAGCATTGAAAGAGAGTACATTAACCTGAAATAGTATATTAAACTCAATTAAGTATTAAAGGATAGGAATAAAACAGACGCCACATACTCATAACTAATTGATAACAATCCTAACTCTAACTCTAACCATAACTCTAACTCTTTTATATAAATTATGTTTAATAATTTTTTTCAAACTTTTCATCGTCTGTTGTAATATTATTTTTGTAGCCGGTAATAAAATTACAGAATGTGACGCTACAATCAGCAATAAGAATAATTACATTAAAATACATTCAATATTAAGTTTATAAAAATTGTAAAGGAAAGTCGTGATAGCCTGGGGGTATAAAACCAGAATATTGACAGCAATATCGAAGGTTCGATCCTTGTCTAAGTTAGTCATGCTGATGCCGGCTGTGAGCCAGTAAACGTATCCATGGATTACTTTTATGTACTTATAAAATTAATAGATATAATATATATATATATATATATATATATATATATATATGTATATGTATATACATATGTATATATAAATATATACCCGTTCAAGGACGTATAACATGAAATCCCCGAACAGAATAGTTTGCACCACTTTTATGTGCCCTTAACAAGCTTAGAATCAAGAATTAATGGATCAAATTCAATGAAAAACAGTATTTCTTTTATGAAGAAGGCAAAGGGGAGATGGGAGTCTTTGCTCAAAATTCAGATACCTCTGATTTCTGTAAACTTTTACCAATAGGAATTAGATATTAATCAATAAAATCACTCAGATTCAAGTTTCTTAGCAGTATTTAAAAGGATTTTTATGAAGCATAATAGGCCAAACCCTTCATGTAAAGCACAAAATATGTCTGCTTTGATTTAAATTTCATCCGTATTACGAACGACATTTTTATTTCATGACCGCAGTAATGCCTCTCGCACTATTTTTATTTTATAATTGAGGACAAACCCCCCTTCTTTAACACGATCAAGACCCCTTATTAATTCGGAATAGACTGTACCCTTCATTACACTGGATTCTTCTTCTCACTTATTATGGCTGGCTTGTGTATCATGATTTCTGCTTTTCAATAAACAAACCATTTTAAGCACATATTTAGCAAGATTTTCTGAATTTCAATTTCTTTTGAGGAACCTTAAATCTTACTCCCCTAATTTTAAAACTGTTCATTACATCACAATTATATAAGTAATTTTGATCGAAATTGGGCTAAGAATTTTAGACAGAATATATATATATATATATATATATATATATATATATATATATATATATATATATATATATATATGTGTGTGTGTGTGTGTGTGTGTGTGTGTGTGTGTATTCTACACAGGAATTCTAATCTTAACCACCACCAACAACAACAACAACAACAACAGCGGAGACGTTGCACCAAAGACGTTTATCAAGTAACAAAGAAATAAGTTTGTTTATTCTTGTTTTTTGATGAAAAAAAATGACTCAATACTGGTCACCCCTGATGATGGAATTTTATTCCGAAATTAATAGGATTAATGTAAAAAACAAATTAATTAATCTTGTATTGCCATTGGCTTATATTTCAATTTTTATTAACTAACCCTGCAATACTTTGAAACTGAACGACCAACCCACACCTTATCAAGAATAGCGAGCCATCGCCTCGTTCTACACCGGAATTCGAATCTTAACCGCCAACAACATTGGCTTATATTTCAATTTATATATATATATATATATATATATATATATATATATATATATATATAATTACAGAAGATTAAGACAAAGTCGATGTTGTCTTGATTACATATATTAATAAATATTACGGTCTTCATTTTTACATTTCTCTTATCACTCTGCTTCGGTTCTCCCATTAACTTTACATACATATATATATATATATATATATATATATATATATATATATATATATATATATATATTCCTAAATAGGTAAATCTTGAAGTATTTTATTCATCCCGCCTATATTCATATTAACATAGGGTGAGCTTATTTTATTTAATTTTACATTTAAATATTTTCAAACACATATACCCAACAAAATACTGCAAAATTACACTCACCATTAAACTTTATTTGAATAATAAGTGTATAAATACTCTCAAATAAATCAATACTCTGCACAATTCATTTCTATCTTTGACTTAAATGTAATACTGTTCTTCATATTAATACTAATATTATTATTAGTAGAAATATTAATAACAACGATTTAATGTAAAACGTTTAACATTCGAAATGATTATTTGAAATTCGAAAATAACTTCCGGATCTTGTGGTTGTTGTTGACGACAACAATTATAATGCCGCTGATACGATTATGATTACGAAAATAAGTATTACATTAGCTATAAAAGAAAACAATAAAGTTTTTTCAATTACAAAACAAATTATAATAATTTTTTTGAAAATGTGTCATTAAGTTTGGTTTCATATTTCTGTTTTTAATAATGAAGGCGAAAACCATAAAGTAACCATTTGAAATTTCTCAGGAATAATTGTGTTATTTGACGCATTTGGCGCTTGTGAAGAATAACAAAATGCGCAAAAAACAAATAGTAAACAAATAGCTGTTAGCAAACGCAATAAAAGTTATTTTTCTGCTTAACCGCTGATGTTTGTTTGTGTTTTAAAATACTTTAAAGTGTGTTTTTAATAAAAATTGAATAATTCGGTCAAATATATTACGTTATACGAAAAACAAATATGGCTGACAGTTGTTCGCCGACCGTCTGAGAACTCTGATTATGTTTTTGGTAATCTTTACTCTTCAATTAGGTAGAAAAGTATATTTTAATGCGTTTGGGACAGTTATTTGTTTACGATGTGTTTGTTACTTCACTCCAAAAGTCAAGAAAAACCTTTGGGGATTTACACATACGTCATCTTGAAAATACAACTATAGCGCGATCAGATTTAGACGAATTATTAAAATGCAATAATAACAATTAAACAAAAGTATAAGAAACAAGGAAAACATAGACAGGTAGGTAGAAAAATAAAATTATTGTCTTTGGTAACAGTTACTTGTTGATTATTTGTTTTGTTTTTTCACCCATTTCATCCTTTTGATTATTCTTGAAAATCACCACGATTTCTAGTTTAATCCCTTAATTATATGGAATTCATTTTCATCATAATATAAAATCAAATCTCACCATTTGTATATATCAAATAACACAATAACTACCACCTTTTTGTTGTTTCAGTTCAAATTATCAAAATGTAAAAGAACATTTTTTCTTCGTTTGTTTGTAGATAAGACTACAGCTAGATTAATTGTTGGCCGGAGCGCAGGCAGTTGTTGCTAGTATATATATATATATATATATATATATATATATATATATATATATATAGATTCTAGCTCAATTCACCAACATCTACAAAAATATAACTGCCCTCCCTCTGCTTTAAGATAAATTCTAGTTAATAACACTTAAATAATACATTACGAAACCAAGTTTTAAAATTTCAAAAATACTGGAAGCAATCTACATAAAAACACAACAATCTACAATAAATAGCATCACGTATGAAACCAGCGGCAACATTTCAAATGCTTAACGTAATGCGATTTTTTCTGTGATGCCACTCAGGCGTCGCTAGAATTCAAATTGTCAACGTCTTTCCTGAAAAAATGCGAAAGCGTTATATGCGTGTTTCTCCGCCGTCTTTTAAAAATTCTTTTTTTTATCAAGCTTTTTTGTGCATTTGCTTTTGACACCTGAAGGTGATTCGACTGGGAATACAAAATATTAGACATTTATTAAGAGTTTAAAAGAATATAAAAAAAATTGAAAAAATAAAAAAGGTATAATTAAACAAACAGAGTCAATTATTTTTTACAAGGTTTTCATATATATATATATATATATATATATATATATATATATATATATATATATTAGTATTTCATGTATCCACGTAAAAATTTATAAGCAGATATAATTTTTATGTATCAATTTTCAGTATTTACTTCAACACTGCTCGATACGTAAGTAAGGCTAGGTAGTAAGCTATGAAAATATATTTATGCCAATTAAGCAAAACACACACACACACACACATATATATATATATATATATATATATATATATATATATATATATTTAATAATAACGAAAATATTTTATTTATAAAATATTTAGAAAACCTTGCACAACGCAGTTTTTAAAAATAAATTATTTATTCATCTTAAAAACATTTTTTTTATGAACTTGAGTACTTTCGGTAAATCTACTATCTTCAGAAGAATAGTTCTTCTTTTTCTTTTTTCCTCTTGGTTGACACATTCTCGTGGCCAAGTTGAAATCCGTCTAGGTGTTATGACGAAGAGAGAAAAGTTTTGATATTGCTGTGTGTCACGTGGTCGGCGTGGAAAGGATACCTGGAAAAGTCACACAATGAAGCATTGGGTGGGTGGCAATAATAACGAAGATATTTTTTTATAAAATATTTAGAAAACCTTGCACAACGCAGATTATTTGTTTTTAAAAATAAATTATTTATGCATCTTAAAAACATTTTTTATGAACTTGAGTACTTTCGGTAAATCTATCATCTTCAGAAGAATATTTCTTCTTTTTCTTTTTTTTTTCTTTTTTCCTCTTGGTTGAGACATTCTCGTGGCCAAGTTGAAATCCGTCTAGGTGTTATGATGAAGAGAGATAAGTGTTGATATGGCTGTGTGTCACGTGGTCGGCGTGGAAAGGATACCTGGAAAAGTCACACAATTTGAAGCGTTGGGTGGGTGGCAATAATAACGAAGATATTTTTTTATAAAATATTTAGAAAACCTTGCACAACGCAGATTATTGATTTTTTAAAATAAATTATTTATTCATTTCTAAAACATTTTTTTTATGAACTTGAGTATTTTCGGTAAATCTACCATCTTAAGAAGAATATCTCTTCTTTTTCTTCTTTTTCTTTTTTTTTTCCTCTTGGTTGAGACATTTTCGTGGCCAAGTAGACATCTGTTTAGGTGTTATGACGAAGAGAGAAAAAGTGTTGATATGACTGTGTGTCACGTGGTCGGCGTGGAAAAGATACTTTGAAAAGTCACACAATTTGAAGCGTTGGGTGGGTGGCAATAATAACGAAGATATTTTTTTATAAAATATTTAGAAAACCTTGCACAACGCAAATTATTTGTTTTTAAAAATAAATTATTTATTCATCTTAAAAACATTTTTTTTATGAACTTGAGTACTTTCGGTAAATCTACTATCTTCAGAAGAATATTTCTTCTTTTTCTTTTTTTTTTCCTTTTTATTCTTGCTTTAGACATTGCTGTGGTCAAGTTGAAATCCGTCTAGATGTGCTGACGATATAGAAAACGTGTTGATATAGCTGTGTGTCACGTGGTCGGCGTGGAAAGGATACTTTGAAAAGTCACACAATTTGACGTGTTGGGTGGGTGGCAATAATAACGAAGATATTTTTTTTATCAAATATTTAGAAACCATTGCACAACGCAAATTATTTGTTTTTAAAAATAAATTATTTATTCATCTTAAAAACATTTTTTTATGAACTTGAGTACTTTCGGTAAATCTACTATCTTCAGAAGAATATTTCTTCTTTTTCTTTTTTTTCTTTTTTCCTCTTGGTTGAGACATTCTCGTGGCCAAGTTGAAATCCGTCTAGGTGTTATGACGAAGAGAGAAAAAGTGTTAATATGGCTGTGTGTAACGTGGTCAGCGTGGAAAAGATACTTTGAAAAGTCACACAATTTGAAGCGTTGGGTGGTGGCAATAATAACGAAGATATTTTTGTATAAAATATTTAGAAAACCTTGCACAACGCAGATTATTTGTTTTTAAAAAATAAATTATTTATTCATCTTAAAAACATTTTTTTATGAATTTGAGTACTTTCGGTAAATCTACCATCTTCAAAAGAATATTTCTTCTTTTTCTTTTTTTTTCCTCTTGGTTCAATATATATATATATATATATATATATATATATATATATATATATATATATATATATATATATATAAATGGATTATATAAAAATAAACAAAAATGATATTAGATACTACTGAGATATCTCAGTAGTATCTAATATAATTTTGTTTATTTTTATATAATCCATTTATATATATATATATATATATATATATATATATATATATATATTCAACTATCTAAAAAAGTAGATAGTTGTAATAGCAACCTTCGTAGGTCGTGTCCGACCATGAATCGAACCAGCTAGCTTCAACATTTACAAAGTCTTGTCAGTAATGCCAATGTCTCAAGGGCATATTGACTTATGCTAGGCATATCTAGCTGTGGCTGAGAAGGCCTTGTGGATAGGGTATTTGTATACGGATAAAGAAAATTATGAAATATATCAATTCTGCATTGTTTACAAGTTTATTTAACTCAGTAAGTGTTGAAGCAAGGAATAAAAATACAAATTGGCCTTTAAAGCATTTTTTTGAAGATAACTCTCTTATCATCAGAAAAGCTGGCCAATAACAATTTAATATGTAATATAGCAGGTAAATGTTTTGAAAATGTAAAGATAAAAAATTGTTTTTAAAAACATTATAAAGAAAATCAAGCAATTTATACAGAAGATTACAACAAATAAAGCAACGGAAATGGATATTTTTGATAATTATTTAATAGATATTTTTGATAATTATTTAATAGATATTTTTGTAAATGAAAACGTTAATAAAAGTTATGGTATGACACATGGTACTTACTTTTTAATTAAACTTACATATTTATCTCCAAAAGACACCCATCGATCATCAATAATAAAGCGTGCATCAAAACTGCTTCTTCTTAATGAAACAATAACACAAAAATTGGCGGTTTTTATCTACAGGGAAATAAAATAAATAAAAGTAGAGAGTGAGAAAATAAAATAAAGCATTATTCAAAAAGAATGTAGACTATTTATAGAGAAAAAGTGAGAAAAAGAGTGAGCAAATAAAACGAGAACAAAATGGCAGTAAATAGTAAGAATAGAATACGAAAATAGAGGACTGAATATGATCAAAAGTGGAGGACTGAATATGAGCAAAATTAGAGGCTTGATATGATCAAAAGTGGAGGACTGAATATGATCAAAAATGGAGGGCTGAATATGATCAAAAATGGAGGACTGAATATGATCAAAAGTGGAGGACTGAATATGATCAAAAGTGGAGGACTAGAAAATTATCAAAGGTAGAGGACTGAATATGATCAAAAGTGGAGGACTGAATATGATCAAAAATGGAGTACTGAATATGATCAACATTGGAGGATTGAATATGATCAAATATGGAGAACTGAATATGATCAAAATTGAAGGACTGAATATGATCAAAATTGGAGGACTGAATATGGTCAAAATTGGAGGACTGAATATGATAAGAATTGGAGGACTGAATATGATAAAAAATGGAGGACTGAATATGATAAAAATTGGAGGACTGAATATGATCAAATTTGGAGGACTGAATATGATCAAAGGTGGATAGCTGAATATGATCAAAAATGGAGCAGTGAATATGATTAAAATTGGAGGGCTGAATATGATCAAAAGTGGAGTACTGAATATTATAAAAAATGTAGGACTCAATATGATCAAAGGTGGAAGACTGAATATGATCAAAAATGGTGGACTGAATATGATAACATTTGGAGGAGTGAATATGATCAAAGGTGGAGGACTGCATATGATCAAAATTCAGGAATGAATATGATCAGAATTGGAGGACTGAATATGATCAAAGGTGGAGGACTGAATATGATCAAATATGAAGGACTAAATATGAAAAAAAATAGAGGACTGAATATGACCAATAATGAGGAATGAATATGATACAAAACTGGAGGACGGAATATGATACAAAATCGGAGGACTGAGTATGATCAGAATTGGAGGACTGAATATGATCAAAAATGACGGACTGAATGTGATCAAAGATAGAGGACTGAATATGATAAAAATTGGAGGACTGAATATGATAAAAATTGGAGGACTGAATATGATCAAAAATGAAGGACTGAATATGATCAAAATTGGAGGACTGTATATGATCAAATGTGGAGGATTGAATATGATAAAAATGGAGGACTGAATATGATCGTAATGAGAGGACTGAATATGATCAAAAATGGAGGGTTGAATATGATCAAAATGGAGGACTGAATATGATCAAAATTGGAAGACTGAATATGATCAAAAATCGATTGATACAAAAACAACAACAACAACAACAACATGAAACATCAAGAAGAAGAAAAAATATTATACTCTTATTTTATGGTGACATTTCTTGCAGTCAATTTTATTATAGCATCTTTTTATTGCTATAATAATTTTATTGCTGCGATAAAATAACGGTGAAAGTTGTTGGTCTATTCTTTATTGGCATCAGTTCTTTATTTTTGTCTAAAAACAGTAACATTTTCACTCCATTATCCTAACCATTACTCTAACCCTACCCCTAACCATATTTTGTCTGCGGAATGTGTGTACGCATTTATTTCTGAATAATACACTGCAATTATGACACAGTGCAGTAGAATACCGAACTGGTTTCTATGAAGAATCCCGTCTGTTATGATGTTACGTGCATAACATAGCGACTCCTCATTTATTCCTTAATTGCTCCAAATATAGAGGATGTAATATACTTTATATAGTTACGCGTGACGTTGATTCTAATTATGAGTTGGATAACAATTATCTCCATTAAGTCGACTAGCTCGTAATCTTTCAAAGTATAATGTATAAAAAGGTTGAGCATCTTCATTTACTTGATGTCTTTAGACAGTTGATCGTTTTGCGATTTCAAGCGACATTTTTTTCAGCAGGTAAGAACGCAAGCAAACCCAAAACGAAAATATCTTAGTATTTATTTCTACAATCAAACAAACCACACAAACCATGAGAGAGAGGGAGAGAAGGAGAGGGAGAACGGGAGAAGGAGCGGCATATAAAAAGGATTATTGACAAAAATCAGAAGGAAAAAGAGAAACAGATGGAAATGGTCGTTTGTCCATTCTGTTTCTATACATAAAATTGCAAAGTAATCTTTAGTAAGGTCGTTATAGATGAGTAGATACATTACCACACTGGACACCAAATGGGTGCGGTTTCGAGTTGCATTAGAGCTATATATATTTTTTTACCAATGTTTGACATCGTTAACTTACACTTGTGTTAAATTTTCTTTTTCTCAATAAAAAGTTTAGCTGTTAAAAAAAGTCGTCATTTTATTTTATTTTATCAATGACGTTATTCAAAGATAGAGCTTGACGTGGATTAGAATTGTTCCTCATCTACCAGAGTCCAGCAAGTAAATAAATAATATCAGGAAAAGGTGCGTTTTACATTAGGATCAGCGCTAACTTTGACCTCGACGTTAACGTTTTGGGTTAGAGTGATCGAATACGTTGGTGTATATATATATATATATATATATATATATATATATATATATATATATATATATTAGGGAATTTATCAGACTTATAAGTCGATTGAATGACCAATAAATCGCTAGAATTTAGTCATTTGGATTTTTTCTTATTGACACATCTTAAATAAGTGCGTTATTTATTTTATTTTAAATGAGTAGTTGACTATATTACACAGAAAAAGGTAATCTCCATGCCCGTAATCAAGTCGCGATCACTTAGTTACTAATAAGTATTGGCAAAGCATCTTCCATTTCTAATTTCTTGTACAGCTTAAAAGAATGGTTCCCAATATTTGCAGGCGAATCATGCTACTAAACTGCACTGTCAACTCAACATTACGTCCTTTATTTACTGAAACATTCCCTGCACGAGCTCGATACTGGAATCCATTCCCTTGAATTGTATAAACTTTCGTGTTTATTCTTAATAATTTCGTACATTTCTCCTCAAATGATATCTCTTGTTATGCATCCGATAAATCGATTCTTAGAAATATCTTTAGTTAATTTAGTTTTGAGAACATCTCGTCACAGCGAGGTAATGGCCAGGTGAAAGTTTTTAAAATGATTCTCATAGGAAGAGATTAGAGAGATATAACTATGAATAATAAAGTATTGATGTATATAGTCTAACGAGATATGTGATTGAAACTCGAATGCACTTTAATAGCCATCCACTATATATTTTCTTATTTTTTCATATTTTACCATTATTATTATTATTATTATTATTATTATTATTATTATTATTATTATTATTATTATATATATATATATATATTTATATATATATACATATATATATATATATATATATATATATATATATATATATATATATATATATATATATATATATATATATATATATATATATATATATCAAAAATTTAAGACCACTTGAAAATCTTTTAAAATAACCCTTTTTAATGTTACTAATACTACAATCTAAAAGGTTATGGAAACAAAAATCTACATTCCAAACATTTTATTCAGAAATGTACATTTTTAGAAAATGAGGCATTTTACACTTGATCAAAATTATAAGACCAGGGGTATAAATTGTTTAGTCTATGATAATTCCAATGTGTTTAGTTCAGTTAAAGATGTCACCATGCCTATAGCAAGCGAACTTAACGACGTTGAGCGTGCTCGAATTCTAGATTTCCATAAGCAAGGTTTGTCACAGTGAGCGATCGCAGCTAAGGTAAATCGCAGTAAAACTGTGATTTGCAACTTTCTAAAAAACAGTGACAATTATGGAAAAGCAAAGTCAACTGGTAGGCCGCAAAAACTTCCTCCCGCATTGAGTAGGAGAATAAGACGGGTTGCTGTGAAAGACAGTGGACTTTCTCCTAGTAAAATTAAGGCAATCACAGATGCTGATTGCAGTCCAGTAACCATCAGACGACACTTACGACAAAAAGGCATGGTAATTAAAAAGCGTACACAAATTCCTCGGTTTTTTCCACGTAACAAGGTGGACCGCTTAAGGTTTTGTTGTGAATACCAAACATAGGGCGTTGAGAAGTGGAAGAAGGTCCTGCTTTCTGATGAGAAAAAAATAAATCTAGATGGTCCTGATGGCTTCCAACAATATTGGCATAACAAAAACATGCCCCCTGAGATTTTCTCCATATGTCATAGTGGTGGAGGGCCCCTAATGGTATGGGGTGCCTTTTCTTACAGAGGGGCGATGGAGCTCTAGGTGGTGCAGTGTCGTCAGACAGCGGCTGGTTATGTTAGCATGCTACAAAAATCATCGTTGATTACGGAGGGTCATCGTTTGTTTGTGGATGGATGGTTATTCCAACAGGATAATGCTGCAATCCACGCTGCACGACGGACTTTGACCTTTCTACAAGAAAATGGGGTCCATTATTTGAGGCATCGTGCATGCCAACCGGACTTGAACCCAATTGGAAATGTTTGGGGATTATCGAAATAGCAAACAATATTCAACAAAAAATTAATTTTGTGAAGCAATCTTCAGAAGCAGGAGAAACACCCTCCGCACCTTAATGGAAACGTTTATTATTAGCATGCCCCAAATAATTTTTGCAGTCATCAAAACCAGTGGAGGTAGAACTCATTATTAAATTTTGTTGTTGAATGTTTTCATACACTTTTCGTACAATTTTTGTCTCTGGTCTTATAATCTTGATCAAGTGTAAAATGCCTGATTTTATAAAAATGTAAATTTCTGAATAAAATGTTTGGAATGTAGATTTTTGTTTCCATAACCTTTTAGATTGTAGTATTGGTAACCTTAAGTGGTTCTTTTAAAAGATTTTCAAGTGGTCTTCAATTTTTTATAATGAGTATATATATATATATATATATATATATATATATATATATATATATATATATATATATATATATATATATATATATATATGAGCGGAATTATATTTAATTTAATATTAAAGTAAAAATAAATATTGATTTCTAGTTTTAA
This sequence comes from Sepiola atlantica, assembly GCA_963556195.1. NCBI lineage: Eukaryota > Metazoa > Mollusca > Cephalopoda > Sepiida > Sepiolidae > Sepiola > Sepiola atlantica. The sequence goes on from OY744539.1 coordinate 45,779,480, forward strand.
GTTAATTCTATTTAATTTCATGAAATATTTATGAATGCATTTCTTATATTTCAATGCGCTGGATTCGGAGAAGGTTTAAAATTCAGATGCGTTCGATTTTTGTTAAATTTTAACAATAAGTATTATATATTACTTAATAAATATTCCCCAAATTTTTGTTTCTTTTGGAAGATTCTCTTCACAGACGGAGCTTTCCTCGCGTGTTTATTATTTTTGACAAAAGGAAGTTTCTTTTCTCCCGAAATATTAAATACATGACTTTTAATAATCATCTGGACAACACACAAACAGCTAACACCACATTTGCTGTTATGTAAGATTTTTAGAAAAAATAAATAGTATGTTCCATTTCGATTTCGATTTATTATTTTTGTTTCTTCCAGCTTACAGCATTCCCATGACTGTGCATTGCCCACAGCCTTTTAAAAACATACTATTACAATTCCCAGCAATGCTTCAATCAAACTACCATTCTCTATTATCAATATTTCTGATTTGGATTACATTTGATCCATACTTTTTAGACACACATTAAGTAAGATTCACTGAATTTCAATTTCTTCTTACGACCCTTAGGCTTAAACTTTACATTTTAGACATTTTTCAAGAATCAATATCATTTATTGGATTTCGATCCAAATTTGCAGAAATATTCAAGACATAAGGTTAAGTATCATGATATATTTAGTAAGGTAGCTTAAAAGTAGTTCTAAACTATTCTGTATAGTGGCAGATATTACTATAGTGCATATATAAAAATAAACCTGTGTTTATTCATAGTTACAGCTTCGAGTTTGCGAAGAATTACGTCTCTCTGAATCAATGGATGTGTATTGGTAGAATCCCGGTCGTCCTAACAAAGGGTTGGACAAAGAGAATTATATATATATATATATATATATATATATATATATATATATATATATATATATATATATATATATATATATATATATATGTGTGTGTGTGTGTGTGTGTGTGTGTGTGTGAATAAATTGTTTTATTGACTATTGGAAACTTACCATTCATGATGTCACGTTCTTTACAAAGTGCAATTTGCCTAAGTGACACAATACTTAATTTATATGCATACCTACTTAGCAAGATATGCTTATTTAGTTGCCATACTCGCACAAAGAGAACTGTAGATTGCATCAGTACGTTTGTCTGCGTCATTAGAAAAAGTGATATGTATGCGAACACATGCACAGCCCAACAATGAGTTAGCCATAAAGATAAACGTATAGAAAAGAGCTGAAAACTCATTTGCTAAACATACTCACGCAGACACCTTAGCACTTTAAGAGAAATACATACAAATAGATCCGAAACTACCAATAATATCCCGTCTTCTAACACGCTCATATATTACCGCTCGTAATTCACCGTCAAACGGAGGAACCGCCATACCACAATAGCTAAATATATGGTTCGTTTAAATTGGGCAGTAAAATAATAAGAGAATTCAAATAAAAAATGTAAGTGAAGACGCCAGTGCTTTTTTCAGAATTACTTCACTTACTCTTGAACTTTACCTTCTAATGCTGAGTGTTTAAGTAAGAAGACATCAAGTACCATTTTTAGTCTTTGGTAAAACACTACTCAGTATTTAACCCGAGGTTTCCGTTCGATTACCTAAATGAACTCGTACTACTCATAAAATACCCTTGGCCTTTAGACTAAGATCAAAGTGTAGTATCTGTTCCGATGGATACTGCACCCCATAGACTGGTATTGTCTTGGCCTTCGGGGCTTTATTTACGCCGGTCTACGGGTCTGTCCTGTGCAGTTCTAGGAGGTCCACCCTCCAAGGCTTCGCCTCCCCTCTTTGGGGAGGAGTAGGTTTATTGCTTACTGCATGAGGCGCCCCTACCGGGGAATGCCGACGAGGCTGCCCAGACAATTTTTAATGACCAGAGTGCTCACCTCTCGGGCGCTGGCTTTTCAAACCCCACTTTCCCGACCCGACCTTGGGTCACATCTTACTTGTGGGAGTAAGATAAAAACTGGCCTTGTGCCTTACTCCTGGAGAGGAGTAAATAAATACTCATAAAATACCCTGCCTCACTTTTTTTTCTAGAATAAATAAGACACGATAAAAAATAAAGTTTTTACTAATGTTTTTTCCGTAATAGTTCAATCATTGCGACTTCACGGAGTAAATAAAATAACTCTCTCTCTCTCTCCCTCTCTCTCTCTCTCTCTCTCTATATATATATATATATATATATATATATATATATATATATATATATATGTACTTCATGATTTTCTTTACGTAATATTATTTCCGATAGATTCAGTAAACAAGAAAATTCCCAGTTCATGTGTTCCGGTCCCAATTAATTACCTTGGCCGAATCTCTTCATCGTTGATAGTTCTGCCGTGGGTTTTTCTTCCTTCGTCTAGTTGCCTCCCATTTGCTGGCATGTAGCATCGGTCCCCTGAAACGGAAAACTCTTCCAACGAGAAAGAAAGAACTCCGAGGACGTTCCTAGAGTGTCGTGAACGATTTATTGGTCTGAATATTCTTTTACTCGGGAGAGAGTGGTAATCTAATGTTGCTTCTTCTTTTCCTCTTGTCTTATATGCTAACTTCTAAATTCTGTAGACGGGGCGAGACGCAGTCTTAACTTATTTGTCTACATCTTTGGACAATTTCGTCGGCTTTCTCTCACGACGATCTTGTCGCATTAAGCTCCCATGACGGACTCATCTCATTTTCCGTTTTCGACAACAACAAGTGACGTCACCGTCCTTTGTCCTGTCATACAAAGCATAACTATGGCTGGCCTGACCTTTATTGAACCTCAACTTTTGAAGTCGGCCAGGTTTCACCAATTGTTATGACTTCTTGGGATTACTCATTCTGAGAACAAATCCCTATGTCCCAAAATGGATGTCATTTCGATCTGCACTTAACTCGAACAAAGTTTACCCCTCTCACAATCAAAACTAGTGGGCCTACACGCGTTTGGGCATACAGGGCCCCTCATAATATAACACATAGAGTAAATAAGATATTTAGTTTTTTCAGACGCTGAAGACGAAATAACAAGTGAATTTAACCATTGTAGAGTGGAAATGAAAAAAGAAATCGCGAAGAATAAATATGTAAACGGATCATGGTTTGATTATGTACGAAAATACGGATCTAGTTAGCAAAATAACAGGAACCATGTTGGTGTGTTTGTGTGTGATTAATTAATATCTCTTTCTTTTTGTTTTCATGTAGTGAAGACGGATTTGTTTAAACTCACTTCACTTTTCATACTTACAAGTAATAATATCGAATTAAATAGTTTTTCGGAAAATACTTGTTAGTACTCTTATAGAGACCGATCCGTGATTCCGTGACTTAATGTCGTCAACGTTCGGGCAGGTCTCGGAAGCGCCCGAGAGTTGACGAAACTATTAATCAATCAGGTTGCAGCAGGCATTAGAAAATCAGGTTGCAGTAAGCAGACGATAGTTTTTAGAAAATATTAATTTCTACGATCTGCAGCGCGTTAAAATAAATTAATTTCTAGGATTTGTGTCAGCGCGTTGAATTTTCCGAAGGACTCATTCAGTTCTGTCAGCAACTGTAACTTCTAGCAAAAGACTAACCATAACTTAAAACCCTAACCATAACCCTTACCTTAAACTTTACTCTAACCCTAACCCTAACCCTTACCCTAACTCTAACCCTAACCTAACACTAACCATAACTATAATGTAACCCTAACCCTAACCCTTACCTTAAACTTTACCCTAACCTTAACTCTAAACCTAACCCTAACCCTAACCCTATCCTTAAACCCTAACCCTAACCTTAATTCTAACCCTAACCCTAACCCTAACCCTTACTCTAACCCTAATCTTAACCCTATCCATAAACCCTAACCCTAACCCTAACCCTAACTCTACCCTAACCTTAACCCTAAACCTCATCTAGAAATGTTAAAAAGAAAAAAAGCACTGAACAAAATGAAAAAAATTGTTAAAAGCAATTGTTACGTTGTTTTTTTATCATTTTTTGAAACTTTTCGTTGGACAGAAAATACATTTTATTTAAAAACATTTGATTAACAATGTTTTTATGAAACTTTTCGTTGGACAGAAAATACATTTTATTTAAAAACATTTGATTAACAATGTTTTTATGAAACTTTTCGTTGGACAGAAAATACATTTTATTTAAAAACATTTGATTAACAATGTTTTTATGAAACTTTTCGTTGGACAGAAAATACATTTTAATTAAAAACATTTGATTAACAATGTTTTTATGAAACTTTTCGTTGGACAGAAAATACATTTTATTTAAAAACATTTGATTAACAATGTTTTTATGAAACTTTTCGTTGGACAGAAAATACATTTTATTTAAAAACATTTGATTAACAATGGTTCCTTTGACAACAATAAATAAATATCTAATTAATGACAGTTGTTTAGCTGTGGTTTGTTCGTGTTTTTATATATGTATTTTACTTTTATTTTCTTCGTCTAACTTTTTATTTGCAACTTTTCTTGAATTTATCGTCTGGCAGTCTTCAATATATCGTCTGGCACTCTTCGCCTCGTCAACTCTCGGATGTTTCCGAGACCTGTCCGAACGTTGACGACGCGAAGTCACGGAAACGCGGTGCGTTCTCTATAAGAGTATCTACCTTTTTAGTTGATGTCTAATACTTATTGTTAAAATTTCTCAAAATTTGATGTATCTTAATTTTTATGAAGTCCTTCTATCCTTTTTTGCCACATTTGCATAAAAGTAAATTAAACTATATATTTCCCACATTTCCCACCCTTACGTAAATCAGTGGTGTTCCAAAAGTCATAATCTTCGTTTAACTAGTGTAATAAGTAATCTTATACATGCAAAAATATAAGCTTATACGCATACCTTTATATCTACAAGTATCTATATTCTAACACTAAATGTTTCCTATTTCTTAGTTTGTCTATTATTTTAAAATGCTGGTAATCTGTTGCACTGCCTATGAGTACAAACCTATTCGATTAAGAGTGTTAAATCTCTTCTGTTGCTTTCAGCTCGTTGCTCACAGAAGTGATGTTGCTAGTCTCTCTCTACTCTATCAGTATTTTCATGGAAGCTGCTCAACTGAGTTCTAATCTCTGGTTCATCTTGTAAAACATTTACGGCAAGAACTCATTTTTCCACCACAAGAGCTTCTTCAGTTCCCTGCAGATTGCAACATGGTCGTCTTTAAATGCAATGCCAACACATTCCTGTTATGACCAATCGGCCACAAGTAATTCGAGCTTGGCCAATACAATCAATACGTTCATAAGTTTTTTTTATCTCTCAACAGACAATCATTCCATCGTATAAACTCTTATCCTCAAATTGCTTTTGAGTTTGATAAATGGTTATCCATCGATGAAAAAATATATATGCGTGTTGTAGTATCTACATATGTGGGTAATGATAGGAATAAGTAAACTTATGTATAAAATGTATAAATAATACACACGCTAGCAAGCCGTCTGTGTCTCCTTGAATAGATCCATATCACATAACGAAATATATGTAAGAACCTAACCAAAGATCAGGAGACACAAACAGATCCGTTTATTTATATGTAACATTACATTACATAATGGCCACACATACGGCGTCCCATACAATAGGAATATAACGATTGTTCTATACCCATGGATCTCCCCCAAGTCGCACGACGCCGTGTATTAACGGACTGATGTCACCCAACCATTATTTGATACCGATGTTTTGGGCGGCCATATTTTATCTTTGCTAACGGCTTCATTTATTAAAGCTTTCTTTTCAGTCTTCTCTTTGCTGTTTTTTTTAAATACGTTTTTAGAAAAGTGGTCTTTCTATAAAATAAAGAAAAATGCATATTTTTATGATGAGTCATTTCATCTCTGTATTTAGCGATCAAAATAATATTTTGAAAGTAATCTTGACAGACCAACGAAAATACTATTTCAAACGTAATCTTGACAGACCAATAAAATAGTATTTCAAATGCAATCTCGAAGACCAACAGAAGTATTATTTCAAACGTAATCTTAACAAAATAATGAAAATTCTATTTTAATTGTTACCTTGACAGACACACGAAAATACTATTTCAAGCGTAATCTTGACAGACCAACGAAAATACCATTTCAAACGTAATGTTGACAGGTCACCTAAAATATTTTTCCAAACGTGATTGTGACAGACCAAATAAAATAGTTGTTTAAATGTAATATTGACAGATCATCGAAAATACAATTTCAAATGTAATCTTGACTGACAAAAAAAAACACTATTTCAAACGTAATTTTGAAAGACCAACGAAAATAATATTTTTAATGAACCGTGACAAATCAACTAAAACATAACAGACTTGTGACAATTATTTTAAAACTTAATTATGTTTCAAATCTAAAATTGACAGACCCCAGATAATTCCATTTCAAGCTTAAGCGTGACACAACAGCGAGAATTCTATGCCAAACCTAAACGTGACACACCGATAAAAATGCTATTTAATATTTTAGCGTGACAAATTAATGGGAATTCTATTTAAATCTTAAACGTGACACACCGAATACAATGCTATTTCATATTTTAGTGTGACAAATTAATGGGAATTCCATTTAAATCTTAAACGTGACACACCGAATACAATGCTATTTCATATTTAAGCGTGACAAATTAATGGGAATTCTATTTAAATCTTAAACGTGACACACCGAATACAATGCTGTTTCATATTTTAGCGTGACAAATTAATAGGAATTCTATTTAAATCTTAAACGTGACACACCGAATACAATGCTATTTCATATTTTAGCGTGACAAATTAATGGGAATTCCATTTAAATCTTAAATGTGACACACCGAATACAATGCTATTTCATATTTAAGCGTGACAAATTAATGGGAATTCTATTTAAATCTTAAACGTGACACACCGAATACAATGCTGTTTCATATTTTAGCGTGACAAATTAATAGGAATTCTATTTAAATCTTAAACGTGACACACCGAATACAATGCTATTTCATATTTTAGCGTGACAAATTAATGGGAATTCTATTTAAATCTTAAACGTGACACACCAAATACAATGCTATTTCATATTTTAGCGTGACAAATTAATGAGAAAGCTATTTAAATCTTAAACGTGACACACCGAATACAATGCTATTTCATATTTTAGCGTGACAAATTAATGGGAATTCTATTTAAATCTTAAACGTGACACACTGAAGAAAAACGGCCACTATAAACAACCTTATAAATATGTGAAATATAAAATTTATTTAATACAGCTGTCGTCAAGGGTGTTCAACTAGTAGAGGAAGATACATTAAAGCTACGATGACAACTGTGTTAATACTACTCACTACAATGCCCTGCCTTGGTTGGGGGCGACAAATAATATCAACCGCCACAAGTCAACTAAAAATAGACACAAACTTATAGCGTCCAGCAATTATTGTAAGACTGTGATAGATGATGCAAAGCGAAAGTATACATAGATGGCCAAAAAACGCAATGCGTCACTGAAACTATTTACACGCGACTTCTAAAATATATTCAATAGTGCAGTGAATAATGAGAAATCAACTATTTCCCTTTGATCCAAACACAATGATGTCGTTTGCACTGCAACTGACAAGGATGCACTACTTGCCAGTGCTTCGTCTCAAACTCCACTTTAGACTCAACAAACCACTCTCTCCCAAATTTTCCATTGCGAACTGAAGCCACACGTGACAACCTGGCCATCACGTCTCTTCATGTTCGGAACATCACAAAAAAACTTCAGACCTCCAAAGCATATGGGCCTGATCTTATACTAGTAATAGTAATAAAGAAATGCTTTGCAGAACTGGCCCTTGTCTCTCCAAACTATACAGCAAATGCCTTGCTGAATCTTGCTTCCTTGATAGCTGGAAAATCGCCTCTGTGGTATCAGTCTTCAAACATTCTGGAGATAGAACTGACCCTTAGAATTATTGCCCCATCAGTCTTCTCCCGCTCTTCGCAAAAGTTTTGGAATCTTTAATCAATCTAGCGATAGTCCTCACCTCGTTAATTCTAAACTTCTTTCTGACCATCAGTAGAGATTTAGGTTACCTCGCTCTAATGCGGTTATCTTCAAACACATATACCATACACTGGACAAGGCAGGTGAAGCTAGGACGGTAGCGGTTTATATATCTAAAGCCTTTGACAAGGTCTGGTATAAATGTCTTCGAATAAAAGTTAATTCATATTGTATTACTGGACGAATATTTAATATAATTAAATCCTTCCTATCCAAAAGACAGATCGAGGTTGTACTCGATAGTTGTTCATCCAAACAATATGACATAAATGTAAGTGTACACCAGGGATCCATTCTTTGACTTTTATTGTTCCTTATTTGCATAAACGACCTCCCTGATGACATTGTGTCAAGGATGACCCCACGCTCTACTCTCGTAATGTGGGTAAAACGGACGCGCACATATTCGAGGCAATGGCTGAATTCTTAGACACTGACCTCCAGTCTGTAGTGGAATGAGGCCATAAATTGATGGTAACATTTAATGCTGCAACAACTACAAGAAACTTCTTCAACCATCGATTGCCATTAATATACCTCATACATAGAAGACATTGCAAAGACTGCTGCAAAAAGGTTGGACTTCCATATACCATGCTAGAAAACCTCTCACACCTGACAGTATCTTATATCTCTACACAGCTACCATCCGCCCATGCATAGAATATTGTTGTAACATCTGGGCTGCCGAACCATCCAGCAGTCTCTCCTTCTTAAACAAGGTCTCAAAAAGCATCTAAGCTTATAGGTACCTCCTTAACCACCAAGCTCCAGCCCCTCCTCTATCGCCTTAATGTAGCATCCTTGTGCTTGTTTTACAAATACTTCAATGAAATTTCCCCCGATGAACTTGATACTCTAGTAGCCCCTCAGCAACTCCGACAATCAGCTAAATCTCATCCATTCAGTATGGAGGTCCCCAGATGCCGGAGACCCTTCTACTCCAATAGCTTTCTTCGTCGAGCTGCCGAGCTTTGAACTACTCCCTGTTTCCCCGACTGTACCGACATGAAGAAATTTAAAACTAATGTGAACAATCATCTCGCTGCACAGCTCCGAATTTAGGATGACCCCTAAATTTCACTCAAATTCTCAGGAATTCCTTACTTTTACAGTGGGTACTTGGTTTCATTGGGGTAAACATAGTTTTAATATATATATATATATATATATATATATATATATATATATATATATATATATAACCTTTCAAGATCATAGCTGAACTGCTTTAAGAAGGCAGATATTGGACACATATAAGTTGAGTTATATAACTAATAAATCATTATTTCCTTGCACAGCTTTAACATATAGTATCTGCTGAAATATGCAAAGACTAAAATGCGAAATGTATTTTAACTTCGGGCGAAAATGTTTCCATTAATTCCATTTCCTTTTCATAAAAAGATGAACGAAATGTAATCAGGAAGCAATCTAATTTTGTTAAAAGAATTTTGACTCGTGTTTCTATCGACTATGTCTAATCAACCTGCCTCTATAACATCTGTTAGATACGTTCGGTTCCGCTGAGATTTTAAATATTGCATTTTGATAGCTACACGCATTTGATTGTTTCATTATTTTTATTAATTCAGTAGCTGTGTCCATCGATGTCTCGCAGTGTAACAAGTGACGCTCGAGGGGGTGGGAGATAGGTTATCGTCATACTAATTGTGACGTAATGGTTATTGGAACTGTTTCTTTTCTTGAGATCTGTGTTCAATTCAAGTTCAAATGTACATATGAAGGTAGCAGTCAGAACGCAGCCCCGCAGTAAATACTGGTGAAATTTGAAATCTAACCCAATTTTTAAAGTGTTTATTTTATTTTATTTATTTATTTTTATTTTTTTTATTCATTTATGTATTTAACTCTATAAATTAATTTCTCTCCAAAATCTAAATATTTTCTCTCTTTTAAAATAGTTTTCAGAATGTTTTTTTTTTGTAAACCTAAACTGAAAATTAAACCAAGTCTATTGTTCGTTTAAATTAATGTGTCGGTTAATATTTTCCATTAAATATTGAATCATCTGTTGTTCGTTAAAGATGATTGTGTATATTAAGATTTAATTCATTTATTATTTTTCTAATTATGTATATTTTATTATTTAATTTAATTTAAGTTAGTATTATTTGTTCATTCATCGCTCGTATCTGTGAAATACTACTTGAAACAATGGAAGGTATGCAACTCAGCTAGGGCTGTTTAATTATGCTTTAGGTCGCTTTTAAATTTAGTTATTTTCTAATTAGGTTGTGTTAACTTTTACTATTCTCGTATAACAAAGGTATTTAATTATTATTTTTTTTTGCATTGATGAAATTCGAATATAATATTATAAGCTGTGGTTTGATTTGACAATCTTTTCTAATATATAAAGTAGAGACGATTTTTCCCCTGTACCTTCTCGGTGTATAGGAAAATAACCACATGCATCACAGGCTACTAAACTCACCACTATACTACACTTATTCACTCGAGCGTGTTTTAGTAAATTTGTTATTATTTCTTTCCAGCTAACACTAAATATTACATTTGGCCCAGCATCTACGGCTCTCCGACAAACCAACTCCATATAGGTGGTAGCAAAAACTTTTCTTCCTAACAATTCTGTACTGTCACTACACTCATCGACACCGGGAACTAATAAACAAAGTTTAATTTTCACAAAAGACCGGTTCTTATTTATTATTTGCCTGGTATTAATTTAACACGCATGCCAATAATCAAGCTTCAGTTAATTGGCCTATTTTCACATGTATATTAAACCCGGTATCGTGGCGCAGTCGGTAAGAAAAGCATGTTTCATGATCGCCAGTTTATGCGTTCGATCCCATTCTATTCTACCGCTTTTTTCTTTTTTTTTAAATTTAAAACATTCGCCAACACGGTAGACGGGGGAGAAAAAACGTGCAACGCCGGGCGACGGGTTCCGCTAGTCTATTATATAAAGGGCAGTTGTCTGTATGTTTGTCTGTTTGTTTGTATGTCCAGCTACTCCTCAAAAACTACTCGGCAAACTGTCAACAAGTTGATATCTTTAGAACCGGACAACACCTGGGAGCATAATATCTCAACATTACACAAAAAAAATGTTGCTGGGGGTCAACGGGGCCAGTTTTTGGCGGCGGGTCTGTTTTTTTCAATGTTATTTACTGGTAATTTGGAAATCAGCCAATGTATTCATGTAACAACTTGATAAAAATGCTGACTCACCGAACATCCCCCATAATCCCTTGCCGGATGTACCCGGTCTTGCCCTAAATTTTGTCCGATTGTATCAGGTCACCCCATAACTTCTGTCCGGATGTATCAATAACAGTGAAACAAGGGTTGCTCAATCACATCCGCACCTAGCAACCTAAACTTATTTCTTTTAAAATAAAAATAATTCTTTTGGGGGAGGGAATTATCAACATCTTCATCCTGCAGTACAGGCACCGGGTGGGATGCTTATACAATATAGGACCCGGAGGCTTCTGAAGTATAGGGACCGGGGGTGGGGGTGCTTCTGCAGTATAGGCACCAGGGGGTGAGAGCGCTTCTACAGTATAGGACCCAAGGGCTTCTGCAGTATAGGTACAAGGGGTGCTTCTACAGTATAGGGACCAGGGGTGCTTCTACAGTATAGGGACCAGGGGTGCTTGTACAGTATAGGGACCAGGGGTGTTTCTACAGTATAGGACCCAGCACCGGGGGTGCTTCTACAATATAGGAGCCGGATGCTTCTGCAGAATAGGGACCATGGCTGCTTATGCAGTATAGGGACCAGGAGTGCTTCTACAGTATAGGACCCATCACCGGGGGTGCTTCTACAATATAGGACCCGGAGGTTTGTATGTTGTAAATAAAGAGGTTCCCCAATACACAAGAACCATAGATCAGGCATTTCAAAAACTTTCTGCCCATGTTTTACAGCCTTATTTAAAAGATAAATAAATATGTATAACAATTAGCAGAATATTCCAAGTAGCTAACTTGGCGAACCGATAGCAAGCCGGCAAAGTCTGCCAACGATAATCTCTATCCGAATAATCCGAATACATCGCTTAAACTCTCGTAGAAGATTTCAATAAATACAACACGATGAAGAAATAACAGTGACACAAGAGATAGTATAATATATATATGATTTATTCTATTAAGATATTGGTAAAAGCGTAAAAAAAACAGGAGATAATAACCAGGAAAATGGCGGAGGAAAAGGGTATCATACGGTCTTGCGTAAATACGGTTTCTGGAAACAACTAAAATGTTAAATATCCAAACGTGGGCTTAAAAAAAGGACAATATTTTCGGTTTTGTGGAGAGAAGGCTTTGGGATGAACCCAGCTCAAAATCATATAACATGTGTAGAAACCGTGTTAATATGTGGATGTTGACTGAGCAAACTCTCAAAGATGAAACACTACTCAAAAATGATACTAATCCTTTGGGAATATCGGCGCCGCTTGATTGGTAAATTAAAAGTTCTTCAATAAAGGAGTAAAAAATGTCAAATTATGTGGTTTAGATGGTTTTGGGTAATTAACCTTTTGCTGAATCCAGAAGAAATTAAAAACAAGTGAGAAAATGGATATTAAAACTAAAATAGAAAATTGTGGAGCTTTTCTTTAAAAATAGACGTGGATATTTACTTTCTGTGTTGAGAAGTAAAATTATACTTAACAGCAAAAAAAAGGAGTTGTTATTTATATTCATAAAAGCTGTTTCTGTCTCACTAACCCTAACCCTAACCCTAACCTAACCCTAACTCTGGCCCAAACCTAACTTTAACCCTAACCCTAACTCTAACCCAAACCATAACTCTAACCCTAACTCATAATACCTAATTATAGGTTCGAGCCAGAAGAAGTGAATGAAATAAAAACATTATCTTTATTGCGTGCACTTTTATGCAAAGACGGGTATTATAGGAAACTGTTTAAGTCTCTAACCCAAATGTCCGTTTATAGAAACTGAAAACGAAAAAGTCTCTAACCCAAATGTCCGTTTGTAGAAATGAAAAACGAAAAAGTCTCTAACCCAAATGTCTGTCTATAGAAACGGAAAACGAAAAACAAAACAATTCGTGAAAACTTTCTGTTATCATCCTCGTGCCAAAATCTATAGTTACCGCCATGAAAAAACTTACATCTAAGATGTCCATTTTTTTCTTAATGCAAAATGCGTTTGTCGTTGACAAGTGTGTTTTTTGTTATTTCATAGTAACGTCTTCGTATCTTTATAAGAGGCTCTGTCCTTTAGATATCCATTACGTACGTTCGTTTGTCTATCGCGGTTGAGTTTGAAAGAGTATTGTAATCGCAAAACACACAGCTGAAATTAGTGCAATTTCTTTTATAGCAAGCATACGAGCCTGTATCCGTCTGTCGATCTGTCATATTCAAGTGTTAAATAGACTTTATCTCTGTCACGGTAAAATACAAAGTGCCATTGTTCTGGAAGCTTAATATTGAGATAACGGTTTTATTATCTACTAGCAAAGTTACCCGGCCTTTCCCGGGCAATGAAAAAACAAAATAGAAAAGGTTAAAACTTCTATCTGTGTCCCTCTCAAAATCTGTCTCTCCATTTTTCTCTGTTTCCTCTTTCTCCGTTTTTTAAATCCCTTTCCCCCACACCTTTTTTCACCTCCGCTCAGCCCCATCTTTTCTATTGAAAATAAGTAAGTCATTCACCGTCCCTTGATAAACATAGATAACATTTAAAATGGTTGAAAAACCAACAGTTCCTGAAGAAACCAGGCTCAGTTGACCTCCAAAGAATGAATATCTCTGTCTCTCTATATATTTTTAATTCTTAGATATTACTACCCAGGGCAGCGCCGATCAAGAATATGCTAACTTTGTGGGTGTTAATTTTGTAGTTTTTCCTTTTAGCTGGACAAACACACACATACACACGCACACGCACATAAACGCACATACAACTGACCTTTATATAATAGATAACTTTTAAATGTGAAAAAGTGTGTTCACTGATTTATTACGCTTCTGTTTACAATTTTTCTTCCGTCATTTTGTCAAGCTGAGGTCTGAAACAACAATTTGGTTTCATAACGGTACAGTGCGAAAATAATTTTCGCTGTCAAGCATAATTATTAAATAAGAGTTTCATTTACATCTCACCCTACGTTTGAAATAACATTTCGTTTGTCTGTCACGCTAATTTTTAATATATCATCTTCGTCGGTCTGTCAAGCTGGAGTTTTAAATATAAGTTTTATCGATCTCACACGCTTAAATTTAAAATCTAATTTTCGTCGGTCTGTCAATCGGAAGTTTGAAATAGTATTTTCGTTGGTCAGTGATAGTTAAGTCTGACAGCATCTTTGTATCACGCTTAAGTTTGAAATCATAGTTTTGTTAGTCTGCCATGCTAACGTGTTAAGTATCATTTTCGTCGGTTTTTAATGGTTATGCTTTCAATATTCTATTTGTTTGTATAATTCGGACTATTGTTCTCATCTTGAGTGTTATTCTCACGAAGTTTCGGCAGCTGTAACATCCGACCTTCTTCAGGTATATCTTTTCGAACTCGGAAATCTTTTTGTCGAACTCGGGAATCTGTAAGGATTTTTGAACGGAACTCTTTATTTAATCCACGTAGGTAGATTATTCTCGTTCTCTCAGCCATGACCGGGTAGAAGGTCAAAATAATTCGCAATTGTAGAAGAATGTAACTTAGAATGGATTGTACTTAGTACTTTATCCGTTACATCACGGGTTTTTTGCGGAGAATTCTAGTATGAATTATGGGAGCCTTTTCGACCGATGTAACCCCTGGCCTTCGTTCAGAAGTTTCTTGTCGAACTCGAAAATCTTTCTGTCGAACTCAAGAATCTGTACGGAGTTTTGACGGAATTATATGTGTTTGTAACGCTTAACGATAAAATATAATTGCTGTCCGTCTGTCAAGGTTACATTTCAAATGACGTCTTCGTTTGACAGTCATGCTTAAGTTTGAAATACCGTGTTCGTCTTTCTGTCACACATAAGTTTGAAATAGCATTGTTGTTAGTCTCTCATGTCGAAGTTAAGTTTGAAATAACTCTTTCGACACAATGTCGCGCTTAATGTGTGTATGTGTTCCCAGATATCTGTAAGAGGCTTTGTCAGTGTTTAGTTCCGTCACGCTTAAATCTAGAAGGATATTTTCAATTGCGAGACGCGCAGATTAAATGGACTCATGTTAATAACTTCTATTCTTCTTTCTTTTTCTTTCTTTTCTTATATAAACGATTAAAACCGAAAATGTATCCAAGAATTCGCCCCGAGAGACGCTTTCTTTCACTGTGTCATTGACCGACTGCAAATGACGGCGACATTGATCAACCATTGTTTGTTCAGCACCGTTTATATCAATGGATGCTCGCATTCACCTTTTGTGAAACACGGATGTGGAAGATTTCTTTTCATCGAAAATTTTTCCGTGTCGAGAGAAATTCAGAAGAAATATTACACAACAACAAAAAATCAAACAAAAGTTATCTATAAAGTAGCTAATTGTGCGGTACACAGCTGTAGTAGAAAACTGTTCACATGATACAATAAACACTTATACAATAAACACTTATACAATAAACCCATATACAATAAACACTTATACAATAATCACTTATACAATGAACACATATACAATAAACACTTATACAGTAACAGCTATACAATATCACTTATACAAGAAACACTTATACAATAAACACTTATACAATAACAGCTATACAATAACACTTATACAAACAACACTTATACAATAAACACGTATATAATAAACACTAATACAATAACAGCTATACAATAAGACTTATACAACAACACTTATATGAGAAACATTTACACAAAAAACACTTATACAATAAACACTTATACAATAAACACTAATACAATGAACACGTATAAATGTTATTGTATAAGTGTTTGTTTTATAAGTGTTTATTGTATAAGTGTTATTGTATAAGTGTTTATTGTATACGTGTTTATTATACAATAAACACTTATGCAATAAAACTTATACAATAAAGACGTATACAATACACACTTATACAATAACACTTATATAATAACACTTATACAATAACACTTATACACTAACACTTATACCATAAACAATTATACAATAAACACTTATACAATGAACATGTATACAATAACACTCATAGAATTAATGTTACATTATCGTTCTAAGTTTGTATGGGCTAACAGGTCGTTAAATCAATGCTCTTCGAAAGCAGAAATAATACGAAAAGGTTTCAGAATTATACGAAAGGTTTTCGGAATAATACGAAAAGTGTCTCGGAAGCATACGAAAATAATACGAAAGTTATAACAATTATACAATAAACATTTATGCAATAACACTTATGCAATAACACTTACTGTTGTGGTGGCAACCACTCATTTGCATATACGAATAACGTTACACTATAAATGGCAAGCCTAGGTTGGCCTTAGTGTGTGTTACCTAAATTCCACCGGAAGTGACGCCGAAGAGCGTACATGTCCTCCCACCAAGACTCTCTGACTCGACACCTTCATTTGTACATACTGTAACTATACATTTTCTTTAATACACTTATTATTGCATTCTCCTTGTTGTTTGCCTCTTCATTGTATTCCTCACTAATTATTGTTCAACCTTGCAAAAACAACAGTTGGCGACGAGATATGAAGCGTCAAATATAACAGTTTGACGAAGAACTATTAAAAAAAAACAAAGTACATTGCAAAGTGTTGACGAGCAAACGGATTTTACGCTAAAGAAAAGTTTCAACTTAAGTGAAAAAAAAAAAACTCGAACGTGGCAAAAGCGACAATTTACGCCGTTTTCTGGGAATCCGACTTGCAAACGAATGTAAAAGTGAATTTTTGTTTTGTCGCTAAACGACAAATCTGTTTTGTATTACTAAAGGACCAACTTGCAAACGAAAAGCGGATTTTGTTCTGTCACAAAACGACAGGTCAGACACGTATTACGAAAAGCAAGGAAGTAACCTACGAAAAAAAAAGTTCACCAGTGGATTCTAATTACTGCTCTCCGTTAGCAAAACAACAACTAAAGGAATTTTTAAATTAATAATTTGTTTGGCGGCGGTACTAAAACGAAATACCATAGCTAGAAATTAAAGCTCAAGGAAAGGATTTTTTTTTTAAGTTGTCACTGGATAACGGATAATACAGTAAAACGTCACGAAAAAAAAAAAAAAAATGGAAGACTTATCAAAAATGTTCATGCAATTTTTACAGGCACAAGCTGACCGCGAGGAAAGACAAAATCAGACACAAGCTGACCGCGAGGAAAGACAAAATGAACGTTTTGCTAAAACACTGGAACTACTAAAGAGTAATCGAGAAAATGTCGACAGTGTTAATTTCTCCCATACAACTATCTTTAATAGTATGGACACATTTAATTATGTGCCAGAGGAAGGAATGACTTTTGAAGCATACTATACAAGATACGAGGATGTCTTTCAACTGGACTGCAAAAATTGGCCAAATAGCCAGAAAGTGAGCCTCTTACTCAGGAAATTGGGTACATCAGAACACAGCAAATTCATAGATTACATATTACCTAAAAAAACTGCGGAATTAGAGTTCATGGAAGCTGTGAAATTACTAAAAGAATTATTTAATCCAAATGTATCTCTTTTTCATAAAAGATGGCTGTGCATGAATCTAAGAAAGATGGACAACCAAGATTATTTGACATACGCATCAGTTGTCAATAAAAACTGCGATAATTTTAAGCTTGCGGAACTAACGGTAAAAGATTTTAAATGTCTAATCTTCGCACAAGGGTTAGTTTCCACGAAAAATGCAGAAATACGCAGACGAGTGTTGTCTAAGCTGGAATCTGAGCAAGATTTAACCCTCCAGAAACTAGCAGAGGACTGTGAAAGGGCCATTACACTAAAAAAGGATTTTAAAAATATAGAAGAATCCGGAGTGGCATATGTAAGAAAAGTTAGAAAACCATACACACCAACCAAGAACTTTATAAAGAAAAGCAATCGAAATGGAACGGGATATTACAATCCTAATAACCATAAATATAGGACAGAATATAACAAGCCTCTTCCTAGATATAACTGTAAGAGATGTGCAGAAAAACATTGGGAATCAGATTGTCCTTATAAGAAGAAAAAATGCTACATTTGTAAAAAGGTTGGACACAAAAGCGATTGCTGCAGATATAAAGATTACACCAGAAAGAGAGTACAGCAAACAAAATCAAATACAAAATTAGACAAAGATCGGCGAAAATACGTAAAAGTGGAAATATTTAAAACACCAATAAAGTTACAACTCGACTCCGGCTCCGATATTTCTATTATAAACCTGAATACATGGAAAAAGTTGGGTAAAAAAACAACCATGATGAAAACGAGTAAATCAGCCCGGACGGTAACTGGTGGTGGTATAAAATTTGAAGGAGAAGTTGTCCTTCCGATAAAATTAAAAGGGATTACGAAGAAATTAAAAATATTCGTACTGAAAAATAGTGAAAATCTGTTTGGAATAGATTTAATTGAGAAATTTGGACTATGGGATAAGCCAATCAATACATTCTGTAAAAAAATAGAATGTTCTTCTCCAACAACAGTAAATATAAAAGACGATTTAAAAGAATTATTTCCTGAAGCATTCACGACTAACTTAGGTCGCTGTAATAAATTCAAGGCCTCGTTTGAACTTAAAGAAAACGCCAGCCAAATTTTTAGAAAAAAGCGAAACGTTCCGTTCGCTGGGTTGGAAAAGATTAATAAAGAATTAGATAGATTGGAACAGACAGGAATTCTATCAAAAATAGAACACAGCGAGTGGGCAGCCCCCACCGTATACGTAAAGAAAAAGAATGACGAAGTTAGAGTGTGCGCAGATTTTTCGACCGGGGTCAACTCCCCATTAAAAGATCACCATTACCCTCTACCAAGCCCAGAGGAAATATTCACGAAGTTAAATGGTGGTAATATCTTCTCCAAGATAGACTTGAGCGATGCATATTTGCAAATACCGGTCGAGGAAAATTGCTCAAAAATACTATGCATCAATACGCATAAGGGATTATACAAATACAACCGATTGCCCTTTGGCATCAAAGTAGCGCCTGCCATTTTTCAGCAAGCGATGGACACCATGCTAAGTGGTATTGAGTGCGCATGTGCATACCTGGACGACATTGTTGTCAGGAGCAAATCCCTACAAGAACATAAGGAACATTTGAAACAAGTATTTACTCGAATACAAGAATTCGGCTTTAAAGTAAAAGTAAGTAAATGTGACTTTTGTATGAGCGAGATTAAGTATCTTGGACACATAATAAACAAACATGGACGACGTCCAGACCCAGACAGATCTGCGGCAATAAAAAATATGCCAGCACCTGATAACGTAACAACCTTGCAGAGTTTCTTAGGACTCGCAAATTATTATCAATCTTTTATTGAAGGAATGCATAACGTGCGAGCCCCCTTAAATAATCTGCTTAAAAAGGATACACCTTGGAACTGGACGCAAGAATGTCAAACCGCTTTTGACAAAATAAAGAGCGCACTAACATCCGAATTATTCTTAACGCACTTTGACACAAAATTAAAAATAGTCGTCGCTAGTGACGCTAGTTCCTACGGCTTAGGAGCATGCATTCAACATATTATGCCGGATGGGTCTAGAAAACCAATAGCGCACGCTTCGAGAACACTGATACCAGCCGAGAGGGCATATTCACAAATCGAAAAAGAAGCATTGAGCATAATCTTTTCCGTGACTAAATTTCACCGATATTTATATGGTAGACAATTCTTACTTGAAACCGACCATAAACCGTTAGTCACGATCTATGGATCAAAAAAAGGATTGCCGGTATACACCGCAAATAGATTGCTGCGCTGGGGTACAATCTTACTTAATTACGATTTCCAGCTACAACATCTAGCATCAAAAAAGATTTGCCATGCGGATGGACTGTCAAGACTGATACCACAGAAACACAATCTGGAAGAATCAGTCATTGCAGCAATTCGGACAAATGTTGAAGTAAAAAATATGGTAGCAAACATCATTAAGGAACTACCCGTAACATTGTCGGACATTAAAAGGGAAGCCGAGAAAGACGAATACATAAAGGACATAAAAGAGAAAATTATAACGGACACAAAGGTGCAGGAAGTTTTCTCCATATGTAACGATGTGTTACTGTACAGTGAGAGAGTGGTAATACCCAAAACATTGCAGAATAGGATGTTAAGAGATTTCCATACGGGACATCCGGGGATAAATCGAATGAAGTCGTTAATGAGAAGCTACGTGTACTGGCGTAACATGGACACTGACATAGCAGCAACAATAAATAAATGTAAAGGATGCCAGTTAGCAGCAAAATCCCCACCTATAGTACACAAACCTTGGCCGAAAACCGACCAACCATGGTCGAGAATCCACATGGACTTCGCTGGTCCAGTAGGAGAAAACTATTATTTAATTGTAGTGGATAGTTACACAAAATGGCCGGAGGTAATGCGTTGCAGGAATCCAACAACGAACAACTCAATAGGGTTCCTACACGAGTTGTTTGCAAGATTCGGTGTACCAGACACACTGGTCACTGACAACGGAACGCAGTTCACATCCGCAGAGTTTAAGGAATTTTGCGACACGTTCCGAGTGAAGCACATCACGACTCCGCCGTATCATCCAAGGTCGAACGGCCTTGCGGAAAGGTTCGTGGACACGCTAAAACGAGCGTTAAAGAAATCCATTGGAACACCAACAGAAAAAGCTTTGCAACAATTCTTGCAAGTTTATAGGATCACACCACATCCTAGTACACCATCAAACATATCACCAGCTGATCTAATGTTTGCCAGAAAGGTAAAATCAGCGTTTGATAAACTGTTGCCAAGACAGGCAATTATCCGAAACACTACACGCACGAGAAGAAAGAAATATTACTTCGGGAGATCGAATATATTTTAAGTGCACCAAGAATAACACATCTTACTGGGAATGTGGAGTAGTGGATAAACGCATTGGTGATTGTACATATATGATTAAAGGTCCACAGAGTATACATAAAAGGCACCTAAATCAGATAAAAAAACGTAGAAAATTCATTAAATCCATCCATTCCTGACAAATTCTTGGTCTGATGAGGTTGACTTTCTTGGAAAAGTGCAACCGAAACATGTATGCACATATGTAACCAATAATGTTTGTATAAATAAAAATGTATACTTATATATATATATTATATGTGTGTATAAATAAGACAATCAAGAGAGAGAGAGACGTGTCTGTGTTTGCTGTTGTTATTGTTTTAACGATAATTACTACTCGTCTCGAGCATTTAGAAGTTACCTCTCTTAGATACGGAATGTCGACCCATTTTATGGGCGTGTACATGTATATATATATATATATATATATATATATATATATATATATATCTCTGTGTGTGTGTGTGTGTGTGTTCATACATATGTTTATTTATTTCATTTTATCAATTTATCGACTAAATAGTTATCAGCGTGATTCATTATTACAGGGTTTGAACACTTGATCACTGGAATAGTTACCAAGTGTGCTAGAAATTAAGCCACGAATCGCATGTCTTAAATTACGTGACGATTAACGCTTTAATAATTTATGACGTTGCCGTTTTTTGTTGTTGTTATTGTTTTAGCGATAAATTACTTGTATGTTTACTGCTGGCTTTTAGCATTAGGAGTTACCTTCCTTACATATGGAATTCGCCCCATTATTTATAGACGTGCACACACACACATGTATATATATATATATATATATATATATATATATATATATATATATATATATATGTGTGTGTGTGTGTGTGTGTGTAGCTGCGTTTATTTATTTATTTATTTTATTAATTTGTAGATAAAATAGATATCAACGGGCACGTGTTTCGCTGTACTACGGTTCATCAGCGTGCCTGACTATGACAGTATTCGAACTCTTGATTACCGGAACAGTAACCAAGAGATATTTAGAGAGATCGAGAGAGCGATAGAGAGAAATAGAAATAAAATGAGAGAGAGAGAGAAAAATATAGATGAAGGAATAGAAAGACGATGTGGAAGAGAGATGTACACGTCAGAGTAGTGAGATTTATCTGAACTGAATAAAGCTATAAATGGTTCTGTGGATATAAAAGACGAAAAATTATCTTCATGCGCACCACATCTAAAAGCAGCGCCATTCTTCTTCATCATCACTTTCTTCTTCATCATCATCAGTTTCCTCTTTCTTCTTCTTCTTCTTCTTCTGCATCTTCTTATTCCTCTTCATTATCATTACTTTCTTCTTCCCCATCATCTGCTTCAACTTATTCATCATCTTTTTCTTCTTTTTCTTCTTATTTTTCTTTTTCTTCTTCTTCTTTATGACTTCACTTTCTTCGTACATAAAACCAAAACCAAATGCGCACAAACTATGGTGGTATGAACTCCTGTCAGGGTCAAAGCGGCACTCAGTATATAAATGATACACAAAGGCGATAACAATGCTAAAATGTCTGGCGCGCTTGCACAAAAGTAAAATATCATGAGACAATCGAGTGTATTTCTACACATCATGTGAAAAAATAGTAATTTCAGGCTTAGCAAGAATATCAACAACAAATACAAATCGCGCTCGTGTAAACATATCTATATATCTACGTATTTAATCATCCACAAACCGAATCTTTCCGTGTAACACAGCTATTGAACGTAGCGAGATTCAGAACTACCTCAAGCTGAGATCAAAACTCGACCGTTTTTATTATTATTATTTTAATTATTATCTGTCTCACAGCGGTAACATGTGACACATGGTCAGAAAGTGGGATTGAAAAGCCAGCGTTCTAGAGGATGAGAACTCTGGCCTACAAAAAAATATATAGGCACCCCGTGCCGGCATTCACCGGTAGGGGCGCCTCAGACGATTAGTAATAAACTTACCACTTCTAAAAGGATGAGAAGGCAAAGTTGGGAGGGTGGACTCCTAGAAATGCATAGGACAAACGCTAAGACCAGCGGAATCAAGGCCCGAAGGTGCAGACGGTGCCGGTCTCAAGGGGTGTACCGTCCATCGGAACAGATACTACACTTTGATCTCGGCCAAAAGGCCGTGAAAAAAGACTCTTTTAGTAGTTGGATTCTTACCTATTGCGCCATGATCAAAAGTTACAGAGAAAGTGATATATTTCTCTCTCTCTCTCTCTCTCTCTCTCTATATATATATATATATATATATATATATATATATATATATATAATATAATATATATATATATATATATATATATATAATATATATGCAATCACCAATAAAAATAATTACATAAAAATTCATTAAATATTTAGGTGATAAAAATCGTACATATTTCTAGACAGAGCGTCTTGGTCCGATGGTAAAACGCTGGACTGTCGACATCAATATCGAAGGTTCGATCTCTGTGTAAGTTAGCCATGCTGATGACGACTGTGAGCTAGAAACACGTGTCCATGAATTACTTTTATGTACGTATAAAATAAATAAAAATATATATTAACGAAAAATACGTCCTATAAAGTTAAGGGCGACTAATAATGCGATTTTCTGCATCCTAATCACTTAGTAATTGAGACAATCGAAATAATAGTTAGCAAAAAAGCAACGAACGCTGCAATCACCAATAAAAATAATTACATAACGATACATTAAATATTTAGGTGATAAAAATCGTACATATTTCAAGACAAAGCGTCTTGGTCCGATGGTTAAACGCTGGACTGTAGACATCAATGTCGAAGGTTCGATCTCTGTGTAAGTTAGCCATGCTGATGACGGCTGTGAGCCAGAAACACGTGTCCATGGATTACTTTTATGTACGTATAAAATAAATAATAATATATATATATATATATATATATATATATATATATAATTAAATATTAAATAAATGTTGACAAAAACTTTTTACAAATGTTGGTAGCCTTACTCCTTTATATATATACAGGGTGGGCAAAAATAAGGGTCCTATTTTTAAAAATTCATAACTTTTTTATATATTGATTTTTTTTTTTTTTTTTAGAATAAGTAAAGGACCCCTTCCGAAGCAAGCATGAGCCGTATTAGCCCTAAGGAACGTACCCTCATTTAGAAAACATTATTTTTGCTTAAAAAGTCAAAACAGTGTAAAAAACAATACTTGAGTTTTTGTAAGTTTTAAGAAGTGTTTTTCGGCCAAAATTTGTTTTGTTTATTTAAAAAAATCTCGGAAGAGTCAGTCTACACACACATAAAGTTTGGTGAGTTTAACTTTTATTTTGTGGAAGTTATTCAAATTCAAGTTATTCAAATTTAAAGATAGGACCCTTATTTTGGCCCACCCTGTATATATATATATATATATGTCCATCCTTTTCTCTTTCTCTTTCTCTTTCTTTCTCTCTCTCTCTCTCTCTCTCATTCTCTCCCTCGTTCTAGCTTTTTTAGCTTTGTAAAGCCACCAATCTATAAACAACCCGATAGCAGCAAACCCACACATTCTACTGCAGAGATGCCGGAAGATGTTTACTCTAATTGCTTCTTTTTCCCAGACCGCTTGCTTTTGCTTCAATCCTGTTTCTCAAAGTGCATCAACATGCACCAACATGCACCAACATGCACCAACGTTGAAAATCACATATAATATGAAATGAAATAAAATATAAAATAAGCTCGTTTAAGATAGATAAAAGAAAAACAGAGGGAAAGGGGGAAACGGGGGAGAAAAAGACAAAGCAGAAAGGAGGTGTGTTGGTAGCTGCCATCGACGTGTCAATACCAGCTTGATCTTTCGATGGGTAGGAAGGCACACTCTCCAGCCTGGTGTAAATCTAGGTGGGCGGTGGTGGTTTTGTGTGTTTAGTCATCTAG
Source organism: Sepiola atlantica (assembly GCA_963556195.1). Taxonomy (NCBI): domain Eukaryota; kingdom Metazoa; phylum Mollusca; class Cephalopoda; order Sepiida; family Sepiolidae; genus Sepiola; species Sepiola atlantica. Next base: position 45,804,472 of record OY744539.1, read on the forward strand.
TTCAAATCCTGTTTTTTTTTCATTTTAATCTTTTTATTTGTTTCAGTTTTTTTACTGTTTTGAATTCAAAGTGTTATGTTTGATTTCATATTATTGCTATTAATTTTATATTTTATTAATTTATTGAAGCCGAACCAACAATTGCAAAATACATTAATTCAAAAGTTTACTAACATTATATAAGGATGGCAATTAACGTATTTCCCAATTTTAAGCTGTGAATTCCAGGTGAAATATTGTATTACAAATATAACTCCAGAAACTATTTCTCTTCTATTTTTCTTCTTAACTTTCGATCCAAGACTGAAATCTTCTGGAAGTGTAATTGTTGTTATTAGTATTGATATTTTTAGTTGAATCCATAGCTCGGAAGACAAGCAACTATAATTGTGAACAGTACATTATTTTACGATATATATATATATATATAATATATATATATATATATATATATATATATATATATATATATATATATATATATATATATATATGATTATTTTATTTATACAGACATGTACATAATCTGCGACACTGGCCTGTCGATGTTATCGATCTACAGCTGTTAGAAACTGAGATCACATCAGGCAGAAAGAATAACTGACTCTTCCTTCGTATTATATTTTGAGAGAACATTTCCAATAATCTCATAGGTTATTTCCAAACATGATCTGAAGGAAGGATCAAAGTTTGTTTCTGTCTGATGAGATCCAACTGTAGAACGATAACATTGGAATGGCAGTGTCGCAGACTATGTACCTGTCAGTATAAATAAAATAATGATATATATGAAATCTCTCTCTTTATCTCTCTGTCTGTCTCTCTCTCTCTCTTTATATATATATATTTCTTCTTTGTCCACTTCATTATTTCCAAATATGTTCTAGTGTGAGTATCATATTTTCTTTCCACCTGATGAGATCTCAGTTTCAAACAGCTGTAGATCGATAACATCGACATGCAGACCAGTGGAGCGGATTATGTACATGTATGTATAAATCAAAATATATATATATATTTATATATATATATATATATATATATATAATATATATTTACTTATGTTATATATATAATATCTATTTATCGATCAATATATATATATATATATATATATATATATATATATATATATATATATATATACTGATAAAATCGATTTTGGGTTGGAAAAGGTTGCCTCATTTCCGGGTGTCAGATGCAATACTGATTTCAAACGAGCAATCGTCTCAGTTCAACCGACGTGAGAAGGAAGCACTAGTCGGCAAATGCAAATACCAGTCGGGCATTCAAACCTGCTTTGACCTTTGTGAATTGTCAGAGGGAAAAGTCATGTTTGCCATTTCGGACTGACCAGAATGATGAATGCTTCAAAACTGATTACAAAAAAAGCCATGATAATAGCAGCGCCCGTAGAGATGACGAAGAAGAAGAAGAAGAAGAAGAAGAAGATAAATAAAAACAATAAGAGGATAAAACGGAGGCGAAGAAGAAAAAGAAGACAAAGAAGAAAAATAAAAAGAAGAAGAAAGACAAAATAGAATAAATAAGAAAAAAAGAAAGAAGAAGAAGAAGAATGATCAGCAGCAGAAGAAGAAGAAGAAGAAGAACAACAAGAACAAGAACAAGAGAAAAGAAGAAGAAGAAGAATGATCAGCAGAAGCAGAAGAAGAAGAAGAAGAAGAAGAAGAAGAGAAAAGAAGAAGGAGAATGAAAAGAATGAAAAGAATGAGAATGATTCGAATTAAGAAAGGAAAGTAGAAGAAAGAATCTCATTTTTAAAGGTCAGTAAACTAGAGACTTCCGTATTGAAATTTCATTATTTCAATGTAAGAGATCAGAGATCGTTTAGATATTAAATGGCTGATCGACAGACACGCAACATACATAGCTCTTCGTAACTTGTCCTTTTGGCTAAGATCAGAGTGTAGTATCTGTTCCGATTGATTAGACACTTTCTAAACCGGTACCGTGTTGACTTTTGGGCCTTGACTCCGCTGGTTTGAGGTATTGTTGAAGGTAGAAAAATACATAGCTGTTCGTAAAGTAATCGATTATTCTCGTTAGCTGATAAAGCGTAATATAAGCATTAAGACTTCATTTTATCCGTGAAAAATGTGGGTCTTTTAATTATAGGAACTGTTTACGTATGTCATATTTGACACTGAGCGAATCGGGTGGTAAAACAAGATAATGTTTCTTTCCCTATTGTTTCTGCGTTGTCTGGTAGGATGTAAGATATTTCTTCTCTATAACCGCTTTTGCGGAGGGCTTTTAATTATAGGAACTGTTTACGTATGTTATATTTGACACTGAGCGAATCGGGTGGAGTAAACCAGATAATGTTTATTTCCCTATTGTGTCTGCGTTGTCTGGTAGGATGTAAGATATTTCTTCTCTATAACCGCTTTTGCGGAGGGCTTTGTTCTAATATCAGACGGCTTGCTGGAAAATCTCGGGGCTGGATGAAAGGTGGGAGATTCTCTCACTTATGTTGGCTATAAGGTGCTTTAAGACAAGAGGGGTTAGCAGGATTGGCTGTTGACATATCTGAGTGGTTCGGTGGGTTTGTTGTATGGTCTAGTGGAGTTATTAGCCAGATCCAAAGTTGTGTCTAAAAAGTCCACGCTAGTGAAGTTAGTATCAATGGTGATATTAAATCCTAGCTCTTTGAGAAATGCTGTCAATCGCTTTCTAAATCTGTCGAGTTCTTGACCGTTGTTGTCACGTGATGGACATTGTCCGTCGTCTCGGTATTCCACAATTTCGCTTAAATAAATGTGCATGTGTGCTTAAAAAGGGCTATTAATTTTCTTATTAGAAAAGCGCTACCAGCGCGAAACATCAACCAGACTTCACTTTTATACTAACGTCCTTCACAACTAGACGTGTTTCTCTAACTCTAACGTGGATTAGACCTCTTGAGGTTAATATCATCGAAATGAAGAAAAAAAAGACTATAAAATGGTGTCGCCTTACAAAGAGATTATTCATCGAAAGCTTGCAAAATTAGATTTAAATAAATAATTTTATCATTTAAAATTGCATCATGTGTTTTTTTTTATTACATATATATATATATATATATATATATATATATATATATAGAGAGAGAGAGAGAGAGAGAGAGAGAGACAGACAGACAGACAGACAGACAGAGAGAGAAAGAGAGAGAGAGAGAGAGAGAGACATAGATAGATACATTTGTGTTGTGTTGGATAAATAAGAACAGAGTTCGTTATTACGTTTTAAAAGCATCATATAGTTATTATATATAATGCTGGCATAGCGTGTGTAGGCGTTCATAACAATCGGGGATGCGTCTTTGGGCTGAGGTATCTTTTTTTCAGTCCCGAAAGGCTCAATTTCCAAGGCTTAATCTTCTCTCTGAGAAGGAGTCAGTGTATAGCTAATCACTTGAGGCACTTCATACCGGGCAATTGTGACGTGGCAGGTAAGGTATTTTTGTAGGTCAGAAGGCGCTTATTCTAGTGTATTGGCTTTTAAAAACCACACCTCACCTTGTGTCTAACCTCTTGGAGAAGATGTAAATAAAATACTATATAGTTCAATGCCGTTTAAACGTTGATATTGTTGGGTTCTAGTAATTTATTGACTGATTTACATGGCCAAGTTGATATATCAAAGTCATCGGACCGGATTGAAAACTCATTCTTCCTGTAATAGTCTGTATCACAGTTTAATCGAAATAGAATAAATTCATGCATTTTTTTTAATGTTCTTTTTATTTTTCATTTTCTCCAGCGCCTGGATTGCGAGAAAATTTGGTATTAATTTACAGAATTACACATTCTTTTCTAACTTGTCAGGAATTAGAGAAGAGTCATTTTCTGAAAATAAAACCCATACTGGATCGTTTCCGTCGATTGTAAAGATGATTACAGTTATATAACAATCGATGGAAAAGATCCAGCATGCGTTTGATTTAAACATAATTACTTGTATTTTCTTTAATGACTGAAGATCCTGGAACACAACGTATATTTTCGAAATCAACACAAAACGTTTCCACATACTAAAGGAAAAAATAAACAATGCTTAAAAAAAGTACGAATTTGTTTTATATTGTACAGCCTTTGTTGGCAAATTTATTATTAAGAAAAAAATAACTCTAAGTTGTTTTTATGTTTTGAACTGTCAAATAAATTTGGTATTACTCAAAAAATAACTCACAGCCATTCGGATATATATATATATATATATATATATATATATATATATATATATATAGCGTTTAAGTGAATAATGTTAGTAAGAAATCCGTATAAGAGAGCTGAATGTAGAAAACAGAGCAATACTAGAATATAGAAAGAAAAAATTCACATACACATTGCAACTGTCAGCTTTTATAATTTATTTCGATTTCCTAGTCTCTTCAGAATGCTAACGGGACAGTTACATATTGAAAATGACGGAAAAAAGAAATATTCACCAGCCAAAAAAGAAATATCATGGGCAGAAAGAGGGGGGATAAAAAGGGGGACAAGCGACACACTTAAATTAAAATCATCAAAAAAAATAAGGGGGGGGGATATAAAACGGTCAGCCAATATTTATCTCCAGTTGGAGTAAAATAAAATTAAAAACTTATTATTAAGATACGTCGATGATACCCTCAGAATCATATTTGTCATGAGTTTGTTGACACGAAGCCAAACCCCACCGCCCCCTCCAGCCGCGAGACCACCGAAACAAGACAGCCAGACTAGATGTTGCAGGAAGAGAAGAGAAGGAAAGGGAAACAAACCATCTTAAAAGAATCAAGCCTAGCTGAGGCTGGGAAGAAAAATACGAACAACAATACAAAAAAAAGAAATAAAATAAAATAAAAAATAAAATATAAAAATAAAAAACAAAAATAAAAAAGAGGGACAAAAAATTAAAAGACACAAGATAGTAAGATAATAAAACAGCAACAACGTATCGGAAACAAAAAAAAAACTAAAAATAAAAACAAAATAATCTGAGAAAGAAAAAAGGAAGAAGAAGAAATTTAGCCGAAAATCATGTGGCATAGACAGAAGCCTAGAAGAAGAAAGAAAGAAAGATCTAACTAGCGGAGTAATGTATGTATATCAATTTGAGACAACATGGTTTAAGCTAGTGAAGAATTTAGGCGATAAATTAATATTGATGTCACCATCATATAATAATTATATTAATAATAATAATAATAATAATAATAATAATAATAATAATAATAAGAAGAAGAAGAAGAAGAAGAAGAAGAATCATAATAATAATAATAATAATAATCATAATAATCATAATAATAATAATAATAATAATAATAATAATAATAATAATAATAATCATAATAATAATAAGAAGAAGAAGAAGAAGAAGACTGATGACAATAATAACAAATCTAATAATAATAATTTAAATAACAATAATATAATACAACTAATAGTAATAACAATAGCAATAGTGATAAAACTAAAAATTAAATAATCAAGATAATCATAATAATATCAATGATAATATTCATATTGGTATTAATAATAATAATAATAATAATAATAATAATAATAATAATAATAATAATAATAATAATAATAATCGCAATATAAATAACAATGTTAATAATTATATTACTAAGAATATATTATATAAAAATAATTCTTTAAAATAGTTAATAATAGGTACTAATAATGATAATAGTAATAATGATAATATTAGTAATAATATTAATAGTAATAATGTTCAAATGATAATCTTACATATTCAAATTAAAAATAATATAAGATAGAATAAAGCAAAGTAAGACAAAAAATATATGATAGAATAAGAAAAAGTCGGTAGGGGAATTCTAAGAAAGAATTCATAAAATGTCCAATAACAATAAAAAATCAAAATCAAAAATCAAATTAAAAATAAAATATGAAAATAAAAATCCAATAAGAAGATAGAGAAAGAAGGGGTATGAGGGTAGGAAAAGGGTATTCTAATTCAAAAATAGTTAAGAATAACCATTCTAACCCAAAACAAATATTAATGAATAAATTTTTTTTTAAATTAATGCTAACCTGAGATACACACGGATGGACCAAAATTTAGGTAGATTCACAAGTCAGGGTTGCTGTATAACTATAATTAAGAGTTACTGGTAATTTTAAATTTAAATTTATGTCGACATTTGGCCATCAGTATCTCTCTAATGTTTAAACATTAGATATGAACTGATGGCCCCAATCATCCTGTCGTGTTTAGCTATGATAAGTGATGACTTAATAGTATAAAAACACAATACAATTTTAATTACATTAAATAAATCAATCGTTGTATCATAGCATTATGGTAAATGTTTGTTTCATTGAATTATTGTATAATTTGGCTGAATTGACTTATTGTATATTTTTGTTTCATTGACTTATTGTATATGTGTGTTTCATTGACTTATTGTATATGTTTGTTTCATTAAATTATTGTATAAGTTTGTTTCATTATATTATTGTATATTTTTGTATCATTGAAATATTTTATATATTTGTTTCATTAAATTATTGTATATATTAGTTCTATTGAAATATTGTATGTGTTTGTTTCATTAAATTATTGTATATGTTTGTATCATTTAATCATAGTATATGAGTGTGTCATTGAATTATTGTATATGTTTATATCAGTAAATTGCTGTATGTATTTTTCATTCAACTATTGTATTTGTTTTTATCATTTAATTATTGTATATGTTTGTTTCATTGAATCATTGTATATGTTCGTTTCATTGAATTATTGCGTTTGTTTGTTTCAATGAATTATTGTATTTGTTTGTGTCATTGAATAATTGTATTTGTTTGTTTAATTTAATTTTAGTATATGTTGGTTTCATTGAATTTTAGTATACGTTTCTCTCATTGAACCGACAACAATCTGATGCATATGCAATGAAATCAAAATATCTATTTCTTTCTTAAATACTTATTTTCATTTTTCTCATGTAAAATTTACCCTATTTTGTTTAATGATTAAATAAATGTATAAAATCTGAAGAGAACTCACCTGTAAAGTAAATCTTGTATCACATCTCACATTTGTTCGGGTGAATTCCGTTCAATAAAATGATCATTATCATTTAAGATTATGTTTGTTTTAGATAATACTTTAGAATTATATTCCGACCGTAACTGCATCGACGAGAAATCATATTGTTATTTTAATCCGCCTCAAAACTGTTGAAATGATTACCCTTTGTTTAGATCTATCTTTACATACGTCTAAAAGTCTCAAATCGATAGAAAGTAATGCCTACAATTTCTGTGGTATATATCTTCATATTGAAAATGAATTGAGTATTTTATAGTTGTTATAACAGTTAACTTTCCACAAATGTAATTAAACAAAAAAACTACAAATTCGCTTAAAGTGAAATAATCAATTATATAGCAATATTTTTTTCTGTAAAAATAAAAATATATTTTGAAAAAGACAAATTATTTTTCAAATTCTATGCCAACATGTCGAGAAATAATAGCATTACCAACATTTAAATGAAAACCCGAGTGTTCACCATTGCATGACAAGATGTTACGAATTAAAGATAGATATCAGACAGACAGGTGGTAAAACTCTATTATAATATGATTGCGAAAGTCTCTTTTCGACAAGTTAGCTTATTTCTGTCGTAAGGTAAACTTCATCCTGACAAGGGAATTAAAATGGGAATCATAGCCTTTGTAAACTGATGATAGTTTATCTTTAGGTGGCATTTGTGATTTCCTTCGCGCTGTTTTTATTTCATCGCAAAGATGTCATTAACCGAACGTCTGGTTTGAGCACTTAAAAACGCAGCTATATCGAAAATTTGTATCGCTTTCTCTCTCTTTATCTCTCTCTCTTTCTCTCTCTCTATCTCTCCCTCTCTCTCTCTCCCCCTCTCTCTCTCTCTCTATATATATATATATATATATATATAGAGAGAGAGAGCTATTTCTTCATTTCTCTTTTGTTTGGCGTCTTTACTGTTATCTATATCGACCAAAACGACTTCGTTCTTGTCAGATTGGACAGGCAATGCTATATTTCCCTTGATATACAAATTTAAAACGCTGTTGTTTCGTGTGTGTTTTCATACGACTCTTGGATATGATTATCTGATCATATCCCATGTACTGTGTTTGCCCCTGTAGTGTAATAATTACTCCGCGTAAGACCAGTATGTTCTGTTCTCAAGGTCGCCTGTTAATAATCGCTATAAAAAAGAGTGAAAGAATGATTTACACTGGATGTAGAGATGGAAAGTGGATACAGAGATATATAGAGATATATTGTAGACCTGGTGTTCCGTGTTCGAATCTTGGCGGGTCCATAGCATCACTTTTAATTGAAAACCTTGGTGTGGTCCATCTTCTGGCTAGCTGATCATATCACGGAAATAAATGCACACAGAAACGGAATCAAACTAGTCAAAAAATAATAAAGTGATAAGAAATAAGTGAAAACATAAACAAATATACACCATAAAATATTATTATTATTTTATTATTATTGTATCTATTATTATTATCATATTTATTATTATTATAAAAACCAAATCTAATAGTACATTTATACATCACACTTGTGTGCATGCATTTATTGTTAATAGGGCAATTGTGTTTAGCCTTGCAGTTATAGAGATTAGCTGATATGTCGGCAAGAGGAATTTGAAACATTACATTTTTTTTCAATACGGTCGGATTCACAATTCAATTTCTTTAGCTTCCTTTTTCTCGGAAATATGTCGTTGACAGCTTTCGGCCAGTTGTTGCAATGTTAAATTTGGCTCGGTTTCTAGTTTGCTTATGGCACGTCTTCTTAACTCTGCATCGTTTTGCGAGACGAGCCCTTGAACAAACATTAATACTTTGAAATTGTCCGCTGTCAAGGATGATAACTTAAAGTCGTCACAATGTTTATTAACGATCGAAGCAAACGTTGAGTAATCGTGGTTTTCTTTTTGCGTTAGGTTCATGCATTTCCACCTTTTGTGGAATAAACTTGTTTTGGGGCAATATAGTTCCATTAACATTTTAATGGTTTCGTTGAAAGATAGTTCGCCCGTTTTCTTCGGCAGAATATAATCGACAAATTGTGTATGCTCTGCCGTTCCTAGTCTACGAAGAACTAAACGAACCTTTTTCTTTTCCGAGCATGTGCTACAATCAATGTCGAAAAAATTCTGATATCGACGGTACCATGATTCGATGTTTAGGTCCTCTTCAGGCACATAGTTGAAGGTTTCTATAGCTGACCATATTGCATTTTGGTTGAACACGTCGCTGTCGTCATTCGTCGTATTTATCATTTCTTGTGCCAGCTGTTCAAATTTTCTCTCTGATTGGGTCTTTTGCTCTAATTGTAAATTTTTATCCCAATCAATTGTTCGTCTAAAGATTTTCTACCTTCTCGCTTTTGTGCTAAATTCTTTTCCTCAAAATATTTCAACAAACTCATTTGCTGCGACTGAAATTCCTTCCGTAGAGCAAGATGTCTTTCATCGTTTGCCTTTTGTTGTTCTGATTGAAATTTAATCATCTCCAATATCTGTTTCGAGAAATCTTCCATGATTAAAGAAATACTTTCTTGAAAAGCACTAAAAACAACGTCAAATAGTCATTCATTACTTCTAAAAAAAAATACTTCTTGAAAAAAGATTAAAGTCACAAATAGTCCTTCACTATTCTTTTCTTTTCAAATACTTACTATTTAATAACAAACGCAGCCCCTTGCGTCATTCCGGTCTCGAATTCGACCGGCACTTGTTAATCTTCATTTTTTCAAAGTTCTTTGAGAACAAAAACGATTTTATTAATCCGGCTTATTGGGTAATGATTTAACAAATCATTTGTATTTTTGTTCGCACCTTGTAGGCTGAAAATGCAAAATAGCAAGTAATGGCTTTTACCGCTATATAAAAAATTGACTAGTTATTCAAGAAAGTAATTTGGTTTTACTTGTCAGATTTTTTTTTTCGACTATACGATTTTACAGTGACAAGTCTGTTCGCAAAATACGTTTGACTATATCAGACACGAAAAAAGATTTTTGTAGTATGGAGTTTCTTTTTTTCAAACTTTACAGTTTTATAAGCACGTGGTATTCCAATTTCATTTGTTGCACGAGGTAAAATCCCGTATTGAAATACGAAGAACACAAATAGTAAAATCTGTCTTACTTTTTTTTCAGTCCAGTAATTGTTTAAACTGGTTATTTCTTGTAAGGCAGACTCGTCCCAAATTTGAATGTATTCGATATTTCCAATATCTTCCCGAAAATTGTAAAAAACCGGGGTTTTTTTTTTTAAACGGGTAGAAATTTTTTTCGAAGGTTGACCGTGTTGTAGACACTGGTTTATCACTCACAGGTTGCAAGGTCCAAGGTGTTTCCTATGAAGACCTTTACGAATCACTCGTCGCCAGTTGTTGTGGACCCGTTTAGGGGTACCAACAGTAATAATTATAAAGAGATTTTGAAAAAGAGACTTTGAATTCTCACACATTCAAAGGAGATCAAAAGATTGCTTTTAAATAGTATAATAAACTGAATTGACCAATTTGAGATGTGATGGATACCAAATATATCTTATTAATAGAAGTAATAGTATATTGAGTGCCTCAGAGAGGCAGATACTAATGGAGATCATAGTATAGTTTCGGCTTCAGACGAACATATACCAAATCTTCATTATTTAAAGAAATGATAGTGTAGTTTCAATGTCAGGCCGATAGACACTATATATCCATTATTAGTAGAAAACTAATATAGTGATTTTTGTCTCAGACAGACAGACAGATACCAAACGTCCATTGTTTATAGAAATATAAGACAAATTACTTATTGTTGTGAAGTTGTCCCACAGTAAATAATAAATAAAGGAAGTCAAGTCGAGGGTTGGTTTAACAAGTGTATTAACAAAGTAAGAAACTGACTAGCCCTTGGCTAGACAGTTACAAGACTGTGCTTTGTCTTCTGGTGACTCGAACTATTTATAGTTACAACCGGTGTAGTTTCTCCTGTGTAAGAACGGCCGGTGTTACACTTATCATAAACAATCCCATAAACACTCGAACTTAGTTCATATCATTGATTGTTCCTCACCTTTTGGCTGACACTATTTCCGCCTCATTAACCTTCATCCTTGAGTGGCTTTTGGTCTTGATAAGTCGTGACTCATTAATGAATAATGTACTTCCGCCTTTTTCGTATTGATCTTTATAAGTAAGCACTTTGGATTGGCATGGGTCAACGAGCAGAGGAAAGCGTGACGGACAGACACATGTGAAGCGTACCGACTCTTTGCTAAAAAGTTCTCACATGGCAAAGATAATCCGAGATTTATATAGTAGAATAAAAAGAGAATCCGACGAGGGCACTATTACGTTAAGAAGTCAAACTGCTATTGTTATGGATGGCCTGAATAACCTACAATTTTCTCACTAAAATAAGGACAAAAGTAAATGGAAGCAAAACGAAAAAACTGAAATCGAGTGATTTAGTCAGACATTAACGACATCCATACAAATTCCCCTGAGGCTTAAATTACAGCCTAAACCCAAGATGGAAATTCAATTTACGACTTTAAGGGAAAAGGTAGATTTTAAGCGCTAAAGTTGATACCAGTTACTTTGTTGTGTGTGTGTGTGTGTGTTGACGTGTAGAGGTATTTAGTATGCATCTAAACGTTAAGATGGGTCGCCCAGTTTTGCATTTTCCTAGGAGTAATTGCAACACTATCAGTTATCCAATGCCGCCTATGGGTCAGTTATTAGCCAACGGTGGATGGTTGCTACCGTGTCGTACCCGAGTATCACCATTCGCCTTCTTCCGCTCGTTAGCATTTTTCATCTCTTTACAATTTCAAAAACACTTTACTAACAATAATGGATCGGTCGCCTGAATTCCCGCGAATGTCAGCATCTCACTTTTAGTTAGCACAGAAAAGGCGGGAGAATAGTGTGGTTGTTGTAGGGTAGCAGGAACTTGTTGACGAATGGGTGGATATATTGAAAGAAACAAGAGGGGAAAAATTACATAGAAAGAATTAATCGGTAAGAGAATTAAAGGAAAGAGATAGGATGAGGATAAATGAAACGGAAAAGGAAAACGAGTAAAAAAAGAAAGTAAAAGCGGAGGAAATAACGTCTGAGAATATCGATTTAGTAGGGGAAAGATGTATGAATATAAAAGACGACGAAAGAAAAAGAAATAGGAGAAAAACTAACTATGACGAGTGTTAAGAGTACTGAGACTTTGGCGGTTAGGGTTATTGCAACCCAGTTACCAGTGAAGATAATAGTTGTTACCAGTGAAGATAATAGTTGTTACCAGTGCAGATGATAGTTGTTACCAGTGAAGATAGTAGTTGTTACCAGTGCAGATGATAGTTGTTACCAGTGAAGATAATAGTTGTTACCAGTGAAGATAATAGTTGTTACCAGTGAAGATAATCGTTGTTACCAGTGAAGATAATAGTTGTTACCAGTGAAGATAATAGTTGTTACAAGTGAAAATAATAGTTGTTACCAGTGAAGATAATAGCTGTTACCAGTGAAGATAATAGTTGTTACCAGTGAAAATAATAGTTATTACCAGTGAAGATAATAGTTGTTACCAGTGAAGATAATAGTTGTTACCAGTGCAGATGATAGTTGTTACCAGTGAAGATAATAGTTGTTACCAGTGAAGATGATAGTTGTTACCAGTGCAGATGATAGTTGTTACCAGTGAAGATAATAGTTGTTACCAGTGAAGATAATAGTTGTTACCAGTGAAGATAATAGTTGTTACCAGTGAAGATAATAGTTGTTACCAGTGCAGATGATAGGTGTTACCAGTGAAGATAATAGTTGTTACCAGTGAAGATAATAGTTGTTACCAGTGAAGATAATAGTTGTTACCAGTGAATATAATAGTTGTTACCAGTGAAGATAATAGTTGTTACCAGTGAAGATAATAGTTGTTACCAGTGAAGATAATAGTTGTTACCAGTGAAGATAATAGTTGTTACCAGTGAAGATAATAGTTGTTACCAGTAGAGGTAATAGTTGTTACCAGTGCAGATGATAGTTGTTACCAGTGAAGATAATAGTTGTTACCAGTGAAGATAATAGTTGTTACCAGTGAAGATAATAGTTGTTACCAGTGAAGATAATAGTTGTTACCAGTGCAGATGATAGTTGTTACCAGTGAAGATAATAGTTGTTACCAGTGAAGATAATAGTTGTTACCAGTGAAGATGATAGTTGTTACCAGTGAAGATAATAGTTGTTGCCAGTGAATATGATAGTTGTTACCAGTGAAGATAATAGGTGTAACCAGTGAAGATAATAGTTGTTACCAGTGCAGATAATAGTTGTCACCAGTGAAGATAATAGTTGTTACCAGTGAAGATAATAGTTGTTTCCAGTGCAGATGATAGTTGTTACCAGTGAAGATAATTGTTGTTACCAGTGAAGATAATAGTTGCTACCAGTGAAGATGATAGTTGTTACCAGTAAAGATAATAGTTGTTACCAGTGAAGATGATAGTTGTTACCAGTGAAGATAATAGTTGTTACCAGTGCAGATGATAGTTGTTACCAGTGAAGATGATAGTTGTTACCAGTGAAGATAATAGTTGTTACCAGTGCAGTTGATAGTTGTTACCAGTGAAGATAATAGTTGTTACCAGTGAAGATAATGGTTGTTACTAGTTAAGATAATAGTTGTTACAAGTGAAGATAATAGTTTTACCAGTGCAGATGATAGTTGTTACCAGTGAAGATAATAGTTGTTACTAGTGCAGATGATTGTTGTTACTAGTGAAGATAATAGTTGTAACCAGTGAAGATAATAGTTGTTACCAGTGAAGATAATAGTTGTTACCAGTGCAGATGATAGTTGTTACCAGTGAAGATAATAGTTGTTACCAGTGAAGATAATAGTTGTTACCAGTGCAGATGATAGTTGTTACCAGTGAAGATAATAGTTGTTACCAGTGCAGATGATAGTTGTTACCAGTGAAGATAATAGTTGTTACCAGTGAAGATAATAGTTGTTACCAGTGAAGATAATAGTTGTTACCAGTGAAGATAATGGTTGTTACTAGTGAAGATGATAGTTGTTACCAGTGAAGATAATAGTGCTTGCCAGTGAAGATAATAGTTGTTACCAGTGAAGATAATAGTTGTTACCAGTGCAGATAATAGTTGTTTCCAGTGCAGATGATAGTTGTTACCAGTGAAGATAATAGTTGTTACCAGTGAAGATAATAGTTGCTACCAGTGAAGATAATAGTTGTTACCAGTAAAGATAATAGTTGTTACCAGTGAAGATAATAGTTGTTACCAGTGCAGATAATAGTTGTTACCAGTGAAGATAATAGTTGTTACCAGTGCAGATGATAGTTGTTACCAGTTAAGATAATAGTTGTATCCCAGTGAAGATAATAGTTGTTACCAGTGCAGATGATAGCTGTTACCAGTGAAGATAATAGTTGTTACCAGTGAAGATAATAGTTGTTACCAGTGAAGATAATAGTTGTTACCAGTGAAGATAAAAGTTGTTACCAGTGAAAATAATAGTTGTTACCAGTGAAGATAATAGTTGTTACCAGTGAAGATAATAGTTGTTAGCAGTGAAGATAATAGTTGTTACCAGTGCAGATGATAGTTGGTACCAGTGAAGATAATAGTTGTTACCAGTGAAGATGATAGTTGTTACCAGTGCAGATGATAGTTGTTACCAGTGAAGGTAATGGTTGTTACCAGTGAAGATAATAGTAGTTACCAGTGAAGATAATAGTTGTTACCAGTGAAGATAATAGTTGTTACAAGTGAAAATAATAGTTGTTACCAGTGAAGATAATAGCTGTTACCAGTGAAGATAATAGTTGTTACCAGTGCAGATGATAGTTGTTACCAGTGAAGATAATAGTTGTTACCAGTGAAGATAATAGTTGTTACCAGTGAAGATAATAGTTGTTACCAGTGAAGATAATGGTTGTTACTAGTGAAGATAATAGTTGTTACAAGTGAAGATAATAGTTTTACCAGTGCAGATGATAGTTGTTACCAGTGAAGATAATAGTTGTTACCAGTGAAGATAATAGTTGTTACCAGTGAAGATAATAGTTGTTACCAGTGCAGATGATAGTTGTTACCAGTGAAGATAATAGTTGTTACCAGTGAAGATTATAGTTGTTACCAGTGAAGATAATAGTTGTTACCAGTGCAGATAATAGTTGTCACCAGTGAAGATCATAGTTGTTACCAGTGAAGATAATAGTTGTTACAAGTGCAGATAATAGTTGTTACCAGTGAAGATAATAGTTGTTACCAGTGAAGATAATAGTTGTTACCAGTGAAGATAATAGTTGTTACCAGTGCAGATGATAGTTCTTACCAGTGAAGATAATAGTGCTTGCCAGTGAAGATAATAGTTGTTACCAGTGAAGATAATAGTTGTTACCAGTGAAGATAATAGTTGTTACCAGTGAAGATAATAGTTGTTACCAGTGAAGATAATAGTTGTTACCAGTGCAGATGATAGTTGTTACCAGTGAAGATAATAGTTGATACCAGTGAAGATAATAGTTGTTACCAGTGAAGATGATAGTTGTTACTAGTGCAGATGATAGTTGTTACTAGTGAAGATAATAGTTGTTACCAGTGCAGATGATAGTTGTTACCAGTGAAGATAATAGTTGTTACCAGTGAAGATAATAGTTGTTACCAGTGCAGATGATAGTTGTTACCAGTGAAGATAATAGTTGTTACCAGTGCAGATGATAGTTGTTACCAGTGAAGATAATAGTTGTTACCAGTGAAGATAATAGTTGTTACAAGTGAAGATAATAGTTGTTACCAGTGAAGATAATGGTTGTTACTAGTTAAGATAATAGTTGTTACAAGTGAAGATAATAGTTTTACCAGTGCAGATGATAGTTGTTACCAGTGAAGATAATAGTTGTTACCAGTGAAGATAATAGTTGTTACCAGTGAAGATAATAGTTGTTACCAGTGCAGATGATAGTTGTTACCAGTGAAGATAATAGTTGTTACCAGTGAAGATAATAGTTGTTACCAGTGCAGATAATAGTTGTCACCAGTGAAGATAATAGTTGTTACCAGTGAAGATAATAGTTGTTACAAGTGCAGATAATAGTTGTTACCAGTGAAGATAATAGTTGTTACCAGTGAAGATAATAGTTGTTACCAGTGAAGATAATAGTTGTTACCAGTGCAGATGATAGTTGTTACCAGTGAAGATAATAGTGCTTGCCAGTGAAGATAATAGTTGTTACCAGTGAAGATAATAGTTGTTACCAGTGAAGATAATAGTTGTTACCAGTGCAGATGATAGTTGTTACCAGTGAAGATAATAGTTGTTACCAGTGAAGATAATAGTTGTTACCAGTGAAGATAATAGTTGTTACCAGTGAAGATGATAGTTGTTACCAGTGAAGATAATAGTTGTTACCAGTGAATATAATAGTTGTTACCAGTGAAGATAATAGGTGTTACCAGTGAAGATAATAGTTGTTACCAGTGCAGATAATAGTTGTCACCAGTGAAGATAATAGTTGTTACCAGTGAAGATAATAGTTGTTTCCAGTGCAGATGATAGTTGTTACCAGTGAAGATAATAGTTGTTACCAGTGAAGAAAATAGTTGCTACCAGTGAAGATAATAGTTGTTACCAGTAAAGATAATAGTTGTTACCAGTGAAGATAATAGTTGTTACCAGTGCAGATAATAGTTGTTACCAGTGAAGATAATAGTTGTTACCAGTGCAGATGATAGTTGTTACCAGTTAAGATAATAGTTGTATCCCAGTGAAGATAATAGTTGTTACCAGTGCAGATGATAGTTGTTACCAGTGAAGATAATAGTTGTTACCAGTGCAGATGATAGTTGTTACCAGTGAAGATAATAGTTGTTACCAGTGAAGATAATAGTTGTTACCAGTGAAGATAATAGTTGTTACCAGTGAAGATAATGGTTGTTACTAGTGAAGATAATAGTTGTTACAAGTGAAGATAATAGTTGTTACCAGTGCAGATGATAGTTGTTACCAGTGAAGATAATAGTTGTTACCAGTGAAGATAATAGTTGTTACCAGTGAAGATAATAGTTGTTACCAGTGCAGATGATAGTTGTTACCAGTGAAGATAATAGTTGTTACCAGTGAAGATTATAGTTGTTACCAGTGAAGATAATAGTTGTTACCAGTGCAGATAATAGTTGTCACCAGTGAAGATCATAGTTGCTACCAGTGAAGATAATAGTTGTTACAAGTGCAGATAATAGTTGTTACCAGTGAAGATAATAGTTGTTACCAGTGAAGATAATAGTTGTTACCAGTGCAGATGATAGTTGTTACCAGTGAAGATAATAGTGCTTGCCAGTGAAGATAATAGTTGTTACCAGTGAAGATGTTAGTTGTTACCAGTGAAGATAATAGTTGTTACCAGTGAAGATAATAGTTGTTACCAGTGAAGATAATAGTTGTTACCAGTGCAGATGATAGTTGTTACCAGTGAAGATAATAGTTGTTACCAGTGAAGATAATAGTTGTTACCAGTGAAGATGATAGTTGTTACCAGTGAAGATAATATATGTTGCCAGTGAATATAATAGTTGTTACCAGTGAAGATAATAGGTGTTACCAGTGAAGATAATAGTTGTTACCAGTGCAGATAATAGTTGTCACCAGTGAAGATAATAGTTGTTACCAGTGAAGATAATAGTTGTTTCCAGTGCAGATGATAGTTGTTACCAGTGAAGATAATTGTTGTTACCAGTGAAGATAATAGTTGCTACCAGTGAAGATAATAGTTGTTACCAGTAAAGATAATAGTTGTTACCAGTGAAGATGATAGTTGTTACCAGTGGAGATAATAGTTGTTACCAGTGCAGATGATAGTTGTTACCAGTGAAGATAATAGTTGTTACCAGTGAAGATAATAGTTGTTACCAGTGCAGTTGATAGTTGTTACCAGTGAAGATAATAGTTGTTACCAGTGAAGATAATAGTTGTTACCAGTGAAGATAATAGTTGTCACCAGTGAAGATAATAGTTGTTACCAGTGAAGATAATAGTTGTTACTAGTGCAGATGATTGTTGTTACTAGTGAAGATAATAGTTGTAACCAGTGAAGATAATAGTTGTTACCAGTGAAGATAATAGTTGTTACCAGTGCAGATGATAGTTGTTACCAGTGAAGATAATAGTTGTTACCAGTGAAGATAATAGTTGTTACCAGTGCAGATGATAGTTGTTACCAGTGAAGATAATAGTTGTTACCAGTGCAGATGATAGTTGTTACCAGTGAAGATAATAGTTGTTACCAGTGAAGATAATAGTTGTTACCAGTGAAGATAATAGTTGTTACCAGTGAAGATAATGGTTGTTACTAGTGAAGATAATAGTTGTTACAAGTGAAGATAATAGTTTTACCAGTGCAGATGATAGTTGTTACCAGTGAAGATAATAGTTGTTACCAGTGAAGATAATAGTTGTTACCAGTGAAGATAATAGTTGTTACCAGTGCAGATGATAGTTGTTACCAGTGAAGATAATAGTTGTTACCAGTGAAGATAATAGTTGTTACCAGTGAAGATAATAGTTGTTACCAGTGCAGATAATAGTTGTCACCAGTGAAGATCATAGTTGTTACCAGTGAAGATAATAGTTGTTACAAGTGCAGATAATAGTTGTTACCAGTGAAGATAATAGTTGTTACCAGTGAAGATAATAGTTGTTACCAGTGAAGATAATAGTTGTTACCAGTGAAGATAATAGTTGTTACCAGTGCAGATGATAGTTGTTACCAGTGAAGATAATAGTTGTTACCAGTGAAGATAATAGTTGTTACCAGTGAAGATAATAGTTGTTACCAGTGAAGATGATAGTTGTTACCAGTGAAGATAATAGTTGTTGCCAGTGAATATAATAGTTGTTACCAGTGAAGATAATAGGTGTTACCAGTGAAAATAATAGTTGTTACCAGTGCAGATAATAGTTGTCACCAGTGAAGATAATAGTTGTTACCAGTGAAGATAATAGTTGTTTCCAGTGCAGATGATAGTTGTTACCAGTGAAGATAATAGTTGTTACCAGTGAAGATAATAGTTGCTACCAGTGAAGATAATAGTTGTTACCAGTAAAGATAATAGTTGTTACCAGTGAAGATAATAGTTGTTACCAGTGAAGATAATAGTTGTTACCAGTGCAGATGATAGTTGTTACCAGTGAAGATAATAGTTGTTACCAGTGCAGATGATAGTTGTTACCAGTGAAGATAATAGTTGTTACCAGTGAAGATAATAGTTGTTACCAGTGAAGATACTAGTTGTTACTAGTGAAGATAAAAGTTGTTACCAGTGAAAATAATAGTTGTTACCAGTGAAGATAATAGTTGTTACCAGTGAAGATAATTGTTGTTACCAGTGAAGATAATAGTTGTTACCAGTGCAGATGATAGTTGGTACCAGTGAAGATAATAGTTGTTACCAGTGAAGATAATAGTTGTTACCAGTGCAGATGATAGTTGTTACCAGTGAAGATAATAGTTGTTACCAGTGAAGATAATAGTTGTTACCAGTGCAGATGATAGTTGTTACCAGTGAAGATAATAGTTGTTACCAGTGCAGATGATAGTTGTTACCAGTGAAGATAATAGTTGTTACCAGTGAAGATAATAGTTGTTACCAGTGAAGATAATAGTTGTTACCAGTGAAGATAATGGTTGTTACTAGTGAAGATAATAGTTGTTACAAGTGAAGATAATAGTTTTACCAGTGCAGATGATAGTTGTTACCAGTGAAGATAATAGTTGTTACCAGTGAAGATAATAGTTGTTACCAGTGCAGATGATAGTTGTTACCAGTGAAGATAATAGTTGTTACCAGTGAAGATAATAGTTGTTACCAGTGAAGATAATAGTTGTTACCAGTGCAGATAATAGTTGTCACCAGTGAAGATCATAGTTGTTACCAGTGAAGATAATAGTTGTTACAAGTGCAGATAATAGTTGTTACCAGTGAAGATAATAGTTGTTACCAGTGAAGATAATAGTTGTTACCAGTGAAGATAATAGTTGTTACCAGTGAAGATAATAGTTGTTACCAGTGCAGATGATAGTTGTTACCAGTGAAGATAATAGTTGTTACCAGTGAAGATAATAGTTGTTACCAGTGAAGATAATAGTTGTTACCAGTGAAGATGATAGTTGTTACCAGTGAAGATAATAGTTGTTGCCAGTGAATATAATAGTTGTTACCAGTGAAGATAATAGGTGTTACCAGTGAAGATAATAGTTGTTACCAGTGCAGATAATAGTTGTCACCAGTGAAGATAATAGTTGTTACCAGTGAAGATAATAGTTGTTTCCAGTGCAGATGATAGTTGTTACCAGTGAAGATAATAGTTGTTACCAGTGAAGATAATAATTGCTACCAGTGAAGATAATAGTTGTTACCAGTAAAGATAATAGTTGTTACCAGTGAAGATAATAGTTGTTACCAGTGAAGATAATAGTTGTTACCAGTGCAGATGATAGTTGTTACCAGTGAAGATAATAGTTGTTACCAGTGCAGATGATAGTTGTTACCAGTGAAGATAATAGTTGTTACCAGTGAAGATAATAGTTGTTACCAGTGAAGATAATAGTTGTTACTAGTGAAGATAAAAGTTGTTACCAGTGAAAATAATAGTTGTTACCAGTGAAGATAATAGTTGTTACCAGTGAAGATAATTGTTGTTACCAGTGAAGATAATAGTTGTTACCAGTGCAGATGATAGTTGGTACCAGTGAAGATAATAGTTGTTACCAGTGAAGATGATAGTTGTTACCAGTGCAGATGATAGTTGTTACCAGTGAAGGTAATGGTTGTTACCAGTGAAGATAATAGTAGTTACCAGTGAAGATAATAGTTGTTACCAGTGAAGATAATAGTTGTTACCAGTGCAGATGATAGTTGTTACCAGTGAAGATAATCGTTGTTACTAGTGCAGATTATTGTTGTTACCAGTGAAGATAATAGTTGTTTCCAGTGAAGATAATAGTTGTTACCAGTGAAGATAATAGTTGTTACCAGTGCAGATGATATTTTTTACCAGTGAATATAATAGTTGTTACCAGTGAAGATAATAGTTGTTACCAGTGAAGATAATAGTTGTTACCAGTGAAGATAATAGTTGTTACTAGTGAAGATAATAGTTGTTACCAGTGATGATAATAGTTGTTACCAGCGAAGATAATAGTTGTTACCAGTGCAGATGATAGTTGTTACCAGTGAAGATAATAGTTGTTACCAGTGAAGATAATAGTTGTTACCAGTGAAGATAATAGTTGTTACCAGTTAAGATAATAGTTGTTACCAGTGCAGATGATAGTTGTTACCAGTGAAGATAATAGTTGTTACCAGTGAAGATAATAGTTGTTACCAGTGAAGATAATAGTTGTTACCAGTGAAGATAATAGTTGTTACCAGTGGAGATGATAGTTGTTACCAGTGAAGATAATAGTTGTTACCAGTGAAGATAATAGTTGTTACCAGTGAAGATGATAGTTGTTACCAGTGAAGATAATAGTTGTTGCCAGTGAATATAATAGTTGTTACCAGTGAAGATAATAGGTGTTACCAGTGAAGATAATAGTTGTTACCAGTGCAGATAATAGTTGTCACCAGTGAAGATAATAGTTGTTACCAGTGAAGATAATAGTTGTTTCCAGTGCAGATGATAGTTGTTACCAGTGAAGATAATAGTTGTTACCAGTGAAGATAATAGTTGCTACCAGTGAAGATAATAGTTGTTACCAGTAAAGATAATAGTTGTTACCAGTGAAGATAATAGTTGTTACCAGTGAAGATAATAGTTGTTACCAGTGCAGATGATAGTTGTTACCAGTGAAGATAATAGTTGTTACCAGTGCAGATGATAGTTGTTACCAGTGAAGATAATAGTTGTTACCAGTGAAGATAATAGTTGTTACCAGTGAAGATAATAGTTGTTACTAGTGAAGATAAAAGTTGTTACCAGTGAAAATAATAGTTGTTACCAGTGAAGATAATAGTTGTTACCAGTGAAGATAATTGTTGTTACCAGTGAAGATAATAGTTGTTACCAGTGCAGATGATAGTTGGTACCAGTGAAGATAATAGTTGTTACCAGTGAAGATGATAGTTGTTACCAGTGCAGATGATAGTTGTTACCAGTGAAGGTAATGGTTGTTACCAGTGAAGATAATAGTAGTTACCAGTGAAGATAATAGTTGTTACCAGTGAAGATAATAGTTGTTACCAGTGCAGATGATAGTTGTTACCAGTGAAGATAATCGTTGTTACTAGTGCAGATTATTGTTGTTACCAGTGAAGATAATAGTTGTTTCCAGTGAAGATAATAGTTGTTACCAGTGAAGATAATAGTTGTTACCAGTGCAGATGATATTTTTTACCAGTGAATATAATAGTTGTTACCAGTGAAGATAATAGTTGTTACCAGTGAAGATAATAGTTGTTACCAGTGATGATAATAGTTGTTACCAGCGAAGATAATAGTTGTTACCAGTGCAGATGATAGTTGTTACCAGTGAAGATAATAGTTGTTACCAGTGAAGATAATAGTTGTTACCAGTGAAGATAATAGTTGTTACCAGTTAAGATAATAGTTGTTACCAGTGCAGATGATAGTTGTTACCAGTGAAGATAATAGTTGTTACCAGTGAAGATAATAGTTGTTACCAGTGAAGATAATAGTTGTTACCAGTGAAGATAATAGTTGTTACCAGTGGAGATGATAGTTGTTACCAGTGAAGATAATAGTTGTTACCAGTGAAGATAATAGTTGTTACCAGTGAAGATAATAGTTGTTACCAGTGAAGATAATTGTTGTTACCAGTGAAGATAATAGTTGTTTCCAGTGAAAATAATAGTTGTTACCAGTGAAGATAATAGTTGTTACCAGTGAAGATAATAGTTGTTACCAGTGAAGATAATAGTTGTTACTAGTGAAGATAATAGTTGTTACCAGTGAAGATAATAGTTGTTACCAATGAAGATAATAGTTGTTACCAATGAAGATAATAGTTGTTACCAGTACTAAAAATCTGGTGAGACTTTCCTCACCCAGACTCCAGGGAACCCCATCAGTTATTACTAGTGAGTAATCTCTGGTGATAACCTGTGTGAGAAATCCTAGTAAGCACAAAAAAACAACAACAACAACAAAAACCATAACAGCAGCAGCAGCAACAACAACGACAACAACAATAATAATTATACTAATAATAATAATAATAATAATAAAATATGCAATACGAAAAAATTAATTTGACGTTTATATCAATGATATCTTGCTTTCAGTTCGCTTATGATAAGCTGTGTGAGAAATCCTAGTAAGCACAAAAAAAACAACAACAACAAAAACAACAACAGCAGCAGCAGCAGCAGCGACAACAACGACAACAACAACAACAACAACAACAATAATAATAATAATAATAATAATAATAATAATAAAAAGATGCAATACGAAAAAAATTAATTTGACGTTTATATCAATCATATCTTGCTTTCAGTTCACTTATATCCGATACATCCTTGCATCGGGACTGCCTCATAATATTTTCTCAATATCCAGATCTTTCTCTTCAAGTATTAATTTACGAAAATCATATTTTTAAAACATAGAAAGAAAAAAATAAATTGAGTTGACTTCCTGAAAAAAGAAACGAAATAAAGTTGATTCACTTAATTATTTGAAGAAAATTATTAAACCCATTCTTAACACGGAGGTGTGTGTGGGAGGTAATTGACCATAACCGAAGTTGGAGAAATAATGGAAAAGTTGTTTACCGAAGTAAAAGACGCGGCACTTCTTTAGTTTAGCTGTGAATCGGAAATCAATTTTTAAGAGTTACATTCACTTCTAACCTAATCAAGCAAAGGAAAACATTATTTTTACCATTATTTTTAAATTATAAATTTTTGTTTTATAAAGTTTTAAATTATATTTATAAAAATCAATGTTGACTGTTTATTTGATTAAAAAATAGACAAACAATTCGTTTTTATAAAGTTGTAAATTATACCAAATAAAGAATCAGTGTTGAGTTTTTGTTTGATAAAAATATCAAAGTCTTCGTTTTTATAAAGTTTAAAATTATACGTAAAAGAAACAATGTTGACTTTTTGTTTGATAAAGATATCAGACAAAATCTTCGTTTTTATAAAGTTTAAATTATACGAAAAAAAACAATGTTGACTTTTTGTTTGATACAGATATCAGACATAGTCTTCGATTTTATAAAGTTTTAAATCATACGAAAAAAACAATGTTGACTTTTTGTTTGATAAAAATATCAGACAAAATCTTCGTTTATATAAAGTTTTAAATTATACGAAAAAAAACAATACTGACTTTTTGTTTGAAAAAAATAGTGGACAAAGTCTTCGTTTTTATAAAGTTTTAAATTATATGAAAAAAAACAATGTGCACCTTTTGTTTGATAAAAATATCTGACAAAGTTTTCATTTTTATAAAGTTTTAAATCATACGAATAAAAACCAATATTGACTTTTTTTTTGATAAAAATATTAGACAAAATCTTCGTTTATATAAAGTTTTAAATTATACGAAAAAAAAACAATGTTGACTTTTTGTTTGATAAAAATACTAGACAAAGTCTTCGTTTTTATAAAGTTTTAAATTATATGAAAAAAAACAATGTGCACGTTTTGTTTGATAAAAATATCTGACAAAGTTTTCGTTTTTATAAAGTTTTAAATCATACGAATAAAAAACAATATTAACTTTTTGTTTGATAAAAATATCAGACAAAGTCTTCGTTTTTATAAAGTTTTAAATTATATGAAAAAAAACAATGTGCACGTTTTGTTTGATAAAAATATCTGACAAAGTTTTCGTTTTTATAAAGTTTTAAATCATACGAAAGAAAAAACTATGTTGACATTTTGTTTGATAAAAATATGAGACAAAGTCTTCGTTTTTATAAAGTTTAAAATTATACGTAAAAGAAACAATGTTGACTTTTTGTTTGATAAAGATATCAGACAAAATCTTCGTTTTTATAAAGTTTAAATTATACGAAAAAAAACAATGTTGACTTTTTGTTTGATACAGATATCAGACATAGTCTTCGATTTTATAAAGTTTTAAATCATACGAAAAAAAACAATGTTGACTTTTTGTTTGATAAAAATATCAGACAAAATCTTCGTTTATATAAAGTTTTAAATTATACGAAAAAAAACAATGTTGACTTTTTGTTTGATAAAAATACTAGACAAAGTCTTCGTTTTTATAAAGTTTTAAATTATATGAAAAAAACAATGTGCACCTTTTGTTTGATAAAAATATCTGACAAAGTTTTCGTTTTTATAAAGTTTTAAATCATACGAAAGAAAAAACAATGTTGACATTTTGTTTGATAAAAATATGAGACAAAGTCTTCGTTTTTATAAAGTTTAAAATTATACGAAGAAAAACAATTTTGACTTTTTGTTTGATAAAAATATCAGACAAAGTCTTCGTTTTTATAAAGTTTTAAATTATACGAAAAAAAAACAATGTTGACTTTTTGTTTGATAAAAATATGAGACAAAGTCTTCTTTTTTATAAAGTTTTAAATTATACGAAAAAAAAACAATGTTTACTCACTGTTTGATAAAAATATCAGACAAAGTCTTCGTTTTTATGAAGTTTTAAATCATACGAAAAAAAAACAATGTTTACTCACTGTTTGATAAAAATATGAGATAAATTCTTCTTTTTTAATAAGTTTTAAATTATATGAAAAAAAACAATGTTGACTTTTTGTTTGATAAAAATATCTGACAAAGTTTTCGTTTTTATAAAGTTTTAAATCATACGAAAGAAAAAACAATGTTAACATTTTGTTTGATAAAAATATGAGACAAAGTCTTCTTTTTTATAAAGTTTAAAATTATACGAGAAAAATATCAATGACTATACGTTTTGTAAAAGTTAACATCATTAAATAAATACACTATTCGCTTTATTGATTGTTTTTGGATAAAGCAACTGTTGGTTATCTGCTCCTGTTTTTAAAATTGAAAACAAATACATTCTGATTCACAACTATACTAAAGAAGCGCCTAGAAAAAATATAGGTATTTGATTGAGAATCACAAAAATACGATATTGGTAGATGATGAATTGTAAGAAAAGATGTGGGTATATGTATATTGGAGAATCATAAAGATATGTTGAGAGATGATGTAGATAGATTAGATAAAATCAAAACAGTGGTTATTAAATGTACTATGTGAATAATAATGAAACTTTGGGTGCTTTTTAAGAATAGGGACCCATAGATTTACAGTCGTGATGTCGGAAGTCGAATTAAGTTCCGACTTTTACCAAGATTTACCAATAAAACTGTACTGTTACTTTTCGGCAGAAGACTATTTCCAATCAATTAGGAAAAGGTTCTTACCTTTTAATTTGAGACTAAAAAGAGTGTTCACGGAATGTTGTGAATACCCTTATTACATTTGAGGCTTTTTTATTTGGAATTTGTTGATACCTTACGCCTATATTACTTAAGTTTGCTCATTTAAAGATGAACCTTGCATGTTCGTATGCTATTAATTTTTTTTTCGTAGAAGGTTACATAACCTTGTTCAAACAAAACAAAAAACTTTCTAGGGAAGGAATTTTTTGTACTAAAAGCAATTGTAATGTTTCCTGTAGATTGCAGATGAAATCAAAGGGTATTTTCGGTTTCGCTGTCTGGTGAACATTTATTCTATGCGCAACGACACCTTTTTTCAGAGGCCAAAGTTGAAATTGAAGCAGATAATAATTTTATTTGTACTTTTGTTCACACGAAAACACCAGTTATAAGAAAATAGAACGTGAGTAACGAATTTACTCTCAAGCAACTTTCACTGACTGGATGAATCCTTGTAGAGACGTCTGCTGTGAATTTTTCGTGTGATTGGAGACCCGAACACACAATCGAGATTAACGAAACTGTTATGAACAAAAGAAATACAACGGTTTTCGGGGAATATGACCCAGCCGAAAAGTCAGTGTTTTTTTCATTTTTATGAAAATCGCTTGATGTAAGGAGTTAATAAACTAGCCAATTATAAGTGTTAGAGGGATAGATTCTGGCCAGAAAACAGCAATTTCCCACCTTTGTCATAAACATCTGTCATGGAATCTAAGGACTAAACGACAAAATAAGTGGAGCGAGAGTTACGAAGCATCCGAAAGTTAATCCAAGAACCACGTTCTATTCTCCTCAACTTACTTAACCAGAAGCAGAACCCAAAATATGCATAATAAAGGAATACATTATGGCAGGATAAACAATTGTTTCAGACTGCTGGAAGACGTATGCTAATTTAGAAAATGAAGGTTGCAAACTTCTGAGAGTCAAGTATACAAAGGATTTCCTAGACTTTGAGACTGAACGGACAACTAACCCTAACTCTAGACCTAGAGACCGAAAGGGTAACTAACCCTAACCCTAACCCTAGACCTAGAGACCGAAAGGGTAACTAACCCTAACCCTAACCCTAGACCTAGAGACCGAAAGGGCAACTAACCCTAACCCTAACCCTAGACCTAGAGACCGAAAGGGCAACTAACCCTAACCCTAAACCTAGAGACCGAAAGGGCAACTAACCATTACCCTAACTCTAGACCTAGAGACCGAAAAGGCAACTAACTCTAACAATAACTCTAGATCTAGAGACCGAAAGGGCAACTAACCCTAACCCTAACCTTAGACCTAGAGACCGAAAGGGCAACTAACCCTAACCCTAACCTTAGACCTAGTAACCGAAAGGGCAACTAACCTTAACCCTAGACCTAGAGACCGAAAGGCAACTAACCCTAACCCTAGACCTAGAGACCGAAAGGGCAACTAACCATAACAATAACTCTAGACCTAGAAACCGAAAGGGCAACTAACCGTAACCCTAGACCTAGAGACCGAAAGGCAACAAACCCTAACCCTAGACCTAGAGACCGAAAGGGCAACTAACCATAACAATAACTCTAGACCTAGAAACCGAAATGGCAACTAACCGTAACCCTAGACCTAGAGACCGAAAGGCAACTAACCCTAACCCTAGACCTAGAGACCGAAAGGGCAACTAACCATAACAATAACTCTAGACCTAGAGACCAAAAAGGAAACTAACCCGAACCCTAAACCTAGAGACCGAAAGGGCAACTAACCATTACCCTAACTCGAGACCTAGAGACCGAAAAGGCAACTAACTCTAACAATAACTCTAGATCTAGAGACCGAAAGGGCAACTAACCCTTACCCTAACCTTAGACCTAGAGACCGAAAGGGCAACTAACCCTAACCCTAACCTTAGACCTAGTAACCGAAAGGGCAACTAACATTAAACCTAGACCTAGAGACCGAAAGGCAACTAACCCTAACCCTAGACCTAGAGACCGAAAGGGCAACTAACCATAACAATAACTCTAGACCTAGAAACCGAAAGGGCAACTAACCGTAACCCTAGACCTAGAGACCAAAAGGCAACTAACCCTAACCCTAGACCTAGAGACCGAAAGGGCAACTAACCATAACAATAACTCTAGACCTAGAGACCGAAAAGGAAACTAACCCTAACCCTAGACTTAGAGACCGAAAAAGCAGCAAACCCTAACCCTAGACCTAGAGACCGAAAGGACAACTAACCATAACCCTACACCTAGACCTAGAGACCGAAATGGCAACTAACCGTAACCCTAACCTTAGACCTAGAGATCGAAAATGGAACTAACCCTAACCCTAGACCTAGAGACTGAAAGGGCAACTAACCCTAACCCTAGACCTAAGGATCGAAAGGGCAACACACCCTAACCCTAAACCTAGACCTAGAAACCGAAAGCGGAACTAATCATAACCAAAACCTTAGACCTAGAGACCGAAATGGAAACTAACAAAAACCCTATCCCTTGACCTAGAGACCGAAAGGGCAACTAACCCTAACCCAAAACCTATAAACCGAAAGGGCAACTAACCTAAACCTTAACGCTAGACCTACAGACCGAAAGAGCATCTACCCATAACCCTAACCCTTTACCTAGAGACCGAAATAGCAACTAACAATAACCCTAACCCTAGACCTAGAGACCGAAAAGGCAACTAACAATAACCCTAGACTTAGAGACCGAAAGGGCAACTAGGCGTTACCCTAGACCTGAAGACCGAAAGGACAACTAACCATAACCCTAACCTTAGACCTAGAGACCGAAAGGGCAACTAACACTAACCCTAGACATAGAGACCGAAAGGGCAACTAACCATAACCCTAACTCTAGACCTAGAGACCGAAAGGGCAACTAACCCTAACTCTAGACCTAGAGACCGAAAGGGCAACTAACCCTAACTCTAGACCTAGAGACCGAAAGGGAAACTAACCATAACCCTAACTCTAGACCTAGAGACCGAAATGGCAACTAACCATAACCCTAACTCTAGACCTAGAGACCGAAATGGCAGCTAACCATAACAATAACTCTAGACCTAGAGACCGAAAGGGCAACTAACCCTAACCCTAGACCTAGAGACCGAAAGGGCAACTAACCCTAACCCTAGACCTAGAGACCGAAAGGGCAAATAACCATAACTCTAGACCTAGAGACCGAAAGGGTAGCTAACCCTTAACCCTAAACCTAGAGACCGAAAGGGTAACTAACCCTAACTGTAGACCTAGAGACCGAAATGACAACGTACCATAACCCTAACTCTAGACCTAGAGAACGAAAGGGCAACTAACCCTAACTCTAGACCTAGAGACCGAAAGGGCAATTAACCATAACCTTAACTCTAGACCTAGAGACCGAAAGGGCAACTAACCCTAACTCTTGACCTAAAGTTCGAAAGGGCAACTAACCATAACCTTAACCCTAGACCTAGAGACCGAAAGGGCAACTAACCATAACAATAACTCTAGACCTAGAAACCGAAAGGGCAATAAACCGTAACCCTAGACCTAGAGACCGAAAGGCAACTAACCCTAACCCTAGACCTAGAGACCGAAAGAGCAACTAACCATAACAATAACTCTAGAGCTAGAGACCAAAAAGGAAACTAACCCTAACCCTAAACCTAGAGACCGAAAGGGCAACTAACCATTACCCTAACTCTAGACCTAGAGACCGAAAAGGCAACTAACTCTAACAATAACTCTAGATCTAGAGACCGAAAGGGCAACTAACCCTAACCCTAACCTTAGACCTAGAGACCGAAAGGGCAACTGACCCTAACCCTAACCTTAGACCTAGTAAACGAAAGGGCAACTAACCTTAACCCTAGACCTAGAGACCGAAAGGCAACTAACCCTAACCCTAGACCTAGAGACCGAAAGGGCAACTAACCATAACAATAACTCTAGACCTAGAGACCAAAAAAGAAACTAACCCTAACCCTAGACTTAGAGACCGAAAAAGCAACAAACCCTAACCCTAGACCTAGAGACCGAAAGGACAACTAACCATAACCCTACACCTAGACATAGAGACCGAAATGGCAACTAACCGTAACCCTAACCTTAGACCTAGAGATCGAAAATGGAACAAACCCTAACCCTAGACCTAGAGACTAAAGGGCAACTAACCCTAACCCTAGACCTAAGGATCGAAAGGGCAACACACCCTAACCCTAAACCTAGACCTAGAAACCGAAAGCGGAACTAATCATAACCAAAACCTTAGACCTAGAGACCGAAATGGCAACTAACAAAAACCCTATCCCTTGACCTAGAGACCGAAAGGGAAACTAACCCTAACCCAAAACCTATAAACCGAAAGGGCAACTAACCTAAACCTTAATCCTAGACCTACAGACCGAAAGGGCATCTTCCCATAACCCTAACCCTTGACCTAGAGACCGAAATAGCAACTAACAATAACCCTAACCCTAGACCTAGAGACCGAAAAGGCAACTAACAATAACCCTAGACTTAGAGACCGAAAGGGCAACTAGGCGTTACCCTAGACCTGAAGACCGAAAGGACAACTAACCATAACCCTAACCTTAGACCTAGAGACCGAAAGGGCAACTAACCCTAACCCTAGACATAGAGACCGAAAGGGCAACTAACCATAACCCTTACTCTAGACCTAGAGACCGAAAGGGCAACTAACCCTAACTCTAGACCTAGAGACCGAAATGGCAACTAACCCTAACTCTAGACCTAGAGACCGAAAGGGCAACTAACCATAACCCTAACTCTAGACCTAGAGACCGAAAGGGCAACTAACCATAACCCTAACTCTAGACCTAGAGACCGAAAGGGCAACTAACTATAACAATAACTCTAGACCTAGAGACCGAAAGGGCAACTAACCCTAACCCTAGACCTAGAGACTGAAAGGGCAACTAACCCTAACCCTAGACTTACAGATTGAAAGGGCAAATAACCATAACTCTAGACCTAGAGACCGAAAGGGTAGCTAACCCTTAACCCTAAACCTAGAGACCGAAAGGGTAACTAACCCTAACTGTAGACCTAGAGACCGAAAGGACAACGTACCATAACCCTAACTCTAGACCTAGAGAACGAAAGGGCAACTAACCCTAACTCTAGACCTAGAGACCGAAAGGGCAATTAACCATAACCCTAACTCTAGACCTATAGACCGAAAGGGCAACTAACCCTAACTCTTGACCTAAAGACCGAAAGGGCAACTAACCATAACCCTAACTCAAGACCTAGAGACCGAAAGGGCCACTGACCCTAACTCTAGACCTAGAGACCGAAAGGGCAACTAACCATAACCCTAACTCTAGACCTAGAGACCGAAAGGGCAACTAACCCTAACTCTTGACCTAGAGATCGAAAGGGCAACTAACCATAACCCTAACTCTAGACCTAGAGACCGAAAGGGCAACTAACCCTAACTCTAAACTTAGAGACCGAAAGGGCAACTAACCATAACCCTAACTCTAGACCTAGAGACCGAAAGGGCAACTAACCCTAACTCTTGACCTAGAGACCGAAAGGGCAACTAACCATAACCCTAACTCTAGACCTAGAGACCGAAAGGGCAACTAACCCTAACTCTTGACCTAGAGACCGAAAGGGCAACTAACCATAACCCTAACTCTTGACCTAGAGACCGAAAGGGCAACTAACCCTAACTCTAAACTTAGAGACCGAAAGGGCAACTAACCCTAACCCTAGACATAGAGACCGAAAGGGCAACTAACCATAACCCTTACTCTAGACCTAGAGACCGAAAGGGCAACTAACCCTAACTCTAGACCTAGAGACCGAAATGGCAACTAACCCTAACTCTAGACCTAGAGACCGAAAGGGCAACTAACCATAACCCTAACTCTAGACCTAGAGACCGAAAGGGCAACTAACCATAACCCTAACTCTAGACCTAGAGACCGAAAGGGCAACTAACTATAACAATAACTCTAGACCTAGAGACCGAAAGGGCAACTAACCCTAACCCTAGACCTAGAGACCGAAAGGGCAACTAACCCTAACCCTAGACCTACAGATTGAAAGGGCAAATAACCATAACTCTAGACCTAGAGACCGAAAGGGTAGCTAACCCTTAACCCTAAACCTAGAGACCGAAAGGGTAACTAACCCTAACTGTAGACCTAGAGACCGAAAGGACAACGTACCATAACCCTAACTCTAGACCTAGAGAACGAAAGGGCAACTAACCCTAACTCTAGACCTAGAGACCGAAAGGGCAATTAACCATAACCCTAACTCTAGACCTAGAGACCGAAAGGGCAACTAACCCTAACTCTTGACCTAAAGACCGAAAGGGCAACTAACCATAACCCTAACTCAAGACCTAGAGACCGAAAGGGCCACTGACCCTAACTCTAGACCTAGAGACCGAAAGGGCAACTAACCATAACCCTAACTCTAGACCTAGAGACCGAAAGGGCAACTAACCCTAACTCTTGACCTAGAGATCCAAAGGGCAACTAACCATAACCCTAACTCTAGACCTAGAGACCGAAAGGGCAACTAACCCTAACTCTAAACTTAGAGACCGAAAGGGCAACTAACCATAACCCTAACTCTAGACCTAGAGACCGAAAGGGCAACTAACCCTAACTCTTGACCTAGAGACCGAAAGGGCAACTAACCATAACCCTAACTCTAGACCTAGAGACCGAAAGGGCAACTAACCCTAACTCTTGACCTAGAGACCGAAAGGGCAACTAACCATAACCCTAACTCTTGACCTAGAGACCGAAAGGGCAACTAACCCTAACTCTAAACTTAGAGACCGAAAGGGCAACTAACCATAACCCTAACTCTAGACCTAGAGACCGAAAGGGCAACTAACCCTAACTCTTGACCTAGAGACCGAAAGGGCAACTAACAATAACCGTAACCTAGACCTATAGACCGAACAACTTATAATACCGAATGAATGTAGAAGGAAGCGAAAAGAAGCAATAAAAAATGCGGTACAACTCGAAAACTTCTCTAGACATACTTCTAATAATTCATGTGGAGACAGCAAATTTTAAAACATGATCCTTTCGAAAATGTTAGTAAACAAATTGGTTGAATAGTACACAGTTTCAGGAGAAAAAAAACAATCTTCACTTTTAGCTACATCACTTCTTTTTACTTCATTGCATGTTTCTAATATATCGTACATATGCCTCCTCCCAACTTCATCTCTTCCTTGCAAGCTTCTCCCCCTTAAAAATAAACATTTTTTGGTTTCTAAATTAATTTCGTCATTTTCATATTTCTTCCTACCACTATTGCAGCACCGATGTTCAAATGAACTCGTTTACTTATAAAACAGAAACTGCGAACGAACGAAGCTTGGTCAACGCGTCCACCTTCTATGTCTCTACTGGCTGCAGTTTCGGGTTTTTCTCCCCAAAGTTTCACCCATTACCCTCTTATGTTACCCTCTTCTGTTCTAAAAAAGAGATTATAAGAATTTGCCTGAAATAATTGGCGAAAAAGAAACAAATAACAACGGAAAATAAAAAAAATTAAACTTCCTTATATAAAAATAACGCATTATGTAACACACTTGGCGCTAAATAAAATGAAGAAAAACCAAAAAAATATTGTTATATAGAATGATCAGGTGGTGTGTTAGGAATATTGTTTCGAGGGAGACAAATGTTTTGTTAAAGATATATGAAGCTCTAATAAGATCTCATCTATAATACTGCACTCAGGCCTGGGCTCCAGCGACTAGATATGGAAATTGGAATGTAATATTCAAACTGGAAGGCGTACAAAGAGAGGTGACAGCATTAATAAGTAAAGTAAAGGAGTGCAGTTACAGGCAAAAATTGGACAAATTGGGATTGACTACTTTGCTGGAGAGAAGAATGAGAGGTGAGATGATTGAGACCTTCAAGATAATAAATGGCATTTCTAACTATGGTGGGCATTTTTTTAGTATTTCTCATAGATCTGAAGTGTTATGTGCAAGGATGTTTTCAAAAACTAGATCTGTTAACCAGTTAAGTTTTTTTGCTCACAGAGTAATATGTTTTTTGGGAATAAGTTGCCAGATCGGATTAAGCACAGCAAAACTGTAGATCAGTTTAAGATGAGGTTGGACGAATTCAGAGAAAGTGGTAAGAGGGAGAAATTGAGGGGGCACTTTGGGAGTTATCAAATGAAATATTTAACATAATTTTATCTGAATATCGATACTGTACTAAATGTTGAATTTTTTTTCAACAGTTGAATTGAGAAAATAGTTAATGGAGGCATAACAAACAAATAAAAAAAATAATACTTAAAAATAGAAACAACATGAAAGTATAAAGTTAAATGCAAGATAAAATTTGCGTTTTTTTTTGTTAAATTTATTAATTGTAAAAAAGGGATATATTGCATTCACATGCGCCAGCTGAACTTCGTTAAATTTCGCCAATCTCGGAAGTGTTCGGTAAAACCCTAAATTGATGACGTAAGTACTGACATTTCTACGATACCTAATTATGACATGTCCATAGTGTACATATATGATGAACAATCACAGCAGATGAAATCAGAATGACAAACGATGAAAATACGTCACAAAACCAGATGTGGATAGATCATATAGAATTATAAAAAGATGATGACAAAACTTTAATGTCGGTGTCTATTAACACAGTATTCGACATGGTTAAATATGTGCTTGCTTCTACAGGAGACACCGAAATTAAAGTGCTGTCTAAGTGGTTAGATTTCTGTGTTCCCCTAACCATATTAACAAAGAGAAAAACCTCGTTTCTTTCGATGTTCTGTTTTCTGAATTAGACATCACTCTTCAAGTTTCTCAGATAATGTCTCTGATCGCAGTGACTTTGTCAGGAATGACACGCAATTTAAAACAGTAAAAGAATTCAAAAGTCACATATATATATATACATATATATATATATATATATATATATATATATATATTATATATATATAAATGAAACGTAAGAAAAACTACAAAACACTATCATTTGCCTATTTATTTTTAAACAGTATTTTATGAGTTCAAATTTTCTACAATTCATTTATAATTAAATTCCCCTGCTGTATTATATATATGCAATAATTTTATATTATTATTATTATTATTATTATTATTATTATTATCATCATAATCATCATAATCATCACTATCATCATCATCATCATCATCAAAAGTAATATACTAATAAAAGCGATTAAATGAGAAAAGTTTAAAATTCAAAAAGATAACTTCTGTTTGATTATTTTCACAGTTAGGTTTACCGTGACAATCGTTATAGCAAGCCTGTTCACTAGAAATTTGACGTCATGCTCTAAAGTAACAAACGAGATATGTCGAACCGTCAGACCTCGGGCATGTTGACCCATCCCTTCACTTAAAAATTCATCAAAGTACAGGAAATCAACCAATTTTAATGAAATTGTTAGTGCTTATAAACTAACGATCACTGAATATAACTAACCCATTACTTCCTTACAATCTCAGTACAAATGTATTATTTCCTGTAATTTGCGTAGGCTAGACAGCAATCATTAAAGTATACGTAATAATACAATGGTGTTGTCTTAAATTTTTTAGTTTTAAAACATGAACATTTTTCTTTGAAAAATAATTTGTCTGATTTAATATTCATTCTTTAAATAAGTTCTTTCTTTCCAGATTATTTTTAGTGTTTGAGTTGATTGTTATGACAACCTGGTCTACATCGAATGAAAAAACTGGTATGATAATATCTCTTGGTTTATAAACACAAGAATACAAATTTCTTTTTTAGAGAGTTGTATTCTTTATATGAATATTTCTTTATTTTTTAACAAAAAAACACTTTTACTAAAGTTATATCACAGGGTAATAAAAACAGTGCATAAATGTATTTTGTATTAAAATAAAGCATCGTAAATGTTAATAATAATAATAATAATAACATCTTTTAAAATATAGTTCTCACATATTACTAAAAAAAACTGAATTCCGTATTAATAACGACCAAATAGATTAATACATTTTAATACATTTATTTATTTGATAAAATTTAGTTTCTTAAAGAAAAACAATAAAGTTTATTTTAAATAAAGTAACATTTTTGCTAAAAGATTGTAAGAAAATATAGTTTCTGAAATTGACAGTGATCTAAAAGTTATAAAGCGAACAAAATAATAATAAAACTATATTTTATTACAATGTTATAAGAAATGTTTTTGCATTTTTTAACTTAAACATACATCAAACATGCAAAATTACGAATTCATTAAAGTAACACAAAATCAATGATTCAAATAATTAATAAAACTATATTTTATTACAATGTTATAAGAAATGTTTTTGCATTTTTTTAACTTAAACATACATCAAACATGAAAAATTACGAATCCATTTAAGTAACTGTTGTAGACCCGTGCTAGGGGTTACAAAGATAACAACCACAAATTGTGACAGGTTAAAATATACAATGTATTTATTCATAGCAATACAGTAACGCCACTAAATGTGGTAGGAGATGACCGGATTCCTACCATGCGGTAAAACATGAATAGGAATGTCCTCTGTTTGAGTCTTTGCAACCATGGTATTTATTATAGATGGTTGCTTCCATTAGTTCTTCAATAGGGATGATTTGTACCCCACAACACCCCCCTCCCGAGCTTTTCATCCCCCTGGAATGATCGTATAGCTCTTTTTCCTGGGATTGATCTTTATGGGATCGATCCGTTTTCTTTTTCTGGAAGACCGGCGTTGTTCGGCTGCTTGTGGTGTTACCAGATCGAACGTGTCATATATATGGTCCATTACTTCTTGTTCAACAGGAGGTTGTCTGTCGTCATCAGTGACACGTTTCCGAATTTGGTTCAAATGCTTCTTGTGAGTGAATTTTGGACCTTCGATTATGTAAACCATCTGCCCGATCCTCTGCTTGACCTTTCCTAGTTCCCACATCATACTATTATTTTTATGTACCTGGAAAAATACCTTTTTCCCAGGTAAATACATCTTTTTAGGAACTGTAGTATTCGGCGGTTTTACCTGTTTAAGCAAAAGTTTCTCGAAGACCGGCTTAATTTTCCTCGCAAACATTAACTCTGCCGGCGACATCTTTGATGGAGCGCTTTCATTTGGCGTAATTCGGTACACCTGTAAAAACTGTTGTAACGCCTTTCCTGAGGGCGTTCCTTTAGCTTTTTTCAGGGCTCTTTTTAGCGTGTCCACGAACCTCTCTGCCTGACCGTTCGATCGAGGATGATAGGTTGGCGTTGCTATGTGGTTGACCTGGAAATCCTCGCAGAAACTTTTAAAATCTGCTGACGTGAATTGCGTGCCATTGTCCGACACCAAACAATCGACCACACCAAACCTAGCATACAATTCGTGAAGAGCACTGATTGTAAAATCCGTCGTTGGACTCTTGCATCTAAATACCTCAGGCCATTTTGAAAAGCTATCAACAACTATTAAGTAATAGTTTCCCTCCAATGGACCTGCAAAGTCCACGTGTATCCTTGACCATGGTTGGTCAGCTTTAGGCCACGGGCTAAATTTTATTGGGGGCGCTTTTGCAGCCAATGCGCATCCCTTACACGACTTTACCATGTCTTCAATATCAGTGTCCATGCTCTTCCAGTAAACGTAGGACCTCATGAGGCTCTTCATTCTAGTAGCCCCAGGGGCCCCGTATGAAAATCCTTTAAAAAAATTTTCCTCAGCGTGGCTGGGATTACCACCCTTTCTCGGTACAACAGTACCTCATTGCACATAGAATAAACTTCCGCCGCTGATTCATCTGATTGCATTTTTTGTTTCGTTTCTTTGATGAAACTATCTTCTTCAGCCTCCATTATTATATCTTTCAAAGTCACTGGTAATTCCCTGATCGTATTGCACAGTATTTGTGTATAGTACTTTTCACTTTGTAGTGACGCTATTACTGTGTCTTCCAGCGGTTCCCTTGATTTCGGGATTAATCGCGACAATCTGTCAGCGTGACCTAACTTCGCAGATGCAAGAAATTTCATACTGAAATCGTAATTTAGCAGGAGGGTCGCCCATTTTTGCAGTCTGTTGGCTGAGTAATTTGGTATCCCTTTTTTTGAACCGAAAATGGTTATAAGCGGCTTGTGATCAGTTTGTAGTTTGAATTTTCGACCATGTAAAAAACGGTGGAATTTTGTAACTCCGAATATGATCCCCAGTGCTTCCTTCTCAATTTGGGAATAATTCATCTCGGCTGGCAGTAAGGTTCTCGACGCATGGGCGATCGGTTTAGTGGACCCATCTGGCATTTTATGTAGAATGCATGCCCCTATTCCATAAGCACTTGCGTCGGTTGCGACAATAATCTCTTGTTCTGGATTGAAATGAATCAGAAATAAATCTGATGTTAGTACATCTTTCAACTGCTTAAATGCCGACTGGCACTCTGGCGTCCAGCTCCATTTTTTGTCCTTTTTTAATAGTTCATACAAAGGCGCGCGCAATTTATGCATATTCTTAATAAAAGTTTGATAATAGTTAACGAGCCCTAAAAAACTTTGCAATGTAGTTACATTTTGAGGCTCTGGCATGTCTTTTATTGCTGTGGACCTATCCGGGTCGGGTTTTCTCCCGTCCTTATTTAATATATGACCCAGGTATTTTATTTGTTCCAAAAAAAATTAACATTTTGCCTCCTTCAAAGTGAAGCCGTATTCTTTTATTCTGTCAAACACTTGAAATACATGATCTCTATGTTGTTCAACATTTTGACTACGTATGAGAATATTGTCCAGATAGCCTATTGAAAAAATCCAAACCGCTTAGCAAAGTGTCAATTATCTGTTGGAAAATAGCAGGTGCTACTTTTATCCCAAATGCTAATCTATTGAATTTAAAAAGACCTATGTGTGTTGAGATACACAACAGTTTTGAACTATCGTCTTCTACTGGTATTTGTAGATACGCCTCGCTTAAGTCTATTTTGGAAAAGATTTTTCCGCCATTTAACTTAGCGAATACTTCCTCTGCGTTTGGTAACGGATAGTGGTGGTCCTTGAGCGATGCATTCAATCCGGTAGAGAAATCTGCGCATACTCTGATTTCTTTTGATTTTTTTTTTATGTATACGGTGGGGGCTGCCCACTCACTATAGTTAATATGGGTCAAAATCCCTGTGTTAACTAGTCTTCCCAATTCTTCTTCAATTTTTTCTCTTGAAGCGAACGGTACGCTACGTGGTTTTTTGAATATTGGTTTTGCTTCATCCAGCAATTCGAATCTCGCTTTTATTTTCGTGCAGCATCCAAGCTTTTCAGAAAAAACACTTGGAAAAGATGTTTTTAGATCCTTTTTTAGTTTGTCGGCTTCGGCCGTTAAATTTTCGACTTTTTGACAAAAATCACTCATTGGCGAGTCCCATAATTCAAATTCTTGGATCCAGTCAGATCCAAATAAATTTGATGTGTTCCTAAGAACGAATACTTTTAACTTTTTTGTCTTTCTTTTTAGTGAAACATTAATCATTAATTCACCTTCAAAATGTATCTTTTCACCAGTTACCGATCTTGCGATTTTATTTGTCTTCATCATCGTGGGCTTACCTAATTTCTTCCACGTGTGAACATTTATAATCGATATATCCGACCCTGAATCGAGTTGCAGAATTACTTCTCTATTTCCGATTCTCACCGTAACATATTTCCTTATGTTCTCTGTTGGTGAAGGGTCCCTTTTGGCAGTTTTTATGTAGTTCTTTTTTCCTACTTTTTCTCTGCAATATGAGGCCTTGTGCCCTGCTCGTTTGCATAGGTCACACGTTATTTTCTTATGGTACCAACATGCATTGTACCCATGAGGTCCTCCACATTTACTACAAGGGGTCCTAGGCTTTTGTCTATCCTGATAATTTTGTGAAGGGTTCTTTTTGCCTCTTAGTTGGTAATAGCTGGCGGGTGAGTGTCCT
Organism: Sepiola atlantica; assembly: GCA_963556195.1. Classification (NCBI taxonomy): domain Eukaryota; kingdom Metazoa; phylum Mollusca; class Cephalopoda; order Sepiida; family Sepiolidae; genus Sepiola; species Sepiola atlantica. The sequence goes on from OY744539.1 coordinate 45,844,889, forward strand.
TTATTTTTGGAGCGTATCTTTTTAATGTGAGCGATACCTGCTTCCTCTATGTTTCGGGAACTTGTTTCACTGCCACGAACCGTTGACAATCTTCAGCCAGTTTCTGAAGCGTTAAATCAGGTTCTAATTCCAGTTTATTTAGAGCACGACGTCTTATATCGGCGTCTTTTGTGGCTATCAAACCTTGTGTGAATATTAGGCATCTAAAATTATCTGCCGTTAATGATGACAACTTGAAGTCGTCACAGTTTTTATTAACTATAGACGCAAAAGTCGTATAATCCTGATTTTCCTTATGTGTAATATTCATACATTTCCATCTTTTATGGAAAAGGCTTGTCTTTGGACAGTATAACTCCATTAACAGTTTGACTGCCTCGTCAAACGACAATTCGTTGGTTTTTCTTGGCAAAATATAATCCACGAATTTGTTATGTTCGGATGCACCCAACTTCCGTAGTAATAAACGAACCTTCTTTTGATCCGTCCATGAACCACAATCAATCTTGAATAAGTCTTCAAATCTTCTGAAGTATGTTTCAAACGTTAGGTCTTCCTCAGGAGCATAGCGAAATGTATCAATGGCTGACCAGATCGCATTTTGCGAAAAAGCCGTACTGTTTTCCTGTCCGTTGTCCTTATTCATTAAAACTTGCGTTAACAAATCCATTTTTTATCTGATTGGTTTTGATGCTCTAAATGTAATTTTTTCAATTCCAATATTTGTTCGTTCATTTCTTTCTTTTCTTCCGCGGCGTATTTCATCATTTCTTTATTTTCTCTTCCCTGTTTTTCCTCGAAGTATTTCATTAAACTTAACCGCTTCTCGTCATTTTGTTTCTGTACTATCAATTTTCTTCTCGAAACCTTTTTTTCAAGTTCTAATTGTTGCTTTTGTTGAAGTTTTATAATTTCCAAAATCTGTTTTGAAAAATCCTCCATGACAGAAAAGCGTGTTCAGAAACAAACCAATTCTTTTTCTATAGTACCAACTCTACAAAAAAAACTTTTACAATTTTTGTATCTGGTTATATTGACGAGTATTTTCTTAATTTATTTTTTCCTTGTGTGGCAATTTTCCACTAGAAAATAATTCAGCGTTTGTATTTATACAGAAAAAAAAAGTTTGACCTTTTTTTTTTTTTCTTCAATTTTCTTTTCGTAACGTGTAAGTATTTAGTTCAAATCCTTGTTGAACGTACACTTTTTTTTTCTTTTACAAAGAATTAGTTTGTTTTTTTTGTGAAAAAAAAACGAGTTCATAGCCTTTATTTAAATATTGGCCATAATTTCCGATTTAAGTGCGTAACAGAATATCATATTTTCTCATTAACACAAAGTGTTATGCCGTACCTGCTTGTCGAAAGTGTTTTTTTTCAACGTGCCAGTCAGTCAGAGAAAAATTTATTTTAATCGGAAAAATCCGACGTAACTTTTTAATTTTGTTTTTCAATGCTAATGCCTTTTTAAGACAATATTTTTAGAACGAACAATTTTTTTTGTACTTACTGAAACTTTGAGTCGTTTTTTGGGGTTTTTTTTTCAGTTGTCGTAAATCCACGCCATTTATGAGTGCCGTTTTAACTCGTAGTTTAGGCTTCTTGTGGCTTTTTTTTCCAACAGCAAGATAAGACTTTTTTGACGACGTCTTTTGTTGTTTGACGGCTTTTTTTTTTTCAAGTAAATCCTTGCCCGAATCTTCGTTATTCAGTTTTTTGTCGAATGATCCCGTAACTTTCTTGAGTAATCCTGGTAGCCAGTATTCGTGACTGGTATAAAATCAAAATTTTCACGTATGTTCTTTACTAAATTTCTCGTCGCCAGTGTTGTAGACCCGTGCTAGGGGTCAAAAAGATAACAACCTCAAATTGTGACAGGTTAAAATATACAATGTATTTATTCATAGCAATACAGTAACGCCACTAAATGTGGTAGAAGATGACCGGATTCCTACCATGCGGTAAAACATGAATAGGAATGTCCTCTACTTGAGTCTTTGCCACCATGGTATTTATTATAAATGGTTGCTTCCATTAGTTCTTCAATAGGGGTGATTTGTACGCCACAACAGTAACACAAAATCAATTATTCAGATAATTCATGAAACTATATTTTATTACAATGTTATAAGAAATGTTTTTGCATTTGTTTAACTTAAACATACATCAAACATGAGAAATTACGAATCCATTAAAGTAACACAAAATAAATGATTCAAATAATAATAAAACTATATTTTATTACTGTTGTGGTGGCAACCACTCATTTGCATATACGAATAACGTTACACTATAAATGGCAAGCCTAGGTTGGCCTTAGTGTGTGTTACCTAAATGCCACCGGAAGTGACGCCGAAGAGCGTACATGTCCTCCCACCAAGACTCTCTGACTCGACACCTTCATTTGTACATACTGTAACTATACTTTTTCTTTAATACACTTATTATTGCATTCTCCTTGTTGTTTGCGTCTTCATTGTATTCCTCACTAATTATTGTTAAACCTTGCAACCACAACAGTTGGCGACGAGATATGAAGCGTTAAATATAACAGTTTGACGAAGAACTATTAAAAAAAAAAAGTACAATGCAATGTGTTGACGAGCAAACGGATTTTACGCTAAAGAAAAGTTTCAACTCAAGTGAAAAAAAAAACTCGAACGTGGCAAAAGCGACAATTTACGCGGTTTTCTGGGAATCCGACTTGCAAACGAATGTAAAAGTGAATTTTCGTTTTGTCGCTAAACGACAAATCTGTTTTGTATTACTAAAGGACCAACTTGCAAACGAAAAGAGGATTTTGTTCTGTCGCAAAATGACAGGTCAGACTCGTATTACGAAAAGCAAGGAAGTAACCTACGAAAAAAAAAGTTCACCAGTGGATTCTAATTACTGCTCCCCGTTAGCAAAACAACAACTAAAGGAATCTTTTAATTAATAATTTGTTTGGCGGCGGTACTAAAAGGAAATACCATAGCTAGAATTTAAAGCTCAAGGAAAGGATTTTTTTTTAAAGTTGTCACTGGATAACGGATAATACAGTAAAACGTCACGAAAAAAAAAAAAAAAAAATGGAAGACTTATCAAAAATGTTCATGCAATTTTTACAGGCACAAGCTGACCGCGAGGAAAGACAAATTGAACGTTTTGCTAAAACACTGGAACTACTAAAGAGTAATCGAGAAAATGTCGACAGTGTTAATTTCTCCCATACAACTATCTTTAATAGTATGGACACATTTAATTATGTGCCGGAGGAAGGAAAGACTTTTGAAGCATACTATACAAGATACGAGGATATCTTTCAACTGGACTGCAAACATTGGCCAAATAGCCAGAAAGTGAGCCTATTACTCAGGAAATTGGGTACATCAGAACACAGCAAATTCATAGATTACATATTACCTAAAAAAACTGCGGAATTAGAGTTCATGGAAGCTGTGAAATTACTAAAAGAATTATTTAATCCAAATATATCTCTTTTTCATAAAAGATGGCTGTGCATGAATCTAAGAAAGATGGACAACCAAGATTATTTGACATACGCATCAGTTGTCAATAAAAACTGCGAGAATTTTAAGCTTGCGGAACTAACGGTAGAAGATTTTAAATGTCTAATCTTCGCACAAGGGTTAGTTTCCACGAAAAATGCAGAAATACGCAGACGAGTGTTGTCTAAGCTGGAATCTGAGCAAGATTTAACCCTCCAGAAACTAGCAGAGGACTGTGAAAGGGCCATTACACTAAAAAAGGATTTTAAAAATATAGAAGAATCCGGAGTGGCATATGTAAGAAAAGTTAGAAAACCATACACACCAACCAAAAACTTTACAAAGAAAAGCATTCGAAATAGAACGGGATATTACAATCCTAATAACCATAAATATAGGACAGAATATAACAAGCCTCTTCCTAGATATAACTGTAAGAGATGTGCAGAAAAGCATTGGGAATCAGATTGTCCTTATGAGAAAAAAAAATGCTACATTTGTAAGAAGGTGGGACACAAAAGCGATTGCTGCAGATATAAAGATTACACCAGAAAGAGAGTACAGCAAACAAAATCAAATAAAAAAATTAGACAATGATCGGCGAAAATACGTAAAAGTGGAAATATTTAAAACACCAATAAAGTTACAACTCGACTCCGGCTCCGATATTTCTATTATAAACCTGAATACATGGAAAAAGTTGGGTAAAAAAACAACCATGATGAAAACGAGTAAATCAGCCCGGACGGTAACTGGTGGTGGTATAAAATTTGAAGGAGAAGTTGTCCTTCCGATAAAATTAAAAGGGATTACGAAGAAATTAAAAATATTCGTACTGAAAAATAGTGAAAATCTGTTTGGAATAGATTTAATTGAGAAATTTGGACTATGGGATAAGCCAATCAATACATTCTGTAAAAAAATAGAATGTTCTTCTCCAACAACAGTAAATATAAAAGACGATTTAAAAGAGTTATTTCCTGAAGCATTCACGACTAACTTAGGTCGCTGTAATAAATTCAAGGCCTCGTTTGAACTTAAAGAAAACGCCAGCCCAATTTTTAGAAAAAAGCGAAACGTTCCGTTCGCTGGGTTGGAAAAGATTAATAAAGAATTAGATAGATTGGAACAGACAGGAATTCTATCAAAAATAGAACACAGCGAGTGGGCAGCCCCCACCGTATACGTAAAGAAAAAGAATGACGAAGTTAGAGTGTGCGCAGATTTTTCGACCGGGGTCAACTCCCTATTAAAAGATCACCATTACCCTCTACCAAGCCCAGAGGAAATATTCACGAAGTTAAATGGTGGTAATATCTTCTCCAAGATAGACTTGAGCGATGCATATTTGCAAATACCGGTCGAGGAAAATTGCTCAAAAATACTATGCATCAATACGCATAAGGGATTATACAAATACAACCGATTGCCCTTTGGCACAAAGTAGCGCCTGCCATTTTTCAGCAAGCGATGGACACCATGCTAAGTGGTATTGAGTGCGCATGTGAATACCTGGACGACATTGTTGTCAGGAGCAAATCTCTACAAGAACATAAGGAACATTTGAAACAAGTATTTACTCGAATACAAGAATTCGGCTTTAAAGTAAAAGAGAGTAAATGTGACTTTTTTATGAGCGAGATTAAGTATCTTTGACACATAATAAACAAACATGGACGACGTCCAGACCCAGACAGATCTGCGGCAATAAAAAATATGCCAGCACCTGATAACGTAACAACCTTGCCGAGTTTCTTGGGACTCGCAAATTATTATCAATCTTTTATTGAAGGAATGCATAACTTGCGAGCCCCCTTAAATAATCTGCATAAAAAGGATACACCTTGGAACTGGACGCAAGAATGTCAAACCGCTTTTGACAAAATAAAGAGCGCACTAACATCCGAATTATTCATAACGCACTTTGACACAAAATTAAAAATAGTCGTCGCTAGTGACGCTAGTTCCTACGGCTAGGAGCATGCATTCAACATATTATGCCGGATGGGTCTAGAAAACCAATAGCGCACGCTTCGAGAACGCTGATACCAGCCGAGAGGGCATATTCACAAATCGAAAAAGAAGCATTGAGCATAATCTTTTCCGTGACTAAATTTCACCGATATTTATATGGTAGACAATTCTTACTTGAAACCGACCATAAACCGTTAGTCACGATCTATGGATCAAAAAAAGGATTGCCGGTATACACCGCAAATAGATTGCTGCGCTGGGGTACAATCTTACTTAATTACGATTTCCAGCTACAACATCTAGCATCAAAAAAGATTTGCCATGCGGATGGACTGTCAAGACTGATACCACAGAAACACAATCTGGAAGAATCAGTCATTGCAGCAATTCGGACAAATGTTGAAGTAAAAAATATGGTAGCAAACATCATTAAGGATCTACCCGTAACTTTGTCGGACATTAAAAGGGAAGCCGAGAAAGACGAATACATAAAGGACATAAAAGAGAAAATTATAACGGACACAAAGGTGCAGGAAGTTTTCTCCATATGTAACGATGTGTTACTGTACAGTGAGAGAGTGGTAATACCCAAAACATTGCAGAATAGGATGTTAAGAGATTTCCATACGGGACATCCGGGGATAAATCGAATGAAGTCGTTAATGAGAAGCTACGTGTACTGGCGTAACATGGACACTGACATAGCAGCAACAATAAATAAATGTAAAGGATGCCAGTTAGCAGCAAAATCCCCACCTATAGTACACAAACCTTGGCCGAAAACCGACCAACCATGGTCGAGAATCCACATGGACTCGCTGGTCCAGTAGGAGAAAACTATTATTTAATTGTAGTGGATAGTTACACAAAATGGCCGGAGGTAATGCGTTGCAGGAATCCAACAACGAACAACTCAATAGGGTTCCTACACGAGTTGTTTGCAAGATTCGGTGTACCAGACACACTGGTCACTGACAACGGAACGCAGTTCACATCCGCAGAGTTTAAGAAATTTTGCGACACGTTCCGAGTGAAGCACATCACGACTCCGCCGTATCATCCAAGGTCGAACGGCCTTGCGGAAAGGTACGTGGACACGCTAAAACGAGCGTTAAATAAATCCATTGGAACACCAACAGAAAAAGCTTTGCAACAATTCTTGCAAGTTTATAGGATCACACCACATCCTAGTACACCATCAAACATATCACCAGCTGATCTAATGTTTGCCAGAAAGGTAAAATCAGCGTTTGATAAACTGTTGCCAAGACAGGCAATTATCCGAAACACTACACACACGAGAAGAAAGAAATATAGCTCGGGAGATCGAGTATATTTTAAGTGCTACAAGAATAACACATCTTACTGGGAATGTGGAGTAGTGGATAAACGCATTGGTGATTGTACATATATGATTAAAGGTCCACAGAGTATACATAAAAGGCACCTAAATCAGATAAAAAACGTCATATCCAAGATGATGATTATACGACAACAGTCGAAGAGGAGGAAACCATAGATGTCATATACGAATCCTTTAATTTGGAACCGCCTCAATATACACCTGAACCCCGAAGATCAGGTAGGAAAAGAAAATTTAATGAACCATTGATGGTAAACCCAAAAAGAAAAAGATATTGAAATCTGTGTGACTTCAAATCTTGGGAGGAGGGTGTTGTGGTGGCAACCACTCATTTGCATATACGAATAACGTTACACTATAAATGGCAAGCCTAGGTTGGCCTTAGTATGTGTTACCTAAATGCCACCGGAAGTGAAGCCGAAGAGCGTACATGTCCTCCCACCAAGACTCTCTGACTCGACACCTTCATTTGTACATACTGTAACTATACCTTTTCTTTAATACACTTATTATTGCATTCTCCTTGTTGTTTGCGTCTTCATTGTATTCCTCACTAATTATTGTTCAACCTTGCAACCACAACAATTTCATAATCAGGTTAACATTTTTTTAAGTACGGTTAGTTTTGATTATGTGATGTTCGCTCGAAATATTAATTTTAAGACGTAAAAACTGTTTACTACCCCAGCACTTTCCTTTCAGCCTTCAATGTTATAAGAAATGTGTTTGCATTTTTTTAACTCAAACATACATCAAACATCAAACATGAAAAATTACGAGTCCATTAAAGTAACATAAAATCAATGATTCAAATAATTAATAAAACTATATTTCATTACAATGTTATAAGAAATGTTTTTCCATTTTTTAAACTTAAACATACATCAAACATGAAAAATTACGAATCCATTAAAGTAACACAAAATTAATGATTCAAATAATTAATAAAACATTTATTGAAATAAATTAAAATGTGTGTGTTTTTTTTGTTTGTTTATTTTTGCAAAACGAAGTGTTAATACAATATAGTAAAAAATTGTTATAACTCAAAACAGTTATGGTTTTGTGGTGGTAGGGATTTTAATGACACTTATTAATTGGTCTAAAATTGTATATTTTATCTCGTAATAAACATCTTAATTTATTTTTATAAAACTTGAAATTCAAACTTTAATCACGGGCGTCGTAATATAATGCAATGCCTTATCTTTGAACGCCATGATGGATTTTTAAAAAATGTCTTTCGCTTAAAAATGGAAATACGTTTGAAATAATAGAACAAAGTAACAATGATTTCTAAATGAATGAATAATCCTAAGGAGAGTAGCCGTGTTCTTGGTAGTGAATAACATCAATATAGCAAGCACAATTAAAATATGATTTCCAAGTGAATGAATATCTATGAATCTTGATTATGGACGCACGCATGCGCATTATTGCACGCCTAACTTCCGGTCCTGAGTGATCGTTAGTCAAAGAACCACGACCAATGACACCACCAGAAAATCTCGGCTTAGTCGTTAGGCGTGCTATAACGACCGCAACGGGTTTACGCACGCGTACATTTTAACATAAGAAGACCTTAGGTTAGTTTAGAATGATTTCTTTTGAAAGATACACTCTGCATGAATCGCAAGGACCAACAATGGTTTTCTGTAGATAATTACATAAATACACTTATTAATTTTTAATACTAAATGTGTTGCTGTTGTTGTTGCTGCTTTGTTGTTGTTAAGGTTGTCGTCGTTGGTGGTGGTAGTTTTGATGCTGCTGCCTATGATGATGATAATGATGATGATGATGAGTGTGGTGGTGATGATGATGATGATGATGATGATGATGATGATGATGATGATGATGATGATGATGATGATGATGATGATGATGATGATTGTGGTGGTGATGATGATCATGATGATGATGAGGATGATTTCATTTTCTATGAACGAGATGACAAAAAAACTCCCTATTAGTACGGGTGGGACGTAATGGGTGAAAATTTCAGATTCATGCGAGTAGTATTTTTTTGTTCATTTATACATAAATAACACTAAACAATAAAACATTTTGAAAATTTTGCAAAATACAGAAGGGGTGGGACGTAATGGGTGAAAATTTCAGATTCATGCGAGTAGTATTTTTTGTGTTCATTTATACATAAATAACACTAAACAATAAAACATTTTGAAAATTTTGCAAAATTCAGAAGGTGCAGGCCAAAAATAGCCACTAGGGCTCCACGGGACTCAAAATCTATCATTTTTCGGTGAAAAAGTGGTTTCACGCGACATTGCAGGTCCTAAAACATCCTCAAAAGCTAATGTGTTATTTATGTATAAATGAACACAAAAAAATACTACTCGCATGAATCTGAAATTTTCACCGATTACGTCCCACCCCTACTATTAGCATCTTTTTAAATTACAAAATAAGTATAATTATTTTTTTTATTATCTTCATTAAATATTTTCTCTGTCTGTAAGAATTAAAGCGAAAAACACAATGTAAGTATTTGAAATTGCTCCATAATATCAAATTGTTTTATTTGACAAATCGACGTTTTACTATTTCCTTCATTTTTTCATGATATTAACATGTTTTAATGCAAGAGATTTTGGGTATCTTTAAGAATGATCAGTACAGTCGCGGACGGGGTACAAAAAACTAACGAGAACGGGGTTATAAAAATAAATATGCAAAAAGTGAGTTTAACCTACTTCGAGAAGAGATATTTGTCTACTTAACTATGATATTTGTTTGTATTTTTACGTACTATAAATGGGTTTTTATTAGATGTAAAAAACATTCTTGTTCCTTTTTTACTCGTTTTTTTAAGACAATATGGCGTCTTGTGCTCACTTACGAGCAAGCGCCATTTTTTTTTGCAAGTTCATGTGACAAAACTATTGATTTCTAATAAATAGCAGTTGGAACGGTTTAAAAATACAAACAAATATCACAGGTCAGTTTTAAATTAACTTTTATCGACGACAGTTACTTTTATTTGTTGTATATTTGTTTTTTTACCGTTTTCAGCGTACTGATCATTCTTAAAGATACCCGAGATTTTAATTGTTATGCGAATGCAAAGTAACATTCCTCGACTTTGAATATCGAAAAATCATATGAGTTAACTTATTTTTTGTTCTTTCCGAATTAATAAAATCTAACTATGCTTATACGGAGTAAATTGCATAACCATTAGAATATATCAAATATGACACATATTTTGGTTGTTTTATCTAAATTACTTCAATGTGAAATAAAAAGTATGTATTTCTTTCTTTTGTAAAGAAGACTACAGCTGCCGTGGGGAAGATTTTGCAAGTATATATATATATATATATGTATATATATATATATATATATATATATATTTCATGTATCCACAGAAAATGTTATAAAGAGATATATCTCTTTTATGTACCGATTTTCAGAATTTACTTCAACAGAGCTCAATAAGTTAGTAGAACATTATGAAAATATATTTATGGCAAGTAAGCTACCACGTTTCATCCCCGTAGGGAATCGTAAAGTAAAAATGCCATAAATATATCTTGATAGGTCACTAAATATATATATATATATATATATATATATATATATATATATATATATATATATATATATATATATTGTGTGTATTTAGGCAGCATTTTTTCATTAAGGCATGTGTGATTGGAGACGACAGAAATCTTCTGTTTAGTGATTCCTTTTTTTATTTTTTCCATTCGTCGAATGATCTTTTTGACGTGTAGATGGAATGAATTGATGAAGGATCCATGTGTTGGACTAACGTTTTCGATTCTCTCCGGAATCATCTTCAGGTCTTTAATGGCTAAAATGAATACAAAGCGAGTGAAAGAATGGAATTTCTTTAAAAAATACGCCGGCAAACCGTTAGCGTAAAATACGGACGGCTACATTTTAAAATGTGACAATTGAAACAGTTCTTCGTTTATTTATTAATTTTATTTATTATTCTTATTATTATTTTTAATTTAAAATAGTGGCTGATTTAATTTTGTCTCGTCTAATAATTATGGAGAAGGAAAATGGGGGAGATAGGCAGTAAGTAATTTTAATAAGATGTACCTATCTTTTTAATTGAATTAGGCGACACCGGTTGATATCACTAAACTAGGCTAAGCATTTTAAAATAGTTTTACTTGTCTCGTATGTAATGATATTGATTTTAGGTTGCTGTGTTTTTATGTATACGGCTTCAAGTATTTTTAATTTTTTAAAATTAGTTTCGGAATGTATTATTTTTGTGTTCATTACTAATATATGTCTCAACTCAGATGTAGGGCAGTTGTGCGTTTGTAGGTGTTTGTATATTGAACTAGTGTTTGCGAGGTGCATAGTGAGGCGGCGGGATAGAGTAGTTGTTGTAAAACCAATGTAGCTATTATTATTTTGGGAGGTACATCCTCCTAAAGGGCATTTAAATTTATAAACTACATTGGTTCTTTCTAGTGTTTTGGGGGTGGGAGAGGGGTTGTTTTTTACTACAAGGTTTTGCATTGTGAATCTTTTATAATAAATAATTAATTAAATTTTGTTTTCTTTATCTGTTGGAGATATATATCGATGTGAAATATTCTTTATAGCTTTTTCTTCTAGTTTGAAATTTGGCTGCATTTGGTTGCGGTAATATATGTTGATGTAATTAGAGTTGTTATGTTGTATATTATTATTTATATTAGTGTTTGTAAGATTTTTTATCATTTATTTAATTAGTTCGTCGACGAGGTAGTTGGGAAATTCATTATTAATTAATACTTGTTTTATATTTTTTAGTTCGATGAATAGTGTTTTTTTAGAGGAGGAAATCAATTTTGCTCGGTTTAGTAATTTTTTTATGATAGCTATTTTATAACGATGGGGGCATTCACTCTTGAAATTTAATAGGCTGGAGTTTTTGCTAGTTGGTTTTTTATAGGTAGAGGTGTTAAAAGTATTGTTAGAAGTGTCAATTAGTACATCTAGGAAGTATATATACATCTATGTATATATATATATGTATATATATATATATATATATATACATGTATGTATGTATGTATATATGTATATGTATATATATATATATATATATATATATATATGTATACATATATATATATATATACATGGACGGCGGCACCGGGGGGGGCAGGGGGCTACAGCCCCCCCCCCCCCACACTTTTTTACTTGCCCCCCCCCACTTTACGGTCATCAATAATGAAGTTATATATGCATGTGTTTAACCGGGCCCCCCACTTTTTAGGAGAGCCCCCCCCCCACTTTTATAACTGTGTCGCCGGTCCTGTATATATATATATATATATATATATATGTATATATATATGTGACTTTTTCATTGTCAGAATTGCAAATTATTATCTCTACTCTAGGAATGCATTATCGGATTTATTAAAATGCTTCACACATATTATTGGAACAGATATTTGCAAAATCTATTCAGCTAATCGTTTGTAAATTTATCTTGGTTGAAATTTGATTACAGGAAAAGACAATTGTATATATATATATATATATATATATATTTCAGACAAGACTCATAGCTTAATGTGAGAACACCCGACCACGGTTTCAGTGATCGGGTTTCAGGACCTGTCATAGTCGGTTCGTTATGAAGAGTCGCGGGACGACGAAACACGTGTCAACGAATAACTATCATATATATATATATATATATATATATATATATATATATATATATATATATATATATAGTGTTAATAAGATTGTTGTTTTTGGTGTTGGAGAGAAAGGGGAAAAGGAGGCAAGAAAAAGAAGGACATTAAACTGGTAGTTCTAGAAAATGACGAGAAATAGCCGCCTCATATTACACTATTGTGAGCGTGATTTCAAGACGTTATCTCCGGGCAGTCACCATAGATATCTCTTCCGGTCCATAACCCTCAAATGTAAGTCTCTTGGCCCTTTTCGTTTTTGCGAGTTGATTTTACTTGCTACATTTCACTCAGGATGTGCCGAAGTCCTTGTCTCTTTCGGCGGCAGACACTCGATGCATGTTCCTCTTCCCCTCACCCACACACGCATCGAAACTATTATTTCCAGTCGGTATCTGCGTGCGTCTCTACTTCCGGTCGACTGCAATCTCCACCATTGTCGCATCATTTCGGTAAATTGGACCGAGCCGTCGGCATTCGCGTAGGCATTAAGACACCATAACTTAAACAACCTATCTCGTTTTACGATCTCTCCAGTAATTTTCTTGCGGCGATTATTATTTACTACCAGATATTTCTATACTGTTATTGGTATTGTCATTCTAACGCATTTCGGTGCCGATCGTTCACATGCAAATGTATTCAGTTTGTCTGAAAAGTGATAGGATTGAATCAAACAAATAAATTATTTCAAATCCAAAATTACAAACGATATTATCTGCCCTTATAATTAATAAGCCGTGAATATAATACACTTTCCAATGATTCTCTTCAAAACAGCCGGAAGTCTAATTCTCCGTGACAACCCGGTTTCATAATTATCATCCTACTCGTTCATTACCACCCCGTAAAAATAGGTTCCTTTCATTATTTACTTGAACAACCCTTTGGTAAACAAAAAATGTCACACTGATCAAGATCATGTAAATAAGGTGAGCGTTTCAGTTTTTTTCTCTCGCTTATTAATTGACGTATGTCTTAGAAGTTATGATCAGGTGAACTGTCGTGGTGAATCAGAACTAAAAAATAGCAGATTTGCAGAAAGCTAAAAGTATTCCTACTCCTGCTGTGCGAAATCATTTTGATGACATTAGATTTTGAAATTTGGGAGAGGAAGATATAGTCGTTCATCCACACATGGGAATCTGCTATTTTGAAACGGTCATCTCTCTGATACTGGCAAGGCTCAACATGGCTTAGCTTTTGTTATCTAACGAGAACCAACGTATTCATGTGAGTACGTATAGCGTTACATGATAGCACAATATGAAGTCATAGTTGACTCAGTAGTTGGAGCACGTACCGATGTGTACACCGTATTGCCTTAAAAAAATGGAGAGTCAATTAACGTCTAAATGACAAATTCAGCAGGCATATCATCAGGACGTTAAGAGAATACAATAGGCGAAGCCTAGAGTAACGCATTACCTTATTAATAACGGCTTGTTTGTAATTGACTTACAGTGTTAAATCAAGTGAGATTTTTCAACAATTATTCATATTTTCTTTTAAAGAAGGGGATTTGTAATCAATAACATTACGAAGCACAGAGATTGTTTTGAATCAGTCATAATATATATATATATATATATATATATATATATATATATATATATATATATATATATATATATATATATATATATATGACTAATTCACAACAATTACGAAGCACATGAATTGTTGGGAATTAGTCACAATATATATATATAGATATATAGTTCCGCCCGAGCGTTGAACACTTTCGACAACTACACGTTCTCATGTAAGTGTATGTTAACTTCAATTACTGTTTGTGGCGATTTCTCGTGACCGTGTGATTCTAGTCTAAATATACGAAAAAGGAATTAATAATTTCATAAAAATGAGGATAAAATAGTATGATATTAAAATTTGTCTTGGTAAATCACAAATGGACGAGTTTTTAATCTATAATGGGGGGGGGGGGGGGGTGCTGTTAGATGAGAAAAAAACAAACAATAAGGCTTGAAACAATTGTCAGAGAAAGAAAGTGAGAGTCAACAGATGACGATTAGAACGGAAGTGACGCTGTATTTCTTTCATCTCATGCGACCGCTTGCAACCGACACTCCTGCGCTGATTAGGGGAAAAAAGCCGGAAACGATATCGTCTGTAGGCACAAAAACACTTTAATATTTAAAAAATATGTACAGTTTCACTATTTTCAAGAACTCTGTTAACACTTCATAGAATGCTTGATGAAGGGAATGGTTCCCGAAAATTTCCCACAGACAATACCTACATAACAACAACAAAAACTGAAATTGGGATTTCCTGTACTTTGCTTCTAAAATCGTCCAATAAATTCGGTACGAAAGTTATATATACATACATATATATATATATATATATATATATATATATATATATATATATATATATATATGTTTGTGTGTGTGTGTGTGTGTGTTTGACATTTTCAAAAACTCTGTTCACACATCAAAGAAGGCTTGAAGAAGAGAATGGTTCCCGAAAATTTCCTACAGACTATCCTTCCAAAACAACAACAAAAACTGTAATTGGGATTTACTTTTCTTTGCTTCTAAAATCGTCCAATACATTCGGCACAAAATTGTAAGTTGCACGTTTATTTTTTATTTTTTCTTCATTCTCAGTTTTATTTATTCACTATTATTATACTTCTTCTCCAACTTGTGCGCTTATGATTTTCTGTTGACTGATTACACTTATATACATCTCTCTGCTTCTCTCTCTCTCTCTCTCTCTCTCTCTATATATATATATATATATATATATATATATATATATATATATATATATATATATATATATATATCAGATTTTCTAAAGACGTTCGCCATGAACGAAACCGGTAAAAAAATCTCTTGTCTTTGTTTTTCTCCTCCACTTTAACTTGTTTACCGTTTGTCATTTTTTCACACATTTTGTCCATCACGACATTTCATTTTCATGAATTATTGTGTACCTTACCCCATATATATATATATATATATATATATATATATATATATATATATATATATATATATATATATATATATATATATATATATATATATATATATATATATGACTAATTCACAGTCTATGTGCTTCGTAATCAATTGATGTAAACCTTTAAAGAAAATACACGAGAAAGCCCAGTCGCTACTTATCTTCTTTAAATTTTAACAACGGTAAGCAAGCATTTTTCTGTTCAACTCCCAACTCAGGTTGCCCGCCCCCGTATACATATGGCGCCTTACCAAATTGAGCCCCTATGCTTCGGTTGCAATATTACTTTTTGGAGGCGAATAAAAGAATATATATATATATATATATATATATATATATATATATATATATATATATATATATATAAAAATATATATATACATGTATGTATATATATATATATATATATATATATATATATATATATATATATTCATATATTTATATAAAAGTATATATATATATATATATATATATATATATATATATATATATATATGTATATGTTTGTCCGCTTATCTTTCCATCATACTTCAATATAATTAATTGTCTCTTCTAACGTTAATTTGCATCCGTCATGCAGAACGTGATACGCGCGTTCGCGTGGAGTGTGACGTGCGGATTCCTAAAAACGGTTGCATAAAAATCAAGTTCTATTATTTGAAGCATGTAAAATCGTCAATTAAATCTCGCCCGTCTCTCCTTCGCTCTCCAGCTATTGTAGATAAGATGACCGTAACCAGTCTTTGGTGAAATTAATAGTGACATTGATTAAGCGACAGACGGCGCTGCAATCTCAAACGCTATGCGCAATAGCATTGCTGAGCTCGTTAGGAGAGTCCGCCACTTCGGTGACGTAATAATGCCCAGACGTTTAACAGTGGATGGGCTCGTGCGTGATCGCTACGATGACAGCAAGCGAATTATATGAAAATCAGCGACGCAATTCTGTCCGGACTTTGTGACCTAATCATCATCATCATCATCATCATCATCATCATCATCATCATCATCATCATCATCATCATCATCATCATCATCATCATCATCTCCACAACAATCATCATCATCATCATCATCATCATAACCACACACGCCGCCATCATCATCATCATCATCATCATCATCATCATCATCATCATCATCATCATCATCATCACGTATACACGTATACTTAGTTAGCATTATGCTTTTGATAACAGCTCTCCAGTCATTTATGTCGGAACAGCATATTTCAAGTTTTTAGATAGTTTTATTCCTGTTGTTTTCAAGGTGAAAGTCTGGTAATGATTTGAAATGTTTTATTTCTTGGTCGAGCCTTGTCATTCCTCGTCGTCTAAATGGTCTTTCATTCGTCTTTGCGAATACTTAAATTGCATTACGTGCGGGTGTTTCTGATGGACTCTTCATTAAATTCTATGTTTCATTTTGGAATACTTGATAAGGTGCAGAAACGTATCTTTAATTGGATTGGCTCAACCCTATATTCTTCTCTGCATTCTTTCTCACAGACGTGATCTTGCTAGTCTCAGTCTTTTCTATAAATACTATTATGCCATGCGTTCTTCAGAATTCTGTGATCTATTCCCTGCTTCCTTTGTTCCAGCTCGTTTGACCAGTTGGTTTAGTAGTCTCCATCAATTCGCTGTTTTGATACCTCATTGTAATACAGCTTCCTATTCCACTAGCCTCTTTCCAATAACTGCAGGCTTGTGGAACTCTGTTCCTGCTGACTGTTTTCTTTCTGTCTATAACCTTGGCCTTTCCAAGACTAAGGCCAATAGGCATCTTCTCCCTTTGCAATAATCATATTTCGTTCTTATAAGCTATACAATCAAGTGGATAGGTGCCTTTCCTGGAGCGATTTCCATTTTAAAAATATAATTAAAAGGCTGTTCTTTTGAGTATAACAGAATTCTATGGGTTTGCTTCAGTGCAACGGTAACTCTTTCTTTGCAGCGTACCTTAGACAGCGTATATGGATGACTCTTTTCAGTAGCTTTTTTCGAATAGCATCAATGTTGTTTTCTAATGCTTTTGTCTAATCTCCAAATTGTAGAAGAAAATTCAGAGGATTTACGTTGTAAATACTCTTAATTTTACTTTTTAACTGACATGATTACTATTAAAGACGTGTTTGATGGATCAAGTGACTGACTTAACGCGCGGGTTTACGGCTGCTTTTTGAAATGATTTGCTTTTCACTTTGTTAATTACTTTTTCTCGAGTATTTTAAATTAATTATAGAATGTAATATTTTAATATTATTGACTAAAATCTGTCTTAATTCAGTCTGAAGAGAAATAATATTTTTAAAGCTAGTAAATGTGTGTTAAGTTTAGTGGATGCATCGTGCGTCTACGGGAAATGGTACTGGTATTAAAACCAATGTTGCTACTAGCCTTACTCTTATTACTAGTAAATGTTTACTCTCTCCGGCTTCGAGGATGATATAATGTGATCGAACACCACATACTCACCACCAAAGAAAGAGGGAATGACTCAGAGGATGCTATCAGTATGCACGAACACTACTTGCTTCCCTCAAAAAGATGTAATGCCTTGGAGGATGTTTTCATTACAACAGAATAGATAGTACAACGTGACAAACAAAAATATACTATACTGCTCTTCCAAAGAGGACGTAATGCCTGGGAGCAATGTATCATGACGAATAAAAATATACTACACTACCTCCCTAAAGGGGAAATAATGCCTGAGAGGATTCTTCTTCACCCCCACCCACAGAAAAAAACGAAAGGGATGATGGTATCATAATAAACGAACATATATCACACTACCTTTAAAGAAGGAGATAACGCATGGTATGATTCTATTCTGACAACATAACATATACTACAATACCCCATTAAAAGACAAGAGCTTATATCTAGGAGGACTCCTTCTCCATATATTTAGAAAGTAATGCCTACGAATATGGTATCATAAAACAAAAAAGATACGACAATATACCACTAAAAGAGAACATATACTACATTACCCACTGTCTCAAAAGAGAATATGATATTTCAGAGGATTACAACCACCCCTGAATAAAAAGGGGGGGATTCCTGAGAATGAATACATAACTAATACTATACCACCACCCCCGTTAAGAAAATAGATTTTTTTAAATAATAGATAAAACCAGGTTTTTATTCATTTAAAAATGTCTAGTAATAAAAAAAATATGTTTATAGTTTCTTAACTTTATAGTATGCTTTATTTTCAAAGAAATAATTCAAAGTGTAGTATCTGTTCTCCAAATCCCAACAACATCGGATGTTTTATGATAGTTAGAATAGGTTTAAAAAATGTTCAGGTGTATTCATTTACGTCACTATGAAATTATTATTATTATTTAAAAAAAGATTTTTTTATTTAGAAAGTATAATCAAACAGTGTAATTCTGTGATGTTTAACAATGTTTGCTTTAATTAAATAAATTTATCTAAATACACATAATATACATATTTATATGTACATATATATATTTATATATATATATTAATATATATATATATATATATATGTACCTCGAGTTTATTGGTGCTCAATTATAAATAAAAATAAAAAATAAGAGCGTAATAAGGCTCAATGATTTAGAAACCGACGGTATTGATGTTATTTTTACATCCTGTAAAACATTAATAAATACATATTTATATATATATATATATATATATATATATATAATATATATATATATATATATATGTATACATGTGCATTGATATATGATGCATTCATTCGAAACACGAAAGCCTCAGGATTCGATGGCTTAATCCATTATGGAGCCAAAGTGTCTGAATGAGAAAAACGACCAAGAATAAGATAATTGAATTTATTGCTTTTATACTTCGTCTTACCTGGACACTTTTGGACTCAGGCATTGGACAACATTTAATGCATAAAAGAAAGTGTTCAGTATGTATTGATATATATATATATATATATATATATATATATATATATATATATATATATATATATATATATATGTGTGTGTGTGTGTGTGTGTGTGTGTATGTGTGTGTGTGTGTGTGTAAAATGAAATAAGGTTAACCAAAAATATTATTGTGTATTCATCAACGTTCCATCTTTTTTTCAAGACTTCCTCAGGATGGGTTATTTAAGAAATAACACACAAGTACAAATATTTGAATTTGCTCTTCAAATTAATCATTCCGATGACGTCTTGAAATAAAGACGAAACGTTGATGAATACATAAATAATAATTTTGGTTTTCCTTTTTTCATTTTCCATTACGGTGGAATATTTTTTTACCATATATATATATATATATATATATATATATATATATATATATATATATATATATATATATATATAAGTGACAGTTACCGGTGGCCGAGTAGATGTAGCGACTGCTTGCAGATTCTATGTTGACTCGCCTCTAGACCGTCTAAAATAGTTACTTTCCTGCACTGATGAGAGCAATAAGCTTAAAACGCTAGAGTTTGTAGGTATTAATAATTTATTTTTTATGCATTAATGTTATATACGTTATAGTTTTGTTCTTCTCACCAGGACGAGAATCATCAGACGTGGTGGTGAGACTAGTCTCACAACCACGTACGATGATCTTCGTCCTGGCGAAAGAAAATAGATTAGTTCGTGAAATGACTGGATTATTGGTTTTAGTTATTTCTTTGTAACTTATATATATATATATATATATATATATATATATATATATATATATATATATATATATATATATATATATATATATATATATATATATATATATATATATATATATATATATATATATATATATATATATATATATATATATATATATATATATATATATATATATATATATATATATATATATATATATATATATATATATATATATATATATATATATATATATATATATATATATATATATATATATATATATATATATATATATATATATATATATATATATATATATATATATATATATATATATATATATATATATATATATATATATATATATATATATATATATATGGCGTAGGGGTTAGCATCGCCGACTGTCAGCTCGACGGTTGCGTTTCGATCCCGGCTTGAGACACTAACTGGTCTAGCCGCACTGATGAGCTGTGAAACAGCGAAACAGGCTGTATGTGGATGACTATAAAAGCTCCCTCGGGTAGAGCTTATTTTTGTAAGGGTATCGTCAACGGCCATTAGCTTTAAGGCAATGCTCATTAGGTAAAACTAATTTCGAGCTCCGGTCATTTGCAATGTTTACATTTCGTTTCATTGAGATATCACTTACATTCAGTCAGTGTCGCATGATGGCGTAGGGGTTAGCATCGCCGACTGTCAGCTCGACGGTTGCGTTTCGATCCCGGCTTGAGACACTAACTGGTCTAGCCGCACTGATGAGCTGTGAAACAGCGAAACAGGCTGTATGTGGATGACTATAAAAGCTCCCTCGGGTAGAGCTTATTTTTGTAAGGGTATCGTCAACGGCCATTAGCTTTAAGGCAATGCTCATTAGGTAAAACTAATTTCGAGCTCCGGTCATTTGCAATGTTTACATTTCGTTTCATTGAGATATCACTTACATTCAGTCAGTGTCGCATGATGGCGTAGGGGTTAGCATCGCCGACTGTCAGCTCGACGGTTGCGTTTCGATCCCGGCTTGAGACACTAACTGGTCTAGCCGCACTGATGAGCTGTGAAACAGCGAAACAGGCTGTATGTGGATGACTATATATATATATATATATATATATATGGAGTAAGGTACACGATAATTCATGAAATAGAAATGTCATGGTGGACAAAATGAGAAGAAAGGGGCCGTAGTTAAAACGGATTTTGAACGGAAGACAAAAATAATTTCGAAAGTTTAAAAGGGTTACCGTTGTGGAGAGTATGGTTCCAATGAATGGGAATCTGTAGTTCAAATGTTGAGTATGTAATAAGTCGTGCAAAGGATAGCGTTTACTAGTTAGATATTCTAAAAAGTTTAAAAGGCTTGCTAGTTTGTTAAATGTATAATTAAATAAATAGATACATAAATAAGGCAAGCCCAAAAGTATAATTAAATGATTAAGTAATTAAATAATTAAATACTTAAGTAAGACAAGCTCAATGCATGGTTATACATTTAGCCTGTCCCACTCAATCATATTAAAATTTAGGGTTAGGGACAATTTGGGGGATAAGGTTAGACTGCTTGTAAAAATTAATTTCTATTATAAGTATTACGGGGTAGGGTTGAGTTGAATCAAGTAAACCTAAATGTAATGCCAGTGCGTTGAAGTTATAAATAGCTTCATAAGGGGAAGCAGATGGACCAATTGAAGGAGTAACAAAGGAGCGTAGTTAAATGAGATAAATGGAATATACGAGGAAGATATTCTCGGTAGAGAGAGGCCTATACTTGGTCGATAGAATGGATACAAGGGAGATAAAAAGGAGGTAAAAATAAAAAGCATAATAAGCAATGGAAGAGTGTATGCGAAGGTTTGCAAATAGACGGACAAATAGGAAGAAGGAAAAATTAAGCAAAGGAAATAGGAGCTATAGTGTTGAGTAGGAATAATGGTATTGCAGTTAGAGTGGTTAAGGATCGGTAGGGTGTAGGAAGAGTAATGTTAATTCTCAATTTACAATAAATGTGCTATGGGTTGATATAGTTATTAGGTGTACTGGGGAGGATATGTTATGTTATTGGGATGGTTATTTGTAAGGTTGGAGGAGTTAAGAATTAAAGATTAACAAATTAACAAATTATAGAATTTAGAAATGTGTCTGATGCTAGAAAGGGGGCTGTTGGCTGGGAGGAGGGTTGTCAGAGGGAGTAATGAAATTTATGTATTTAAATGTTCGTTTGTGCCTACACTTAGAGATGAGCTCATTTTTAGAGTTAATTATATTTAAGCTCTTAGATGTTGTAGCTATCATAAATGTGTTTAGTGTACATAATTAATAGAAGGCGAATCCTGGAGTGTAGAAATTAGACCTTTTTAATATAGTCCAACGTAGGGAGTAGGAAGTGTTTTTAATGTTAAAGTTTTTTATTAGATTTTATAGAAAGGTGCTATTTAGCATTGTTATTACTGTGTTTGAAAGAGTAGATATAGTTAGAGATTCGGGTCTTAATGTGGAAGGCACTTACCCCAATATAAGTGTGTATTTTGTATGGGGTTGTTTGTATACTATTTGTGTTATTTATAGTATCGGGAATGTTTTGGGTTTGTGTGCTCATGTTCTGGGCAAAACTTAAGTCGGTATTGTTAGTTGGAGAATATGAGATACTTTGAGGGGTGTGATCAAATCCATTATTAGTTAGCGATGGTTGTTGGTTAGTGTGAGATGTGTTATTTAGAATTTCGTTAAATACAGGGAGTTGTAGATGGGGAGAGCTATAGGGTGAGTGGGGAATTTGTATGTTGGTATTAGTTTGCATAATGGTGTTTGGGGGGAATTGTTTAACAGTACAGGCATAGATAACTTTACTTTATATGCAATTACCATTAATGGTCATTCTCTAGATTTTTGGCAGTTGCAGTTATTAGTGAGGTGTATAGTAGGTGCTGGTTGTTCGGCAGATTTAATTTTTTGTTGTTAGATGTGATGATGGTTTGTGCTATATTGGGCATTGTGGAGTAGGAAATGTTAATAGAGTTTTTATTTAAAATAGTGCTGTACTTATGCAGGTGCTTGAATCAGTTAACTAAAATTTTGAAGAATTCCTTAGCTATATTTGTTTTCACATTGCAAGTATAGGGTGGCTTAAACCAAATACAATTATTTCTTCTATTTTTTTAAAAATTACTACTGCGTTCTTTGGGGTTAGCAGGTTTGTAAATATTGATATTTTTATATATGTCTTGAGTTTCTGGGGTAGTGTGATGTTAGCTCGCTGTTTATCCTGTATTGCCATTTTGTGTGTAATTACATTTAAAGGTTTGTTTTTCTGGATAAAGGGATCATTTTCATATTTAGGTTTATCAGTGTATCTCGAATTAAGGAGTGCGTTATTATAGAAGCTTGAATTTGTCTCGAAGATGGATCTATTAGCAGATAACCTTGACATTATATTGGAAACTGATGGGACTATTGATTTAATGATGGATATTTGGTGGTTAGATAGCTTATGTACGTAGAAGAGGGTTAGATTTGGTTTGTGGTAGGGGCTAAAGGATTCAGAGTTGGGATCCAGTGTTAGGTCAAGGAAGTTAGATCTTCTTATCTCAGGTTCTATAGTTATGGTTAATCCGAAGTTTTAAAAAAATTGTGTAGGTTTTCAAGGTGTTGTTGTATTGTCTACATCTCTCCCTAGAAACAAAACGTGCATCGTCCCTGTATAGTCCACCGTGTAGATGTCCGAAATCAAACTTCAATTCTCCCAATAAGTATAATTCTACAAGGTCAGTAACCTGGGCAGAGTCCGAGACTCCCATAGTGATATCAAAATTATTGGGGTTATTCTTTTTTGGTCCAAAATTTATTGTCAAATTCTAATAGGATCTCCTGGCCAGAATTATTAGTTTGATCTCTAAGTCTGTGATATCCGAGTTAGTCTTAGCGAATATTAAAGCTTTGTTTTATAGGATAGGAGAAATGGACTGATAATAATTGTTAATGTCGACGGTGATAAAATTAAAGCTAGAGTTAGATTTATCACTGAGGTTTAGAAACCAATTGGTGACCTCACCAGAGGATTGCCATAGGGTGTATGATTTTTTTATTTTAAGTTAAGAATGGTTCTATCTAAAAAAAATTTCCTTATAATGCCTAGGTCAAATTTGGATGGGCAAATTAGTCTAATGGATGGGTGTTCGTGAAAATTTCTTTTGTGGTCTTTTAAGGTGCATCAGGGTGTAGCTGGGGTAAATATTTCTGTGTAATTAATGATATTTTAAGAAGTTAGTAGGGATTTAGCGTCATTGTTAATGATATTCAAGATGTTACTAGAAGTAGTTTTATAGGATTTGTTCAGTTTTTTATAGATTAAGCTTTTGTAGACAGAGTATTTCAATTTGTAAAATATTTTCGTTTTATCTGCAGGGACAATAATGTCAGGGTGTTTCTTGATCTTGTTTGTGAATTTATTGATTTATTTGATAAAGGGGTTGGAATGTTTATTGTATTTTTGGAATTTGATACGTCTAATTATGTTGAATACATCATTTTCGAAGTTGTTGAGGTGTACATTTTGCTTAGGAAAAGAAGATGTTTTTAGACCGTACCTGGATGAAGTTATCCTTTCAAATCTTTTTAGTTCTCTGGAAGAGTTCATGGGGGTGTAAATCCATTGTGTTTTGGAGATGAAATATTATTTGCGTCATTTTTCTGGTTGTTATATTTGGAGTTTATGTCATGGTGGAACGCCTTCCATCTTACGTTTGTAATAAACTTTTTCATGGATTGTATGAGCTTGCAAATGTAAGCTTCATTTGAAGGGATGGATATGTTTTTTGTTGAAAGTGGTAGAAATTTATTGTTGTATATTTCACAAAATAGGAGAAAAAGCTCAACTTTATATAATAATAATAATATATTATAATATGTAGTAAAAAATATACGTATATATATGGTAATATATAGTAATATGTAGTAAATAATATATATGCATATAGTAATATATGATAATATGTAGTAATAAGTAGTGATCTATAGTGATAAATGGTAAGACTGCACATCGAAAATACAAGAAGAGGTTTTAGGCTCCTAAAATTCTATACTAGAATAGCCCGCAAGGCTAGAGTACTAAGTAAAATCAGTTCTAGGTGAAATCTTCGGTTGGTTGAAGGTTCAATCCGCAGTGCGGGCGATACTAGGAATTACTAATAACTAAAGGATACTACCCGGTGGTGGATTAAATAAAGGATACTGTTCGAAACCCCGCGCAGATTCCTAAGTTTGACAGGAAGATTCCTGAATCTTACAAGAGACACTTAAAGAAGGTTAGAGGTTACATCGGCCGAAACCTTGTGGGAATAACACTGAAGATGAGAACAGTAGAAACTTTTATCGCTCACTTTATTTGATGTTTTTATATTTTCACACACTCTTTCATTTTCCGTTGAGTTTTACGAGGCCAAGAAACGACTTCGTAGTTTAGTCTTACAAGACCGCCACACGCTTTTTTAATTTACTATGTATTCAAGTGTTTATGTTTTTGCATCTATTCAATTGTTGGTGTCTCTGTAAGCCTAGAAATTACTTTTGTTTATTTTACACATCTCGCATTAGTTCTTTCACATTTGATCAACGCATTCCACGATTAGTATTAGAACTACCTCAAAGCAGCAATCTGTTTATATATTAACAGATTAATTCATTTTGTAGGCGTGTATTTCGTAAATATATATCGTGCAAAAAAATGGATTATATTAAGACAATAGATGGGGTCCTGGCAGGTACTACCACTTACAACAGAATAAACATGATGATTCACACTCCTCAAAAGTTCAAAATTATGACCTCACAGCTGGAGACAATTTCGTGTCACATCGAAGACAGGTTATATTTAACCCCCAGATGAGACAAGTACTAATATTCCAGGTCAGAGAGAATATGAGCGTAATGTCAACTAAACGGTTAATCATGTAATCCTCAGCACCGGAAGTAGTTTCATGCTATAAAATGGGTTTTTATTTAACTCGTAATTAGGACACTGACCGGTACTCCGAGTCTGAGTGGACCTGGGAATAATGGCTACTAAGGGCTGATTCTATTGTCTCCAATTCTACCAAATAATCGTATGTCATACTCAGGGCGGTTCAGTGGCGACATAGCTTTTGTAGATGATAGTAGACGAAAAAAAAGGATAGTACATGCTGAGAAAAATACCTTCACTGGAGATGATATATGGTGAGAAAACACCCTTGTCCAAGTGTTTCTGGGGAAGTTTCGT
The DNA here is from genome assembly GCA_963556195.1 of Sepiola atlantica. Classification (NCBI taxonomy): domain Eukaryota; kingdom Metazoa; phylum Mollusca; class Cephalopoda; order Sepiida; family Sepiolidae; genus Sepiola; species Sepiola atlantica. The sequence continues at coordinate 45,871,322 of OY744539.1, forward strand.
GTCTGCTATAGACTATATACATTTTAGACGGTGTTCATAACGGATCAAAATATATTTCCTTACATAACGACTTGTATTTGTATCGCATGATGCGGGGAAATATTTTCGATAGACTAAATGGAATGTTGTTAGACGTCTCTCCCTCGTCAACCCAACTCACGGTCGGCTCCGTTGCCAACGCATTGGTTACACAAATATTTTGAATGTCTAATTCTCCAGAAATTCCTTCAACTCCGTCCAGTGACGATCATAGGGTCAAAAGACGTGTGTGCTGTGACTGAGCCCAACGAATTGATAAATGAGACCTTATGAACCCCAATTTCGTCCGGCCCGTTGCGATTCAAACTCAGCTGACCCGAGTTAAGCAATCTATTCCAAACAAAGGGTCTACATCCAAACTGAGCGTTAATGCGTGCAATTTATTAGGAATCCACGAGGCAGGTGTAAATTGCTGACTGAATGTGTGTATTCTCCCTCTAAATAAAATCAGGTGGATGTCTACAGTCACATAACGATGAAAGAATTGCTTTATCATTATTATTGTCCAGTTGTTGCCGTGACGACTCCAATAATGATGCACTCTTCAATAATCACTGCATTTTTTTTTACTGATTCATTACCACTTATCAAGGCCAAAAGCTACTCAAAGATAAAGGTTAATTAGATGGCATCGTATTTAACGACGACCAGTTTGTAATTTGAAGAGAAGCATCTCTTGACAATGTGTTCCACAAATCAGAAGTTCTAGCGAATAAGATCTGATCTTAGAAATTTCGCCTGACGCTAAGAAGAAGAAAAAAATGTCATTGTGGTAGCAACATGACTTCCTGCTGTGGAAGCCTTACATGGAAGAACAAGACATTGGAGCTCAGTCGAGCACCTTTCATGGAAGTAACATTAAACTAGAAAGAGACAATGGACGTCTCAATTGTGTGAAATAAAGAGATCATCCCAAACTAAATGTCAGAAAGATGAAAACGTCCAGGAAGTCGACAACTACATCGACTAAGGGAAGATGGTGAGAAGTGACGCTGATATCATGGTTGAAATCAAACGGCGAATTGCGCTTGGATGGGCAGCCTTTTTCCAAAGCAGACAACATCATGAAGAGTAGAAAGGCCACGATGAACATTAAGCAAAAAATATGTTCAATGAATACATCATGCCTGTTATGACCTATGGTAGCAAAACATGGGCACTTAATAATGCAGCGATGAAAAAGCTAAGAGTGGCACAATAAAAAGTGGAACGCATTCTCAGCATCCGTTTAGATGATGAAAAAACACATGGATCAGACAGTAAACTGGAATATCTGACATCATCACTACCATTCAGATGGCAAATATATAGATGGGTAGGTCAGCTTTCGAGATGTGCAGACAACAAGTGGACATATAGAGCGACAGAATGAACACCGAGGCCCTGGAAAAAACCTAGAGGAAGGCCAAAAACTCGGTGAAGGAGACGGCCTCGATAATCAAGTAGTTCCTAATTGGTGACGCCTCGCCAGGGAAAAACGAGGTGGAAATAAACC
>OY744539.1:45875355-46022855 GCA_963556195.1 Sepiola atlantica
GAAGTTAAACAACGTTGAGCCAGATCAGTACTTGATGGGTGATCATTTGGGAATACCAGGCGCTGTATAGTACCTAGCCATGGGTAAACACCGTCGCCAACCCGCAGTCCCTAGCGTGGCGATTATGACAAATAAACCTGAATGACTGTTACCCGTATGGTGTCGGAATGGTTCCTCGTCGAGGTGTGATCAAACACCCTGATGGTGATGGCAAATAATGTACCTTTTGAAATGATTAATATCAATATCTATACTATTAAAAAAAAGATGACTAGTTCTTCTACCATAACAATTAATTGTTTTTACCATCGAAATATTATTTAAATAAAAATATGAACGCATCTCTTCTTTATTTAGTTAGTTATTTAAAAGTGGGGCAATGTAATTCATTTTTAAACAATAAATATTCGATGTCGCCTTGCCGTAAAAATATTTGCAGCCAAATATTGTTCAAATAAAAAAAAAGAATGTCACTTTTTGAAATGCATGCATTTACTATTGCACTGTTTAAACCGACGGATAACATAATTTGATTTGGGAACAATTCATTTTAAAATGAGTAAAGTCGTAATTGTGTTTCTTATTTTAACTATCTCATTTTTATCACAAATCAATATCTTTGCTGATAGGACGATTTCATCCGTTTAATGTGTGTGACAGGTGATAACGTACGCACGAACATACAATGGTTCAACGTATTATTATCAAGATATTTTTATAGAGGGCGTTAAGATTTACGATCGTGATAATAGCGTTGAATACGTGCCAAATATTTTACTTGGATTGAGTGGATAATACAAGAGATATTTTTTTAAATGTGAGTTTATTAAATCTGACACGCTTTATTAAGAAACTAAATCTTTAGTCCTACGGTCACGCTTTGATTTGAATTGGGGTTTACTATGCTTAGAATGCACTCGGATAATCATATGAAAAGATTCAGTGTTAGTTTTAATTTTTTTTTTTTTGCAAGAATGGCTTTATTCGGAGATACTTGAAAGAATCTCGTAAGTTCGACAGACAATGCACAGCAGCCATTTCAAGCATGCCACCAAATACACTTGTGTTGCATTCTTTACATGTTGAATCGATGACACACGTCCTCTCCTATGAAATATGCCAGCTTAAAATAACATCGGATCAATTCTGGAAGCTTACTCTCTAACAATGTTGGGATATATTTTAAGATTAATAGAGTATCTTATATTTGATTAATTAAATTTAATAAATCATCTACAATAGGTGAAGTTGTTCGGCTTTAAATTCCCTAAAACGGTAGATATGCCGTAAAATAAATCAAGTTCATGTTCCGTATCTTAATGTACATACTAGAAGAAATATGCAGTATATGGTTGCAGTTTTCTGCTTTTATATATGACGAACGAACATATAATACATTGCCCAACCCCCAAAAAGGAGGTAATGCACGGGAGGATGATATAATTACGAAACAACATATTCTACACTACACTCAAACGAGGATGTAATCTCTAGAAGGATGGGAGAATGACAACAGAACGAATACTGAACTACCCCCAGAAAAAATGATAAAAGAAAAAAAGGATGTGCTAATAGCTGGGATGATGGTCTCATAAAAACAGAACAGATACTACACAACCCTCTTGATTTGGCATCGGGAGATAGTGCATTCGTCAGAAATCGTATAGTAAGCTTAATTAAGAAGTAAAATATAGTAATAGTATAGTTTCAGATTCGGACAGACAGACAGATACCAAATACATATATATATATATATATATATATATATATATATATATATATATATATATATATATATATATAATATGAGACTAAAAGAATTGAACCTATAGTGAAATTATAAATATGGGATAGAGCAATTATGAAGATAGATGTGCGAATGACAAATCTATTTCATCTTCGATTGTCCAATGCAAGGTGTACTCGGTAAAAACATGTTTATTATTCTTTCCTTAAGCCGAGGCTTTTTAAAGATTAAAATCTTATCATCAAATAAATTACATAAACGGATAAATTTGCAGGGGAATAGCCAAAATTCAAAATTTGAAACATTTAAAGAAACCATATAAAGTAATGGAAAGTAAATGTGCGTGTGTAAAAAGGTTATCAAAATATGGAACATGCCCAGTTGGAATATATATATATATATATATATATATATATATATGATAATTCTTATTTACAAAGACATGTACAAAATCTGCGACACTGGCATGTCGATGTTATCGATCAACAGTTATCATAAACTGAGATCTAATCAGGGAGAGTTAGAATCCGATCTTAACCTCAGATCATATTTGGAGAGATGATCTGAGGTTAAGATCGGATTCTAACTCTCCCTGATGAGATCTCAGTTTATGATAACTGTTGATCGATACCATCGAAATGCCAGTGTCGCAGATTTTGTACATGTCTGTGTAAATAAAAATTATCATATATAAAGCTCTATTTGATATTGAGCACTTTTTATAAACCCGGTTGAAATTCTTTGGATTACTACCCTGTGGATGATTTTACCTGTATTATTACCATCATTATATATATATATATATATATATATATATATATATATATATATATATATATATATATATATATATATATATAGTCTCGGAGGTTTCTTTAACCATGAAAACTATATTTAAAAAAAACACTTTAGTACCAAGTCCTTCGGTGTAAAATTACTTTTCTTGTAAGTCACTTTAATTTTTACAGTCACATATATTATAGTGTTCTTCCATAAAATTATGCTAGTCTATCTCTCTCTGCCTCTCTCTCTGTCTCTCTCTCTCTATATATATATTTATATATATATATATATATATATTTATTTATTTTTGTACAGAAAAATTAGTACAACATTCGTACCGTCGGTTTCAAGCTCGGAAAGTCTTAGCCATCCGGCTCTCTTCAGCTTCTGTTGTCATCTCTTTGCTGATAGGACGATTTAATCCGTTTAATGTGTGTGAAAGGTGATAACGTACGTACGAACATACAGTGAGATGACAAAAGAAACTGAAGAGAGCCGGATGGCTAAGACTTTAGGGTTAGGGTGAACGTAACGGTTATAGTTAGGGTAAGGGTTAGGGTAAGATTTAGGGTTAGGGTTTGGGTTAGGGTTAGGGTTAGAATTACCGTTACGGTTAGGATTAATTTTGATTAAAAGGTCGTTAAAAAACATCTAACAGAGAAACAAACCAAATACTCCCCATCAATGCGAGTTAAGTTGAGAAATCGTGGTGGGTAAAGTTAGGGTTGTGGTTAGAGTTAGGGTGGGTCCTATATTGTTGCTAGTATGTATGGGGAACGAATATATACTTCACTATTTTCTTCTAACAATGAAGAGGTAATCTCTGAAAGGATTGTCTAATAACAACTGAACAGAAACTATACTACCACCTCCCAGATAAAAGGAGGATATATCTCCTAAGGATGATGACCTCGGGACACCAAAAAAGATACTACTTTACCCCCAAAGTAGGAGTTAATGCCTTAGAAAGTTGCATCATGACAAACTAACATATACTACACGCCCTCCAATGCAAATCTAAATGCCTAGAATGATGATTTCCTAACAACGAACCAGATATTACATAGCCTCCTGAAAAAGGAGGTAGTAAGGCCTGTGAGGATGGTGTCATAACAACAGAACAGATACTTAACGGCATTGAATTGAGCATTGGAATAGAGTACACAAGTTTGAAATAATCTTGTAAAGTAAGTAAAAATAGTACAAATAATAAAAGTAATAATATAGCTTCAACTGCAGAGAGACAAATACCAAAATCTCAATTAGTAATAGAGTCTTCTTTCTCTCTCTCTCGCTCTCTCTCTCTCTCTCTCTCTCTATCGATCTTTTTCTATCTCTTTTTCTCGTATATATATATATATTCTGATTACTGTTTCCTTTTCTCTCCTCTTCTCTCTGTATATTTGATATAGTAAGTTTTCCTTTATCATCGTCTCTATCTATTTCTCTCGTTCTCACTTGCTTCCGTTCAAAAAACCATATAAATTATTTTTACATTATAAAATGTATCTCACGCACGAAAAACCTTATCATATTAGAATTATAAAATGGATAAGGTCCCATGTTGGAAAGCAACATCGCAAATCAATATCTATGCAAAACTTTATTTCCTTCTGGCCGATCACATAATCGTGATTCGTTGACAAATGCAATGGCACAAAGACACACACACACACACCCACACACATATATATATTTATATATATATGTGTGTGTGTGTATGTGTGTGTGTGTATATGTATATATATATATATATATAGAGAGAGAGAGATAGAGAAATAGAGAGAGATCTGTATATATATATATATATATATATATATATATATATATGTTTTTGTGTATTAATATATATCTATATATAAATATATATATATATATATATATAAAATGAGAAAGTGCACACTTGAAATGTTGACAGAATGGAAATAAATAAAAATGTTAAGCTGAAAAACGTATTTTTTGTTTAATAAAATAAATTATTTGTTTATTCTAAAAACTTGAGTACTTTCAGCGATATACGCCTTTTTCAAAAGTATAGGCTTTTTTATTCGTTTTATTTCGTTTAATCCTTCTTGATTTAGATATATTTTTTGCAGTCAAGTTGAAATTCGTCTTGGTGTAATGACGATTTGTGTTAAATGTCGGTGTGTGTACAACGTTGTTTAGCTGTTATGGGTAAAATGAAAAAGTCCACACTTGATATGAATAACATAAGTTACTTATCTAAAAATATCAAACTAACTTTTAAATTCTATGGAAAGGCACAAAAGGTTTTACCCATAGAGTAAATGTGGTATTTTGGTTACTGAAACTAGTTTAGTACAGACAAAGAAGACGATAGCAAACTACCATCTTACCACACCCAATTTTGGCATTGTGCTGCATCTTGTGATTTTATAAAGAAAATTTACTATACTGTGAACTTTCTTGTTAAATTTTAAAGATAAATAAAATGTACTTACGACGTGTCAACAAAACAACTTAAATGCCGTTTGTTTCAAAAATGACACATTTAAAAAAACTGCCTATTAAATACTATATTCAACGAACATGTGTAAAACTTCAATTTCTTTCACATCTACAACGAGCCTGTTGGTAAGTGTGAGTAGGTATTTGTATGATGTTGCATCAGCACACCCGCTAAATGGATAATCTTCGATCTCAGGGGCTGGTGTCATCGGTGTGTTATCTACCTAATTTAGGAGCAAAAACCTTTGAATCTGGTCATTATAATGGTAAGTAAACATTATGTTATGATTCTCTAGTTAATTATAATTATTTAAATGCATAATTTGTAATGTTTCGTTATACATGTAAAGTTGTATGCCATTTGTTGCACATTTGCAACATTATTTATGTTTGTTCCATAAACATTTTTCCAATACTTATTCATACTCCCTTACATTATCCCCTATAAAACGTTTTTACTTGATAAATATTAGTTAAACTAATATAAACAACGCATTTAACGGTTAAGCTGTGTACTGTTGTTGCTACCAAAGGCGATAAAGGGGTTTAAGAGAACAAGACGAATACGTTACACTTCTGAAATAACAGTCGAGAATTGTAATTTTTGATTTAAGGCAGAGTTGGATAATAATCTTCGAAAAAGGCTCGGTTTAGGGTTAGGGTTAGGGTTAGGGTTAGTTGTCTCTTCGAAATATATTTAGTGTGTAGTGGTTATGGGCTTTGCTGAGGTCACAATGTCAGGAAAAAAATCTAAAGGTGAAGAGTCTAGAGAACACTACAAGAACCGGTCAGAAGTGTTTTGTTAGTCTGGAATCAACGAATACGGCGACAATAGTGCTAAAACTAGACGCATGTTTTGTATATGGTTTGGTTTGTAGATCCATTTAATTTATGAGCGTACATTTTTTTAAAAATATTTTTAAAATGTAGATTTTATGTAAGTCATAGACGGGGTGTCCTTACAGAGTGCACTTGGGCCTTAACACTTTACAAATCTTTCAAATTAGGTCTTACCGTTGTAGACAGTGTTGAGTCATATGCAACACAGCCCTAGGAGAGCTAAACAAAGTCGGGCAATAGGTTAGGGGAAAAAAGGTTTACAGGGCTATGGAAGATAGATTTCTAGATGGTTGACTGAGAAAGAGGCGAACACGTTGCCCTAGGATATATGGGGCAGTTTATTGTTGTCCATAGATAGGGACCCTGACCATTATTATACGTCCACGCAAAGAAGACCTGGAAGCAGTGGTAATTTAATGGCAACACACTCTCTAAAGCTGCAAAATTTGGGCCTCGCCGCTGGATACAGTCTTGAGGCATATCCAAGATAGTTGGTTGGAGCTAAACAGGGTTGAGAAATAAGCAGAAAAAATGGTTAGAAAGGGCTACGAAAAATGGATTTGGAGGTGGCGGGTTAGAGTAGAGACGAATATCTTATCCGAGGATGTATTTTAACTTTTGGGTAAGCACTTATCAAGGCCAAGAGTGACTCAATGGTAATAGAATTGTTAACTGATGAGGAATAATCAATGGTATGAACTAAGTGGTATTACTTGTGGGCGGTTTATTACACATATTTGTGTATATTTGATTCGAAGACGACTATGTTTTAATATGTAGGGAAGCAGTTCCGCAAAAATGTGTCTCACAGAATGAAATAAGCTCTGTCCATAGGAATTACGTCTGACGCTCGGCACATGGAGGAAGAAAGGAAAGTCTTTTCCGTTTTGGTAGACGGACGAGTTAGGGATGTAAATGTCTTACAAGATTTGACCAAATATTAGAGCTCAGTCGAGAACCTTCAATTGCAATAACGTAAAGATACAGAAAGGGGGGTTAACAACATGTCTGGGGAAGTTTATTGTTCTTCCTGGTACAGATTCTATTTAACCCATGGGACTATGATAGACACTACCACTACACTATAGAGTGTAGCTTTAAGTTATAGGAACTTAGACGAAAAACCACACTCCCCAAAACCCCCGGATAAGGGTCTTACCATCCAATGCACTTAAGGCTAATTAAAGATCACAAATAAGGAAATAAAATATCTTAATGGTGATTTATACAGATAAGTAATAGTTTGCCTTCCAATCATCGATTGGGATGGCTAGTAGCACTCTTTCAAAGAGTCCAACGTTCAAATTCTTCGGTCTAACATTTACAGGTAACATGAATAAGAATAAACACATACAAGATTTCTCTAGGTCTGCTTCACAGAAGGTAGGCTGCTCTTACCGGGCTAGAAAACTTTTCACACTTGCAAGTATCCTATATCTCAATAAAACCGCCATTCGCCAATGCATTGTGTATTGTTACCATATAGGGCTGGTGTAACAACCATTAGTCTCTCCCTGTTGTACAGGGTAAAAAAAGGGCCCCACATTGTCTACCAAGCTCAATCCTTTGTCTCATCACTGTGCTTGTTTTACAAGTACTGCCACGGATTGTTTTCCGACGAACTTACTTCATTTGTACCCTCTCAGTGTAAATACCCTGAACCAACCTGACTAGTAGCAAGTTCCTACGCTTTCACTTTAAACATCCCCAGATGCCGGAAAACATTCTATTTTAATAGCTCTTTTCCTCAGACCGCTTGCGTTTAGGAATTTAGCCCCTTGCTCTCCGTTTTACCGACTTTATCATCATGCAGAAATTCAAATGTAATGTGAAACAACATCTTGCTGCACAGCTGCACACTTAGTATGCACCCCTAATAACAGTAGTCTTTTACGTCTCGGTGGCAATATGCCTTGTTTGGGGTGCATAAAGTTTTACAAATTGTTTGTTGTCTGTTTGAATGCAAAGTGCACGGAAAATGCAATAAACAAGCGTTTATTACAATCGCAAATCGAACGCGGGAGCAAAGAGAGTCGACACAAACGATACAGCTTTGAAATATCAGCCGTAAAACAAGTTTTGCGGCATAAATTGCTGTTTGCTAATCAAATTCGGTTGAAAATCAAATAAAACGACTCTTCAATAGATTTTTTACTCCTCTTTTCGTTCTATTTCTTTCTCCGTTTCTATTAGAAGCAACCTCACTGTCCGCCATGACGCCTCCAGCTTTGCAGACGAGAGAAAGTGGGGAGAGCTGACAAGGGAGCCTACTCTGATTTCTTTTAGTTATTCCTGTTTTGTTTTGTTTTTCTTTTTTTAAAAAAGAGTTATGATTTCAGGAGTTTTTTATGCCCAATTCTTTTAGATTTTCTGAGATGCGCCTTCGAGTGTAGGTCGGTGGGTTTGCGTGTCACGCTTTCGCCTGAAATAGCATTTCCATCGCTAAATGCTCGGATTGAATAAACTCATCATTTCTATAAGAGACTCAGTTTGTATATCAAACTTACGCCTGAAATAGTTTTTCATCGCTAAACGTGTAGATTCAATGGACGCATCTTAAATAAGATGCGTCCAATAACACATATAATTTGCGGAATGTGTCGGTGTGTCTGTCACGCAAAATCTTGATGAAGTATTGTCGTCCTCCTGTCACGCTTTTAAGTTTGGAATACATTTTTGTTGGTATTTCGGGCTTAAGTCTTTTTCTTTATTTTATTCACCCCAAACAAAACGCATTTCTACTTACTATTGTAATAATCGGCCAGATATATAGGAAGCATCCTAAGAGGGGAGTTGTGCAGCAAGATGTTTGTTCACATTACATTTAAATTACTGCATGTTGGTACAGTCGGGGAAACAGACAAGCGGTCCGAGGAACAAAGCTATTAGAGTAGAAAGTTTTCTGGCATTTGAGGACCTCTACAGTGAAGGGGTGGGATTTTGCTGCTAGTCGAGTTTGTTTGGTCTTTACGTTGAGCGAATACAAGTACAGAAAGTTCGCCGGAGCCCAGTCCGTGGTCGTACATGCACAGAAATGCCACATTGCAACGATCAGACAGGGCTGGAACTTGGTAGACAATGAGGGACCTATTAGGTTAGATACTTTTTAGACCCTATCAAAAAAGGAGTTACTAGTGGTTAGTCCGACGACCCATATGTGGTAAATATACTCCATGCGTGGCGAATCGTGGCTTTATAGAGATATAGGATCCTGGCAGGTGTGCAACGTTTACTCACCCAGTTTAGAGAGTCCATCATCTTTGCAGCAGACTTGGCATTACCTTCTATGTATCAAATAGCATTTTCACTGCAAACCGCGCAGATTAAATGGACGAATTTGCAATAAGATAATGAGTTTGATTATAAGCTCAGTCGTTCCTCGTACACGCTTAAGTGTAGAATAAGCTGTTTCGTCGGTATTTCACCATCAAATTTCAAATAGCATTTCCATCGAAAAACGCGCCGCTTAAATAGACGTATCTTGTTATAGATACGTCAACAATACGAATACAATGTTATGTCTTATAAAACTAATTGAATAAATAAGACAAAATAAACATGTATATTACGAAGTCATTAAGAACCTATATCATATAATCTCTAACCAAAATGACTTAGAAATGGTTGATATGGCGTACATGAAAACAATCATACCAACTGTCAGGATAAAAGTTAGTAAATCTATTACTAATAGAGATTTGGTACATGCCTGTCTGAAACCGAAACTATACTATTACTTCTATTACTGCATTGTTGATACATCTTTTAATGCTTAATTGAGTTTACTGTATATTTACAAGAGAGATTTCGTGTATGTCTGTCTGTAACCAAAACATTACTATTATTTCTAGTAATTTCCCTGTTGTATTTTTAATACTATTTTTAATCACTATTTGTATCTTTCAGGGCTGCATTCAGTTTATTATACCATTTTAATCTAAGGGGTGACACGGTGGCACGGTGGCACGGTGGCTAGGTGGATAACGACGCAGACTGAGAACCTGGGTGTGCCGGGTTCGAATCCAGTTCGTTCCACAGAAACACTGATCTTGTGTCTAACCTCGTGGAGAAAAAGTAAATAAAATACTTTCTGTCACGCTTTAGTTTTAGTTGTCGCTCTGTCACGTTTGTCACGTTAAAATAGCTGATATAGATACGTCCATGCACATTGTTACTTACTTACGTCCGTCCGTGCCTACGCTAATCTTTAACATATCATTTTTTAACAAGTATTTTAATCGCTAAACGCGAAAATCAAATGGACCTATCTCAAGAAAAGAATACGTGCGTGTTTCTTTTTTAATTTAATTTTCGTTCTTTTCCTTTTATTGGTGTCGGTGGAAAATTCTTTCGATTCCCTGTCAATATTGCCGACACAATTTTGCTATGAAATTGTTACGTTACAATTTCATTAGTTTTTGTTCATTATTTCTGTGTTCGCTAATTTATGGCGAGGCCCGAGAATGGATAAGGTTTTATTGTTGTCTCACACAGAAATAGGAAATATGTTCGCAAGGTATGCAGAAGATAATGTAACGCTAGATTAGGACATTTTATACCTTCTAAATTTATTATCTGTGTTTATTCCATTGCATAAAAATACATATCAGTATGTTGAAGCGACGCACACACACACACACACACACACACACACACATATATATATATATATATATATATATATATATATATATATATATATATATATATAATAATTTTCGGTTTAACGTCTGTTTTACATGTTTCCATGCGTTTTAAGGAATTTAATACATATATATATATATATATATATATATATATATATATATATATATATATATATATATATATGTGTGTGTGTGTGTGTGTGTGTGTGTGCATACATTGTTTAAACAAATAGAGCTCTCAGGCAATTGAAAATGTTTACATTGAGATTTCTCTTACTCTCAGATGATCCCGAATTATAGCCGAAAGGTTAAAAGCGCCCACTATTCTCCACCCTTGCTGTAAAAGAACTAGATATATCCTTAGATGGAGTACTGCCGTCGTATCCAGAAGGTGCTCCTCGGAACACTTTTTTCCGTCTTGGAAGAGTACAAAATCAACGCTACAATATAGTGGGGTGGTCTCTTTTCGTCCCTACAGCTTCTTTCACACGAAACACATGTTTTTAGCTTCTCTCTAATAAATCGTTATGTTAATGGGAGGTGATGGACCGAGCTCTAATTTCTGGTAATTCCTGACAAACTTTCACAGCAAGAACTCGTCTGCCTACAACCACAGGAAACAACTTTCCTTTCTCTCTCTCTCTCTCTCTCTCCCTCTCGCTCTCTCTGTCTCTTTACCATAAGCAAACGAAACTTCAATGAAAACATATATTTCTTAGAACATCTCATCTGTGAAACAAGATCACACAGGTCTGTTTCCTAACTGACTACATCATTATTATATTAAAGTCTAATGTTAACATATACTTGGATAATCAATTCCTCTTAAGTAATCTTTTGCTGGTCTTATCCATTGTTTCCGGTCTCTGTATCTCTTATCCTTGAGTAGCCGCCGGCCTTGGTAAATAGTGAACCAGTAATAAAAGAAGAAACGAAAAGTCTTATATCTCCAACAACAATAACTCCTTAGACAAGTTGACATCCTTGAGTATGCTGAGGAAAGTTTTCCCCGAAAAGAAGAACTAATATTTTGCCAATTGCCGCTTAACTTCACCTCCATTGAGCCCCACGCTATGTGTCCGGTCATAGGGATTTATCTAAAAAAACCTCGTGATATATTTCCACTCTATGGGCATCCAGTGCGAATGCAGACCCTACGATATTATTGAAACATATTAACACAGAATATATTTTATATTTTGATCCTCGCCCGAAGGCTAAGAAAGTGTATTTTCATTTGAGTTCACGTTTGGCACAAGAGCAACATCCGATAAAATTTAAGAAAAATATTTCTTTGCATTGCATTTTCGGCGAGCGATCTATCCCATCTTAAAAGGGAGGAGGGTTGTAACGTACGTACGAACATGAAATTGTCTATTATAAATTAATACTATCTATTTTTTTAATGCCTTCAATTTCTTCAACAATTATTTTACAATCGAGAATTTCTTCTTAAAGGAGATAATAAAAATATAAAATTAAAAATTAGAATTACTCCCCCTTGACAGGCGTTTTAGCGTGTGTTTTTATCTTAATTGTTTTCATTTGTTATTGACATAAATTCTGGTCATCTAATCTACACGATACGAATCTGAACTCGACAGAATAAGTGAACCATCATCGACGTACCAACTTCCAAGTTAGATCCAAAATTGGCTATCAGATTTAACTCCAAGATGTGTCCGGCTTTTATATATATATATGTTAAGACTTTAGAGGCGAAAGTTCTCACCAGTGACATATGGGGTATATAACTTGATGACCGCTGGTGGATAATTTTGTGTTAAATCTCCAGTTTTTTTTGTAGGCAGCCTGTTTATAAATCGTAATTAATAGAGAGCTGATGGTGTATTTTTTGTTTATTTTACTTACATTAGTTCGAGGAAATCAAGGGGCTCCCTGCTGGGGCTAACATTTGATTTCATTACGATATAAATTTCTATCTGAGGGTTCTTTTTAGGATAAACGTTGTCCCTTTCATGGCTGCTATCTGATTTTCGCTACAGCTCGGTCTTCCAGGGATTGTTTCTAAGTATTTCTTAAGTTTTTTTTTTATTAGGCCAGTTGCTCCCACAACAACAGGTATAATATTTATTTATTTCAGAGGCCATGTTTTTTAATTTAATATTTGATATTTCGTTATTATTTCGCATTAAGATCTACTGATGGGGACCGTCTTTTATGCATCTGCACGCCTGTATGTTATTGTTAGAGTAGACTGTCCCCTTTCCATTTGATGGTATCGCTGCGGATTCATGCTCCCAGATGCTGGGTGAGATGTCAAAATGCATCTCACCGCAGATCTGTAAATAAAGTAGTTAAATACTTTGTAGGAGCCGACATCCAGACATTAGGTGGCTCGGGCTCTCAACCTCTGAATAGCAAAACCTTCACTAGACATTTGTTTGTTGGCCAGACATTTCTTTGTAATCCATTTGTGAGTGAGTCTTGGTCTTGTCTGGCTATAATAAGTCTGTCCCTATCAAATGGAAGTCTGCCATTCTTGAGCCATTCGAGTGAAGCCTGCCTCTTTATATATTCCTGGTTAAGCTCATCCAGAAACTCCCATGCCCTTTTGTGTTGTTTCTATCCTTGTTTTCTGGTCTCTGTCTCTGTCTCCTACTCTACGCATTTCCTTCTTTTCTCTCTTACAATCTAGGTTGCTGGTTCGTCATAGACCTCGACAGTATTCTCCAGTATGTCTCCCCAAAAGTTTTCAGCAAGCTTTGTAATTGAAGTTTTTTGGAATAAGTATTGACGATGGTCCCTCACCATTACAATTGTCATATCTGTTGAGTCTTTTATGTACTGCCCGATGCTTACAATTGTGGTTTTTCGGTGTGATTAGAAATGTGGTCTTAAAGTTGAGATTCTGAACCCGCAAGACCCTGCAGTAGTAAGCAATTTTAGTCTTACAAAATCATCGCTCACCACGAAAGTAAGAAACGGTAAGATGATTTTATATTATTTTATATCACATGCGATCGCGAGCAAACAATTCCAATTACGAGGTGTAATGATTTACGCTAAGTGGAACCAGTTAACTGACAGTGAAACCTACGTATGGGGCGCAGGTTTGTATATATTTATATATAACTGTTGTTATATTATAAAATGATATTATATATTTGATATGCTTACATTTATGCATATATATATATATATATATATATATATATAATATTTATAAATAAATATTAAATTATTAATACCTACAAACGCTAGCGTTTCAAGCTTATTGCTCTCATCAGTACAGGAAAGTAACAATTTCAGACGGTCGGGGGCGCGAACCCGGTTCACAGAGTCAGCCATATCCACTCGGCCAACGGAAACTGTCACATAATTAAGGGAAATTAAGATCTATATGTACCTAGGAGCGGGCACAGATAGAAGACTAGTCGAGAGTGTTCAACGAACGTATTCGGAACTTTGCATTAGAGCTTTTTGACAGTCTATTTTTAACATCCCCGAGAGTGCTAAACTTTAATTTCTTAAAGGGGCTTAGTATAATATTTATGAATAAATATTAAATAATTAATGTCTTTTTATACGCACATATAAATAAATATATATATATATATATATATATATATATATATATATATATATATATATATATATATATATATAAATGTATGTGCGTATAAAAAGACAAAAAATGGAAAGACTAAACACAAGAAAAATTTTAAAAATAAGACGAGATATTTTATTTCCTGTATTTAATTGTTTTCCTTTTTGTATTTCCATAAATCCTGTCTCTACTACATTATATGTTTATAAATATCGTGTATTTCATCCCTATATATATATATATATATATATATATATATATATATATATATATATATATATATATATATTATAGTAAATGGATGCTCCCTCCAGTCACATATTGATGCTCGGCTGAGAGGATATCATGATCAACGAACTATATGCAATGACCCTCAAAGTGAGGGGGTAATGTCTAGTAAGATTGTATCATTACAACATAACATATGCTACAATACCCTCTCCAAAATATAGGGGGTAGAACCTGGGAAGATCTTCCTCATAAAAAGAGAACGAACAACAGAAAATATACTTCCCCGAACCCCCTAAAAAAGGGAGAAGGTACTTGGGAAGATGGTCTCATGACAACAGAACAGATACTACATTAAATCTCGTTCAAAGGAGGATGTAATACCAGGGAGGATTAGCTTTACACCTTAAAAAAAGGTCATTCCTGAGAGGACAGTCTTATGACGACAGACCCCATAATATATTATCTATCCCGATAATAGATTATCTATCCGCCTGGGCAAAAATTGCCATCCAAACCCTGCTAACCAACCGGAGGTTCAGAGTTCACCTTGGAAATAACACCAGCGCATGGAGAGCACAGAAAAATGGGCTCCCACAAGGCTCAGTTCTAGCTCGAACACTATTCAATGTATACACAAATGACCTACCCAGCACCAAATCCCGCAAATTCATCTACGCGGATGACATCTGTCTGGCATGCCAAGAACCGGACTTTGAACAACTGGAACGGGTTCTCACTGAAGACCTCGCTAAACTGGACCAGTACTGCAAAACCTGGCGTTTAAAACCAAGCCCAGCAAAAACTGTCTCCAGTGTATTCCATCTCCACAATGCAAAAGCTGCCAGAGAACTCAACATCCCCCTGAGCGGTCTCCAACTTAAGCATGCCCCTAATCCAACCTAGCTTGGAGTGACCCTTGACAGGACCCTATCCTTCAAGGATCATATCAAAGGGACGGCGGCTAAGGTGAAGTCCAGGAACAACCTGCTCAGCAAGCTGTCTGGTGCAAAATGGGGTGCATCATTTTCCACGCTACGCACCTCTGCATTGGCCCTTGCCTACACTGCAGCAGAATATTGTGCCCCCGTTTGGTCCAGGTCATCCCACACACACCTTGTAGACACCCAGCTCAAATCAACAATGAGAATCATAACCGGGACAATCCGCTCAACACCACAACCCTATCTCCCCGTCCTATCAAACATTGTACCTCCACACATCCGGCGAACAGCATCCACTCAAAGGATGCTTCAAAGAGTTGAAGACTCCCATCATCTACCAATCAACCAAGACATCCTCAACCCACCCACTGCCTGACTTCCATCCATACGCCCCATCTGGAAGAACATCCCACCAGCTGACTTCACCATCCAATCAGCCTGGAAAAAGAAATGGGCGTCCAAGGAGGTCCCTAATAAATACCTGGTGTCAGACCCTAACCAACAAGTGCCTGGCACCGACCTCCCAAGGAGAGAGTGGTCAACCATCAATAGATTCAAGACTGGACATGGCCCGTGCTTGGCCAGCCTTCACAGATGGGGCAGCAGCCCATACCCACTGTGTGCTTGTGGAGAGGATCAGACAATGGAGCACATCATTGAAGTCTGCCTTTTCCAACGACTGAGAGGAGGAATAGCCACCCTCCACACAGCAGACTAGGAGGCTACTGCGTGGCTGAAGGACTTTGCATTCGCTAAATAAATATCTCCATTAAAAGATAATACACTATATTAAATCACTTTTGTTAATTCATTCAAAACAAATTGTCATAAAACAATATTTTTTTTAATAATTCCTTGGTTTTTTAGCTAACAACAAACTGTAATGTGTGTTCTTAGCATCACAGTGGACTCAGACGTAAAAGCATAACATCACGATGTCGTAAAGTGGAGAGAAGAAGGAAGTGGACAGACGCATAGCCAGCAGAGAGAGATAGAGACTCTCGATAAGTAGCTAGCTTTGCTAGCTAGCCACTCTCTTCTAGTTTTTTTCTTTATCGCCTATGCCGGGTCGATAAGAACTCTTGCGAGCAATGTTAATAATAGTTTTTCTAAGGTTATTCAATTTTTGCTTAAATCTTTCAATTAATTAATGTTAATATCGACAAAACTATTGCACATAGGTAAGTAAAATAGTACAATAAAAGTAGGATTAAATAACATTGAATATTAAGTTATTATGAACTTTTTAAATAATAGATATACTAATTAGCCATTTCAATGAATGTCATTAGAGCCTTCAAACTGTTCTACATATAGAGTATTTATATGTTATATGTTGTATTATTGACAGTAACCTATTTAATAACAGTAACCTATTTAATGGTGATATAGGAGTGATAAATAAATACTTTCGTGTTTATTAATTCATATATATACATATATATATATATATATATATATATATATATATATATATATATATACAATCTCCATCCTCACAGAAATTATAGGAACCACAGGACTGATGAAAAAAAATTCAAAAGCTATCTGGCGAATATACCCGGTTAACCAAGTGCAAAAGAAATGCAAACAATTGCACTTAAAGGGACGGTTAGAATCCTAAAAATATCTCTCGGCTGGAATGTCTGATAAAGCTGGTGAATGTCTGGCATCCGGTAGGATTCCCCACCAAGCAAAAACAAAAAGATAAGAAAAGTAATTATATATATATATATATATATATATATATATATATATATATATATATATATATATATATATATATATAAGGATGATTTTTTATTATTGATTTAAATAACAGTAAATAACACTAAGCCTATTCTATGGTAATAAAGGACTGTTAAATGAAAATATATCTCACATTTATTAATTTATATATATATATATATATATATATATATATATATATATATATAAGGAAGTGTAAGTTAGTAGACATTTACTACACAAGTAGCTTCATAGAAGTATGCTAATATTCTTATAGTAAGGAAACTACATATAAACACTTATATTCTTCTGCAGTGTAATGATTTATCATAATAAATAAGATGACGAAATAATTTTGACGAGTAGAGTCGCAAAAAAAGCCGAGGTGATTAGATTTATATCGGTATAAGTCAGAGCTCGTCACGACGACATCTACAGATTAGCTATGTCTTGATTTGCCGCCTCCTTGCCAATCTTAGCTACGACTATTGATTCGCACGCCTGTTCACTAATTGAAAAACAGTCGCGTTTTCTTGAGACCTAAGAACTATTATCTAGGGAAATTAAGTTCGTTTACTTATTCCCTTTTTTTAGATATTAATCGTCGCAGGGATTCGGTAATTTATTTAATTCTGATTTTGTTTCCGGTCCGATAATCTTTTTGCATGCAATTACTATGTGTTTCTGCCTTTGTGTATTCACCCTCCCTGATGAAATTGCATATCATCTGTGTGTCATAAGTTCAGGGCGAAACGGTCTATTTGTCATCACGGTTACATGTTCGCTAATCGGCCGAACTACCAGGTTCAATACTTGGTTGAGTCATATCAAAGACTCAAAAATATCAGAATAATACTTGATGCCTCCTTGGTAAGCACTCAGCATTATGTATGTACACACATTGAGCAATCCAGAGAAGAGAGTATTGATTTACTCCTCTCCAGGAGTTAGGCACAAGGCCAGTTTTTATCTTACTCCCACAAGTAAGATGTGACCCACGGTCGGGTCGGGAAAGTGGGGTTTAAAAATTGCCTGGGTAGCCCCGTCGGCATTCCCTGGTAGGGGCGCCTCAGGCAGTAAGCAATAAACTTACTCCTCCCCAAAGAGGGGAGGCGAAGCCTGGGAGGGTAGACCTAGAACTGCACAGGACAGACCCATAGACCGGCGTAAATCAAGCCCCGAAGGCCAAGACAACACCAGTCTATGGGGTGCAGTATCCATCGGAACAGATACTACACTTTGATCTTAGCCAAAAGAGTAGCACTCTGTTTTATAGTTCGTAGTTGTATTAAACGTAAAGTGATTATTTAAGTAACTTTTGACGATGATCGATCCGTTTTACAGAGATTTCTTTTTTACTTGTGTTCAAACCATACAAAATATATTGCCACGACAGCATTACAAGCAAGAATTATAGGCGATCAACCTAACGGCGTCAAGATGTTTGTTTATATTACATATTAACGTCTGCATCTTAGTATGGAAACAGGGAGCGAAAAAGGAATTCCAACAGCAAGCAGGTGGAGGAAAGCAGTTCTTTGTGTAAAACATCTTCCGGTATCAAGAGACAATCGCAGTTGGGAAGTAGGCTGATATCTTTGTTACCATTATTCTAGATCCGGTGATATTGAATTTTCTGGCTCACATGCCCCTATTGCGAACCCGTTGTCGTGGGTCGCCATCAGTGGACTGTTTCTCTTGTACAAAACGGTCATAAAAAAACGTTTTGAGTTTAATTGAGACGGTTTCAAACCGAATTAAATGATTAAACACTAAAAATATTAAAATAAAATAAAAATATTGAAGTAAAAAAAATCAGTCTGTTTTTAATTCAGAGGTATTTTATAGTTTTTCTGTAATTAAGAAAAGAAAAAAAAATTACTTGATATTTAACTTGCATTAAAAAGAAGTATTGTAGCAAATTTTCATGAATTGCAATTAAACAATTTTCCCTGGAAAACATGTTGTGGCTTTTCTTAAAAAAGTATTGCAGCAAATTTTCATGAATTGTAATTATAAAATTTTCCCTGTAAAGCATTTTAGGTGAATTTTCTTAAATCATTTTTGCAGCAATTTTTTATGAATTGCAATTAAATAATCTTTCCTGAAAAGCATTTCATGTGAATTTTCTTTAAAAAATTTTGCAGCAAATTTTCATGAATTGCAATTAAATACTCTTCCCTGAAAAGCATTTCATGTGAATTTTCTTAAATAATTTTTGCAGCAAATCTTCATGAATTGCAATTAAACAATTTTCCCTGGAAAACATTTTGTGTCTTTTCTTAAGAAAATTTTGCAGCAAATTTTCATGAATTGCAATTATAAAAGTTCCCTTGAAAAACATTATATGTGAGTTTTCTTAAAAATTATGACCGTTTTGTGCTGGAGATGCAGTCTTTTGATGGCGGCGCACGGCCCCGAATTCCGAATAGAGTCGTGTGAGCGAGACCATTAATCTTCGATGACTTGCAATTGTTTGGGGTGGCAGGCCCCATATTAGAGTTAAATGTAATATCTTCTGGGTATGCCATACAACTGCAGCAACTAGTGAGGCCACAATTCTCAAGTTTATGGTTTGTGTGGTCACCACTTTGTTCCTATGACTCATGGTTAGCTTTACATTTTATCTCTCCTTCATTTTTTCATTCCTTCATTGTTCCACTCGTTTCGTCATTCGACCGTTCATTAACTTTCTTCATTTCTATGTTTCTCTCTTCCTTTCATTCTTCACTACTTTATTCATTCTTTATTCATTTTTTTCATCTGTCGTTTATTTATTTCTTCCGTCCTTCTCGCCGACACTCGTTAATTCTTAACTTCTCTTTTTTCGGTATTTTTAGATAGGGATAAATAATTGTATTATTTAGATTATTCGGGCTACTATTCTCACTTTTGCTTCTATTCTTACAACGTTTAGACCGATATAATTTCGTACCTCCTTCAGGTTAGTCGACTCGAACTCGATAATCATCGTACCGTCCTTCTTGTTCGTAATTTAGAACTGTAAATTTTATTAAACCAACGGGGTAGATTCTTCTGATTCCGTCAGACACAACCAAGTAGGAGTCTGAAATAATTCTTTAAATACATTGTTGTATCGACCGTGCTAAATATTAAACTTCAACAACCATAAGATTGTCATTTAAAACTGGTTCAATCCTCATAAGATTGGCACTTAAAACTGGTTCAATCTCCATGAGATTGCTACTTAAAACTGGTTTAATCTCCATAGAATTGCCACTTAAAACTGGTTAAATCTCCATAAGATTGTAACTTAAAACTAGTGCAACCCCCATAACATTGCCACTTAAAACTAATTGAATATCCATATAAGTGTCACTTACTACTGGTTAAATCTCCATGAGATTACCTATTAAAACGGGTTCAATCTGCATAAGATTGCCACTTAAAACTGGTTCAATCACCATAAGATTGGCACTAAAAACTGGTTAAATCTCCATAACATTGTAACTTACAACTGGTGCAATCTCCAAAAGATTGCCACTGAAAACTAGGTTAATATCTATCAGATTGCCACTTAAAACTGGTTCAATCGCCATGTGATTGACACTTAAAACTTGTGCAACATCCATAAGATTGCAACTTAAAACTGGTTCCATCTCCACCAGATCGCCGTTTAAAACTCGTTTAAACTCCCATAACATTTCCACTTAAAACTAGTTTAATATCCATATAATAATCACTTAGAACTAGTTAAATCTCTATAAGATTGGCACTAAAAACTGGTTCAATCTCCATTAGATTGCAACTAAAAACTGGTTTAATCTCCACATTAGATTTCAACTTAAAACTGGTTAAATCTCCATAAAATTGCCACTTAAAACGGGTTGAATCTCCATAAGATTGCAACTTTAAACTGCTTAAATCTCAATAAGATTACCACTTAAAACTGCTCAATGCCCATAAGATTGCAACTTAAAATTGGTTCAATCTCCATAAAATTAGCACTATAAACTGGTTTAATCTCCAGATAATTGTCACTCAAAATTGGTTTCATCTCTATATAATTGCCACTAAAAGCTGGTTAAATTTCCATACGATTGGCACTTAAAACTAGTTTTATATCTATATGATTACCACTTAAAACTGTTTTAACATCCATAACATTGTAGCTTAAAACTGGTTTAATCACGATATAATTGTCACTCCAAACTAGTTCAATCTCCATAAGATTTCCACTTAAAACTGGTTACATCTCTATAAGATTGTCACTAAAAACTTCATGAGATTGTCACTTAAACCGGTTTTATCTCCATATAACTGTCACTTAAGACTAGTCCAATGCCCATAAAATCGCAACTTAAAACTGGTTGAATGTCTGTAAGATTGAAACTTAAAACTGGTTAAATCTCCATAAGATTACTACTAATAACTGGTTACATGCCACTAAGATTGCAATTTAAAACATGTTCAATCGGCATAAGATTGCCACTTAAAACTGGTTCAATCTCCATAAGCTTGCCACATAAAACTGGTTTGATCTCCATATGATTTTCACTTAAAACTGGTTAAATCTCCATGAGATTGCACCTTAAAACTGGTTTAATCTCTATATAATTGTCACTTAAAAGTGGTTCAATGCCTATAAGACTGCCACTTGAAACTGGTTCAATGCCCATGAGATTGCTACTTAACACTAGTTAAATCTCCATAAGATTACTACTTAAAACTAGTTACATAGTTATAAGATCGCAACTGAAAACTGGTTAAATCTCTATAAGATTGCCACTTATAACTTGTTTCAGCTCCATATAATTGTCACTAAAAACTGGTTAAATCTCCATGAGATTGTCACTTAAAACTGGTAAAATCGCAATAAGATTGCCACTTAAAACTGGTGGAATCGCTATAAGATTGCAACTTAAAACTAGTTAAATCTCCATAAGAGTGTCACTACAAACTGGTTCAATCTCCATTAGCTTGCCACTTAAAACTGGTTTAATTTCCATATAATTGTCACTTAAAACTGGTTTGATGCCTATAAGATTGCAACTAAAAAGTATTTAAATTCCCATAAGCTTGCAACTTAAAACTGGTTAAATCTCCATCATATTGCCACTTAAAACTGGTTAAATCTCTATGAGATTTGAACTTAAAACTGGTTAAATCTCCATAAGATTGCCACTTAAAACTGATCAATGCCCATAAGATTGCAACTTAAAACTGGTTCAATCTCTATAAGATTGCCACTTAAAACTGGTTCAATGCCCATAAGATTGCGACTTAAAATTGGTTCAACGCAACATAAGATTGCAACTTAAAACTGGTTCAATGCCCATAAGATTGCAACTTAAAACTGCTTAAATCTCTATAAGATTACCACTTAAAACTGCTTAATGCCCATAAGATTGCAACTTAAAACTGATTCAATCTCCATGAGATTGCCACTAAAAACTGGTTCAATGCCCATAAGATTGCAACTTAAAACTTGTTAAATCTCCATAAGATTGCCACTTAAAACTAGTTCAATGCCCATAAAATTGCAACTTATAACTTGTTAAATCTCCATAAGATTACCACTTAAAACTGGTTTAATCTCTATATAATTGTTATTTAAAACTGGTTTAATCTCCATATAATTTTCATTCAAACCTGGTTAAATTTCCATAATATTGGCACTTAAAACTGGTTTAATATCCATAAAATTGCCACTTAAAACTGTTTCAACATGCATTACATTGTCACTTAAAACTGGTTTAATCTCGATATAATTGTCACTTAAAACTGGTTCAACATCAATAATATTGCCACTTAAAAGTGGGTCAATCTCTATAAGATGGTCACTTCAAACTGATTATTACTTGGCACGTTTTAGGTTTCGTCATATAATTGTGAATGACGTAAGACTTCTACACGGTTAAGGCTGACAGAACGAGAACAGTCTACTCCCGCGAACTAAAAAAAAGGTTTCTGTTCGAAATTCCGTACAGATGCTCGCGTTCGACATATAAGGTTCCCGAGTTCGACAAGACCAACTTTTAAAACGTCGATGTAACATCGGCTAAAACGTTGTGATAATAGCATTCACCATGTGCACTATAGTCTGAATAATCCAAATAATACAAATTCTTTGTTTTTCATACATTTCTTTTCTTTCTTTATTTTCATTGCAGGTTTGTTTCTTTCTTATATTCATTGATTCATTGATTCATTCATTTATTCTTTCAATGTTTATTGTAAATGTTTCTTTTTCTTGAATAATCAAATTTGATTGTCTTCAGGTCGAACGTTTTGAATGGCACACAACAAAACGCCCCAGGGTCCACCGCTATTTATTTACAGTCAACGTATAAAATATTCACGGAAGAAGAATTAAATTAATGAAATCGTGATTTATTTTCAACTTCAAATTTGTTTTGCTTTATTTTTCCACAGTTTTATTTTTTATTATTTATTTATTACTAATTTGTTTTCCTACGCGTAACCCCCCCCCCCCAGAAAAACCTTCTTTTCAATTACAGTTGGGTTTTCTAATGTTTAGCATTTTTAATGTCGGGCACTTTACTATCGTATTCTCCACACATAAAAATAATTCACTTGTTTTATTATTCCTGTCCGTATAAAACAACATGGCATCTCCCGGTTATTAAATGTGTAGAATAAAATCAAAAATCGTAGCTTGAAGATTCTTGAACAATCCTGAAGCCATGTCTTGAAGATAACGAGGCTAACCTCGTCGTCTCCAGTTTCATGTCTATCGCTGTCGAAAGAGATACCGACCATGGCTTTTTGTAGGTTTTCTTTGCATGAATATGGCGCTCTCCTTCCACATACAATGCCTGGTATTTCTAAATGGGAAGCTCCCAGGTTCTGACCAGACTCACTGTTGCTTACCTTAAAAGATGTAAGTAAAACAAATGTGTCAGCGTTATTATGCCGTATGCCATACTCAGGATAGATTATACAGGCTGCCTTACAACTTTACGGCTTAACATTCACAAGTAACATGAATACATTGTCAATGCTGCTGAAAAGAAAGTGGGGATAACTACTAATTTTTCTTTCTTTCTTTCAGTTAAACATAAGTAGACGTTTCCGTACCAATCATCCAGACAACTTCTGTTATCTCTGTTGTCGGTTTACCCAAAAAGATCAACAGCGAAGTGTATCTAGAGCAGTGAAAATGAAGGCCGCCTACTTTCACTACTTCGGGTGTAAGGTCAGGGACCAAGAAAAGAGCTGGGCACCACACATCTGCTGCGCAAGCTGCCACTCAGCATTGACTCAGTGGTTGGTGGGCAAGCGCGCGAGCATTCCATTTGCGGTGCCCATGATATGGCGTGAGCCGCAGAATCATCATGATGATTGTTATTTCTGCTGCACAAGCATCACCGGCTTCAACAGGAAGAGTAAAGGCCACATCAAGTACGCTGACCGCGTCTCTGCTCTAAACCTGTGCCTCATGATGACGAGAACCCCGTTCCAACATGTCCATCTGATCCGAACATAACTGTAAGCAGTAGCGACGAAGATGGTGATGAACCTTTTGAACCCGACACTCAAGAACAAGAACCACACCTTCTGAACCAGGGAGAGTTAAATGGTCTTGTAAGAGATCTCTCGCTGTCAAAGGCGAAGGCAGAGCTGCTTGGATCAAGGCTGCAGCAGTGGAATCTACTTGAACCTAACACCATTATATCCTTGTTCAGAGCACGTCACATCGACATGGCTCAGTTCTTTGAGATGGAAGACACGACGACATTCTGCAGTGACATCAACGGTCTGTTGAAAGAACTTGGGTGTGATCACAATCCTGCAGACTGGCGCCTCTTCATCGACTCTGGGAAAAACAGCTTGAAGGCTGTTCTGCTCCACAATGGCAACAAGAAACCATCAGTCCCACTGGCTCACGCGTTCGGCATGAAAGAGATCTATGAGACTATGCGGCAGCTGCTTGATTCCATCAAGTACAATGACTTCAACTGGCACATCTGCGGAGACTTAGTGTGGTGGCGCTGTTGTAAAGGAAAAAAACTAAATTTGAATTTAAAAACAAAAATCGTTAGTGAATTAAACTATGAGTTTTAATAAAATTTTACTAAAATCATAATTAGTTTCAGATTAATTAGACAAGGATAATATTAGAAAAATAAATTAAACAAGAATTGACGAATTAGGTCCGTTCATTAAATTTACTGCGTGCCACACACAATCTTGCCAGTGTATAAATCAAAATATATTTAACCGTTAATCTTTAAATAAATTTGAAAAAAATTTTTTTTTTAAATAAATAAATTACAAAAAAGTAAATATTTTTAGAATAAAATAAGATAACAATAGTACATATAAAAATAAATATCAAACCAATATTAGAAAAAAATTAATTGAAGACCGCTCTTGGCTGTTATCTCCCCTCCTCCGAATAAACAAAAAATATTTTCTTCTTTCTTTTCTCTCTTTTTGCTCTTTTTTTCTTTTTCGATTTTTTATATGAATAGGTGGGTTTAAATATATAATATTCAGAAAAAGAATATAAAATTAAAAAAAGAAATTAAATAAGTAATGAAACTCATATAAAATAAACAATCAGTTATAATTTTAGTTTTATTACATTTGCTGCGGATATTAATATTTACTGCGTCATATGCAATATTGCCACCCACACGTTTTTTTGAAATTTGAAACACCTACCATTTGACAAAGAGTTCTTCCTCGAAGTATATTATGGAACACGGTCACACAAATTACATCAATGTTGAAGTGTTGCCTAATCAAGTAAGATTTGCTATATTAAAAAAAATTATTAAAAAGGTTTTTGAAAAATATATAATTAAAATCATTTGTTTTTGTCTCACTTCTCAACGCCGACATATTTCCATTTCTTGCATTGTGCTAGCCTTCTAATACTCTTCTCTCTCTCTCTTTCTCTCTCCCTCTCTCTCTCTCTTTCTCTCTCTCTATCTCTCTCTCTCTCTCCTTTATATATATATATATATATATATATATATATATATATATATATATGAAGTTAATCTTACAAAAGATATAAGAAGCAACTAATATATTTTAATTAGTGAAACATCCGGATAAAGACTGAAGCTCAATATACTGGATAGAGCATTAATAACATACTATAAAATGAAATAATAAAATAAGGTGCGAATCAAATTTTATTAGAATTCAATATTCAGGCAAAGTATCTCAACGTCCTTAACTCATGAGTTTTCAAAGATAATTCTTCTCCTCAGAGAACCATTACTGCAGTGACGTTACTGCAGGTGATTAAATTACACTTTGAAAATATATAAAAATATATGCAAAAATACATAAAAGTACATAACACATCAAATATATCAAGCCAAAAACATACTTATTTGTTAAAGTTATAAAATCCATCCAAGTCATACAAATTAAAACATATTCAGGACAGATATCCAAGAGGTTGATTGAAGATTGATCCAGGTATTGAGTGACAATCCAAATGCAAAAAAATTGAAAGAACTGACAAACCGAAAAAGTTATCCAGTCGGGAAATGCGTCCGCAATCGATGCAGTAAATTAAAGTGAAAAATGCATCCAATGGGTATGTTAGTTAATACAATGATGAATGAACCAAATCAAATAAAAAGTTCAATAAACTGACTTTGTGTTGAAATCATGATGTTCAAAATTCAGAGTTCAAATGATTTGATCGGAGTAGCACAAACAAAAATTTGCTGGTTAAATGGAAAATCCGCTAAATCCGATTTGAATAAAATTAAATCAAACTTAGTCAAAATATTCGGCCATTTCTTCTTCCGGTTCTGATAAAGATTATTCCAATGAATAAAGTTAAATTTGAAAGTAATCACTCTGCCGCAAGCCAAGTAAACAGAACCCCTTCTCGCAGATCAGAAAGCAATACTAAAGTCGCAGACTGCCTTCTTATTCAAACGACGTTATCCGAGCGGATGTTATATGTCGAAGTTAACAAATAAAAAAACGTCATCACACATCGACAGATATATTAAATCAATTCCACTTATACCGGATGTTACTTGTCTGGGTCAAATTATAAATCTAGGTCAAAGAGGAAGGGGTGTGTAAATTTAGGTCAAAGCCTCTAATTCCCCTCCAATTCCACGTAGCTACGAAATTGTCTGACAAAAGAACAAATTTCACAGATCTTTCCCTATCAAATAATTTAGAAGATTTATGAAATTAATAATTACGAAGTTATTAAAGAAATTAAAATTTAGTAATTTAATAGTTTAATTTAAGATTTAATTTTATCAAATTAAGAAGTTTAAGAAATTTAATTTAAGATTTAATTTTTCCTAATTAAGACATTGTAAAAATATTTAGAGTTTAAAAATTTAAATATTAAAACTTTTACAACTTAAAAAAATTAAAGGGATATATAGGCATTTTCAGAGTCTAAACCTTTCAGGCAGGGAGGATTTAACGAACACATCTCTAAAACTGGACACCCCCGGTCCAGACACTCACTCAATCAGCTACGGTTGATTTGGTGGTGGTTTCCACTGTGCATACTTGAATTTCCTTCTATTCGACATTCGAAGACTAATTCACTACTAGAATTAGAACCATTATTATTAATTTATTTGATTTAAATACAAAAAAAAAACATTATAAAAATTGAAAAAATAAGAAAACGGTATAATTAAACAGACGAATTATTTTATTTTTAACAATGTTTGCATACATATACATGTGTCTGTATATACATTGATAAATCAAATCCAAAACTATCTAAGAAATAATGTAGAATATGAATAAGCATATATATATATATATATATATATATATATATATATATATATATATATATATGTATATATAACATATTTAGTATATACATATATATCATAAGTAACTATTAAAAAACACACACACACATATATATATATATATATATATATATATATATATATATATATATATATATATATATATATATATATATATATATGTATATATATGTATATTTAATGTTTGAATATTTTAAATATACAACTAAATATAATATTATAATATAAATACATAAAACTATAAATCACCTAATAAGTAGTGTAATGGATTCGTCCGAACACTATAAAATACAGCAATTTTTGTAAATAACCGATACATTTTCTTAGACACAGACGAACACAGGTAAGGAGGATATCTTTTAATAACAAAATAAGTTAGCAAAACATTAATCTGGAATAAAACTGAGATCTAATATACGGAACGTTTTTGTTCTTGTCTTTTAATGGAAGTGGGGTCTGATCAACTCTGCTGGGAAGCTTAAGATAAAATACTGTTTTATTTTTAGATTCACGAAACAGTTATTCATGGTAAAAAATGATCATCCCTAAAATAATTTTAAGACTAGCGTAAATTCTTGGAAGAAAACTAATATAGTGACAATAAAATGTATATTGACTTACAAAAAAGTAATTTTCCACCGAAGGACTTGAGACTAAAGTGTTTTTTGTTTTTTAACATATAGTTTTAATAGTTGAAGAACTTCCGAGACTATATATATATATATATATATATATATATATATATATATATATATATTAGTACTTCATGTATCCACATAAAATATTATAAGGAGATATAATTTTTTTATGTATCAGTTTTCAGTATTTACTTCAACAGTGCTCGATACGTAAGTAGAGCTAGGTAATGAGCAGTGAAAATATATATGGCAATCAAGCTACACAGAGGCTCCCGTGTTTCATCGCCGGGGGGAATCGTCAGGCTAAATGCATTCAGCCTGACGATTTCCCCCCGGGGATGAAACACGGGAGCCTCTGTGTAGCTTGATTGCCATATATATTTTCACTGCTTACTATATATATATATATATATATATATATATATATATATAAATATATATATATATATATATATATATATATATTGTGTGTGTGTGTGTGTGCGAGCGTTAATTCATATTGGAAAGTAATCAATAAAGTACTTAGTCGAAGAAGAGTGAGAGCTCATAAAAATAATTTATTTTAAACTATATGTTACATAGTACATAATCGTACCGCGGTTTCGTCTACATCGGTAGACTTTTACAGTTTAAAAGTGTTATACAAAACGGCTGGTCAGCGTAACTAACGAGGTCAAAACACAATGAGGAATAGCGTTATATCGATAAAAAAACGATGGATTCCTGAAATTTCTCTCTGGAAAAAATATATTGAGTTTTATTTTTTTTTTTTTTGTGTTTAAAAAGGTTTATATTTTATTTGACAATGTGTTTTATTTAATCATACGCATATTTGTAGTTGTGTAGTTTTATTTTTATTTTTATGTTTAAATAGGTTTATATTTTATTAGAAAATGTTTTTTATTCAAACATACGTATATTTGTTGTTTTGTAGTTTTTTATTTTTATTTTCATGTTTAAAAAGGTTTATATTTTATTTGACAATGTGTTTTATTTAATCATACGCATATTTGTGGTTTTGTAGTTTTATCTTTTATTTTCATATTTAAAAAGGTTTATATGTTATTTGACAATGTGTTAAATTTAATCATACGCATATTTGTAGTTTTGTAGTTTTATATTTATTTTATTTTCATGTTTAACAAGGTTAATATTTTAATTGAAAATGTGTTTTATTTAATCATACGCATATTTGTAGTTGTGTAGTTTAATTCTTTATTTTTATTTTAATGTTTGAAAAGTTTAATATTTTATTTGGCAATGTGTTTTATTTAGTCATACGCATATTTGTAGTTTTGTAGTTTTATTTTTATTTTTATTTGCATGTTTAAAAAGGTTTATATTTTTGTGAAAATGTGTTTTATTTAATCATACGCATATTTGTAGTTTTGTAGTTCAATTTTTTTTTTCATGTTTAAAAAGGTTTATATTTTATTTGACAATGTATTTTATTTAATCATACGCATATTTGTTGTTTTATGGTTTTATATTTTACGTTTATTTTTATGTTTAAAAAGGTTTATATTTTATTTGAAAATGTGTTGTACTTAATCATACGAATATTTGTAGTTTTGTGGTTTTATTATTTTTTTTTTATTTCTATGTGTAAAAAGGTTTATATTTTATTTGACTATGTGTTTTATTTAATCATACGCATATTTTGGTTTGGTAGCTTATTTTTTTATTTTAATCTATATGTTTAAAACGTTTTATATGTTATTTGACAATGTGTTATTTTTTAATCATACGCAATATTGCAGGTTTGTAAATTATTTTTATTTTGATTTTTCTGTTTTAAAAGGTGTAGTTTTGTAGTTTTTATTTTGATTTTCATTTTCATGTTTAAAAAGGTTTGTATTTGATTTGACAATGTGTTTTATTTAATCATACGCATATTTGTAGTTTTTATTTTCATTTTCATTTTCATGTTTAAAAAGGTTTGTATTTTATTTGACAATGTGTTTTATTTAATCATACGCATATTTGTAGTTTTGTAGTTTTTATTTTTATTTTCATTTTCATGTTTAAAAAGGTTTGTATTTTATTTGACACGGTTTTTTATTTAATCATACGCATATTTGTAGTTTTGTATTTTTATTTTTATTTTTATTTTCATGTTTTAAAAGGTTTGTATTTTATTTGACAATCTGTTTTATTTAGTCATACGCATATTTGTAGTTTTGTAGTTATATTTTTCTCTTTATTTTAATGTTTAAAAAGGTTTATATTTTATTTAACAATGTGTTTTGTTCAATCATACGCATATTTGTGGTTTTGTAGTTTTATTTTTTCATTTTTATTTTTATGTTTAGAAAGGTTTATATTTTATTTGACAATGTGTTTTATTTAATCATACGCATATTTGTAGTGTTGTAGTTTTATTTTTTATTTTTATGTTTAAAAAGCTTTATATTTTATTTGAAAATATGTTTTATTTAATCATACGCATATTTGTAGTTTTGTAGTTTTATTTTAAGGGCCGTGTTTGGAAGATCGTTTACAGATCGTATGAGATTTGCGGTGTCTAGAAAAATGAGAAAAACAACGGGGACGTTTGAATTCGTCGTATTACAACTTTTTTAAACGACGAATACAAACGCCACCTATGTTTTTCAGCTTTATTCTGCTGTTGCAGGAGGAGCCACGTAACTGTTGCGGACATCCTGAATTTAAAGTGATTCTATGGAACTGACTGGATTCGAACTTAGCACACTCCGATCGTCAATCGGCGTTGTTAACTTTAGGCATCATTTTCACGCTACTTTAAAGTGTGCACATTAGACCAGACAAATGATTATCAAGAATTGGACGATGTGCTGTAAGAGCCCCATCATAAAACTATTGATGATGTCATTGGTTTTGTGATTTAAGAATGTTTACAAGTCTTGCTTAGGGCAGAAAATACCTATCGCATAGAGTGCAGTTCAGTTCTTGTCCTATTCTCTCTGACACTATACTTAATCCAGCTTTCTAAATACACGCTTTAAAACAGCATAATTTACTCGCTGCTTTTCAACATTTTTAAATCTTTTCTAATATATCTAATATATACAGTACATGTATTATACTGGTTTCTATAGATGTTAATCTATTGACGCTCCAGTGTTTATAAAATGTGCTCAATAAAAAGTACAGCTGGTTTTGATATTAATTTTTATTTATACAAACATTATTGGGTACACATGTGCATACATGTTTAAGATGTCCTCTCCAATAAAGAGTCAACTTCCTCAGACCTTTGAGAATTGGAGTTCTCTTGAGGTGTGAGGAAATTTACTCTCTATTGGAGAGGACAACTCAAACATGTATGCACATATGTGACCAATAATAGTTGTATAAATAAAAATGCATGCTATATATATACATATATATGATTAGACCAATTTGATTTTTTATAATCTTTATACATATATTAAATCGAGCAAATCATTATATATATATATATATATATATATATATTAACTAGATTTGATTTTTACTATTGTTACATATATATTATATTTTATATTTGATATATTTAGATATATAAGATTAGCCCGATTAAATTATTTACTATTGTTATATATATATATATAATCATAAAAAATATAATATATATATATATATATATATATATATATAATCTATATAGAAATAGCTAACATGTACACATCCCTTTTCTGCCTATTCAAACAAGAGCATACAAGCACTCACTATTTGGGCAAACATATCACAAAAAAATCTCATTTACGTAAACAGGTTTAATTCATTCTCTGGCAATCTATAAATGTATTCCTCGACTGTTTAACTGTGTTTCCATATCAATCGATAATTCTGTCTATCCGTTTATTGAAAAATTTACGGAGGTTTCTTTTCCACACACAATGCAAAGTAACTAAATAATATCCGTCACACACACTTCAACAGCCCAGCAAGTCACACATTTTGAAAATACATATTATGTTTGAATATTTAATTATTGGGAAATAATTTATATAATAGGTAAATATGCTACTTATTTCAATACACGCACACACGCACACACGCACACACACACACACATATATATATATAATATATTATAAATTTTAATTTTAATTAAATATTAAAGTGTTTATACCCACAGACGAAGTTGTTCCGGGTTAATACCACATCAGTGCTGTGGGTGGTGGTTCTAGTTGGCACCATGGGCTCGAACGCAGTTGGTAGATTCAGCCTAGAATTACGAAGCTTACACTCAGACCGAAATGCCCACGAGAAATCATCACATATAGTAATTGAAACTAAGATACACTTATCTAGGAAGCGGAGATAAGTGTCATGATGTCAATAGTGTACTAGGCACGAGCGGAATTTAGCAGGGTGACAACAATATTGTAATTTCAAACAGGGCTCTACTGTTAAAAGGGCATTTCCTATAAATATTTTAATTAAATATTAAAGTTATATATATATATATATATATATATATATATAGTTAGAGTGAAATAATTTCCAGAAGGAAATCACAGTATGAGAGCATAATATAATAAACAGAGCAAGAATAAAATAAAATAAAGTAACACAGAATCACATAATCACCGGTGTAATAATTTATTTCAACCCAAGCATCCAACGGAGGCGATTACATTTTTGAGAATAAAAAATGAAACTCACTATTCAATATACATATAGAGAGAGCGACAACATATTTAATACATATATGGAGAGAGGGGAAACTAACTATTTAAGACTTAAAAAAGGCTGAAAATAATATATATATACCGTCGGGAATTGCGTTAGCATGAAACATCGATGTCTCTAGGTATTTAAGTAATTAATATTTATTTATTAAAAATATTATTGTATATATATATATATATATATATATATATATATATTAAGGCATTAAAGATTGCGTAAATATGTCTGTGTCAGTATGCATTCAGAACTGCAGTCAATGAAGCTAAGTAAAAATTACTATGAATGTGTATACGACTATATATATGTGTGTGTGTTTACGTCTGCTTATTTATAGATGTGCATGTCTCTTCTCTCTCTCTCTCTATATATATATATACATATAATTATATCGATGGAGTCATAGATATATACCTCATTATATATCCATATATACACACACATATATATATATGTGTGTGTGTGTGTGTGTCTGTGTATGTACACTACCAGAGACTTAGTACAATGTAGAATTTGGTTTACATCTGTTACATATATGCATATATAAATATAATCATATGCATATATACATGTATATATGCATAAAAGTACATATATATATATATATATATATATATATGTGTGTAGGATGTACGTATATATTTAAGTAATTGGAATAAATCAGAGATAACATCCCCCATTTTTTTCAATCTATTTCAAGAGCAGGCCAATCACGACTGTCAATCATTTGCTGCTACTACCAGACTCGGCCATTCATTGGCTGGTGTCATAAACCCCAGTTTCACGATGGTCCCGCCCATAAATCAATGGAGAATGGCGTCATCATTGTAAGAGAGAATATAAAAAACGAAGAGTGCGAATCAGGATTTTTCCGAGTTTTTCATTTCGATCAAGACATTTGACCTTCATGGTCCGAGAAGAATCACTTTAATCAAACAGTAAACTACATGGACAGAATAAGTTTGGCAATTGATTACATCGATCTGTCACATACACATAGGCAGACATATTTACTTGTGACTAATGCACCAATGTATACATCTCTCTCTATATGTATATATATACATATATATACATATATATATATGGGAAATGAAAAAATGAAAACCAAAAAATATTATTTATTTATTCATCAGCGTTTCGTCTTTATTTAACTACCTCCTCAGGATGATTGTCTGAAGAAATGAACAAACAAGTATAAAAAGAGGAAATCATGTAATAAAGACGAAACGTTGATGAATACATAAATAATAATATTTTTTGGTTTTCCTTTTTTCATTTTCCATTACGTCGGAACACTATTTCCATTTTTTCTCTCTCAAACACACACACACACACACACACACATATATAAAGTTATGAAAATATATTTATGGCAATTATGCTACACAGAAGCTCTCGCGTTTCACTCCGGTAGGAATCTTTAGGCTAAAATGTCTGAAGATAAATTCCTGAAGATTCCTTTCGGGGGATGAAACGCAGGAGCTTCTGTGTAGCTTAATTGCCATAAATATATTTTCATAACTTACTACCTAGCTCTACTGACGTATTGAGCACTGTGAAAGTTAATAGTGAAAATTGATACATATACAATTATATCTTCTGATAACCTTTCATGCGGATACATGAAATAGTAATAATTTTATATATATATATATATATATATGTATATATATATGTGTGTGTATATATATATATATATATATGTGTGTGTGTGTATATGTGTATGAAATATTTATATTTAATTTTAACCACGTCAAACGTTAGGAAGAACACATGTTAGATAATTGCCCTGTGAGAGTTGGACGCATCTATTTAGGACGGGTGTGACTTACGCGATTTGTAGCGGAGTCATTCCGTGAAATTCGGTTCGATGTGTTCCCACGGGTGCGCGGAGACATTGACGCAACCTATAGGTCACCGAAGGTTAAGGGTTGAATCACACCTGGGTGTTGATCGCGAAATTTGGTGGCGAGAGTTTCGCGTGGGAAAGTTGAATTGGGATTTTAACAAGTTCTCACTTGGAAGTGACGAGAACAAGAAAACCATGTCGCTGTTACGAGAAGGGATTTTCGAATCCCAAAATATAAGAGCCTTAGTAGAATCTTTCATATTCCTCTCTCTACAAGTAATTACGAAATAACTAGTGAATTTAGTTAGCGTAACCTCTCTCACTTTCCAACGAACTCCTCGATTGTTGGCTAATTAATTAGTTACTTAAATAAAGATGGCTCTAATTAAAACAGCAAGAGACTTTGTGAGTTTATTGAACTGAAGGCTTAATTGTCAGCTCGCGAAGATAGCAGCCAGAGAGAATAAAATGGCTGCAGGCAGACGACGAGACAAGAGAGAGAGAGAAGAAATAAAAAGGTCAGTGCAAATAGTTTCCCTGCGATTGGAAACGCACAGGTAGCGATGCCGTCCGTTTCGAATCAACAGCGAAGGTTCTCTCTACGACACTCGACAATAAAGATATGTCAGAAGCCACACAATGTAACACAGAATCACATCATTAAAAAAACTGCTTTCGTTTCCAACATACAATTGTTTCGGCTTACTACGATGATATTTATAAAATGCTCCTGTATCTTATGCATTTATTTTCTGGGATGGCTGTATTATTTTATTTTAATATATATATATATATATATATATAGAGAGAGAGAGAGAGAGAGAGATAAAAGAAAAAAGAGTGATAAATATGCGACGAATGTCCAGATTTATTTCAAATTATAATTGTTCAATGCAAGGTGTATTCAGTAATAAACTAGTGTGTATTATTCTTTCCTTAAGCCAAGGCTTTTCAAAGATCGAGATCTTATCTCTACAATTGCTCTATCTCGTATATTGAGCTAAACCTCTTCACAATAGGTTCCGTCTACTAAAAGTTTTACTTCTGGTTCATATTTGATCCTATATATATATATATATATATATATATATATATATATATATATATATATATATTTGTTTATATAAGAACACTTACGATAGCCACCCCAGGAAATAAATGCATACGATACATGAGAATAGAATCTATTCCACCATTTAGGGGCAACTACGGTGAAGTTTGTTATATTTCTGCTACTCCGGTTGCTCAGAAAAGAGAAACATTGAATTTTATAATATTGTTTTCTCTCGTCTACCTTTACCACATAAACGTACACGGTGTTTTCAACGTCATATGACATTGCTATGACCTTTGATATTCAAAGATTTCTGATATTATTCATAGAGATTATAAAATCATTTTGCTTCTTCTGAAATCCTCCAGATTTACTCGTGGTCTTTTAATCTCGTTTTCTTCAAAAATGAAAACAATAAAGAGAGTAAGGGATTTTGTTGACGAACTCTAAAGGGTAAAGTGCGGGTTTAGAGTCCTTCCTCCTCTCTTTTGCTCTGTTTCTTTATCTCTCAGGAATTACTAGAAACACAATCTCTCTCTCTCTCTTTTCTTTCCTCTTTACCCTAGATAAGTTGACTTGTCGTCTTGTCGTTAGAGGTGTATAATATCATACACACCGTCGTTTCATTACATAAGTCCATGCGAATCTTGACCATCATCTACTGAATAGATTAGAGAGTAAAAACGACTTCTTTTCGATTTAAGATTTATTTGGATGGAAATATCTATCGATTTGAGTTACAAGGAATAACATATATATATATATATATATATATATATATATATTTAATACAAAATTTTTTTAAAATAATAAAAAAGTAAAGTTCCTACGTAATCGTATAAGTATATATATATATATATATATATATATATATATATATATATATATATATATATATATATGACTATTTTTATTCACACAGACATGTACAATATCTGTGACACTGACATGTCGATGTTATCGATCAACAGCTATTATAATCTGAGATATCACCAGGCAGAGTGAGAATCCGATCTTAACCGTAGGTCATATTTTCCTGATGAGATCTCAGTTTATAATAGCTGTTGATCGATAACATCGACATGCCAGTGTCGCAGATTTTGTACATGTCTGTACAATAAAAATAATCATAATAAAAGCTATATTTGATATTGAGCACTTTTTATAAACCCGGTTGAAATTCTTTGGTTTACTATCCTGTGGATGTTTTACCTGGATTATTAAATGTTGATATTATATCTTTTTTCCTAAATTGAACCCTAATTATGGCTTCATTGACAAATTCAAGTATGTGGGGCAACACGTTGGTGAGCATTATTCATCAAGAACTTGCTTTTCCGATCTAGAGCAGGCGGTCCAATAAAAAAATGGCTGTTACTTTAACACTTCACAAAACAATCTTTTCTCTTTTACCCAGCAACGCTTAGATCTTTGTTTTGCTTCCTTGTGATATGAATAACTATCTCCTGTAGGAAGACCCTTGTTTTGATACGCTCCTAGGAGCGACTCCAGTGTTTAATGGAAATCCCCGTATCGTATCTCTTGATAAGGTTGCTGGAAAAATCTTTGCATCATTCTACTGTTCTAGAAAGTGCTTGGCTTCTGATCCATAAGCCAGATTCGGCCCAAAATTGAGGACTGTTGCCAGGTCAGGGAAGATGCCGCTCGAAACACTCTTTATTGCTTTGACAGAGTACAACATTTATTTTGCCATCTTTTGGGGGATGATCTCTTCTATTCTCCATTGACACTTGCTCAAAAAATAAACGTTTCTCTATTCTGTCGTTAATCCCCAATACCGGATTCTTGCTTACAAGACATTCACAGCAATAACTCATTATCTAACACAACTGTCAATAACTTTCCTTTTTCGACGTGGGATTTTTACATGAAATAAAATTTACCACCACATAGTTTTTTTTTTCAAGAACGGGACTGCGTTCCTTCAAGCTACTACATTCTCGTCTTCAAATCCAATATCAAGAAATAGGTTGTCTTTGCATATCTTTGAAGCATATGGGTATAAAACAGTTTCTCACTTTTTTAGGCGGTCCGTTGTACTCTGCAAGATCTTTCAAGCTGCACCGGTTGGGTGGTAAAGAGGATACAAGAAGTGTTGCAGTGTATGGTTCTCATTTCAATATTCGCAGATGGTTGAGTCAGTGTGCTTACCCTATCTAGTCATAGCAACTTTTGATCGCCTCGTTTCCGTTTTCAGGCGGTTGACTGTTTTCTACTGGAGCCAGTGTGCTGCTGAACCGAGAGAGTAGGGTTCCATAAAGCATAGATTCCCATGTAAGTAAAAGGGGTGTTCTTTAGTCGTCTTGTCAACAGATGTAGTCTGATCTTTTGCTGAGATGTTGCATAATTCGTCTTCATATGTAATACACATTTTAATTCTATTAATAATTTCCAATGTTCTCATGATATTCACCATCATGTTGCTAACAATCCATCCATCTTATTAACCCTTTTCCTCGAGTGGCTTTCAGCCTTGACATGTGATGGATTATAAAAAAATATTTTCTTATGGAACTCGCTTCAGACAAGGCAGGAACCCACTTGATGTAAGGAGCTAACAAGAACAAATATGAGTATTTGATGTGAATAAGTTAGTAAAGTTAAGTTCTCGTTTTTCAAATGTTTTGTGATATCACTATTAACACTAGATTTCTCGTCCGTTTCTGAAAGAAAACAAATAATTCCAGAAAACCTAGGACAGGTTTTATGCAGCATAATATCTTTGCTTTTGCCGCTTTTTATTTTATGTCTAAAATTTAGTCAGATGGCCGAATACGTTTCTTATTGGCGGCTTCACTATAGAAGAACAATTATGATAATCGCAATAACAAGGAATGCATATTTACCATAGTCTTGAAAAGACCAAGATTATAGATAGGAAGAAAAACAGTCAGCAGGAAGAGAGTTCCACAAGCTTGCGGTTTTTTGAAAGAAGCTACTGGAATAGAAACCTGTATTACAATGAGGTATCGAAACAGCGAATTGATGGAGACAACTAAACTAACGAGTAAAGCCAGCTGGAACAAAAAAAACGGAAAATAGATCACATAATTCTGAAGAACACATCTCATTATTATATATTTATTGAAAAGACTGAGACTAGCAACATCACGTATGTTAGAGAGAGGGTGCAGAGAAAAAAACGGAAAATAGATCACATAATTCTGAAGAACACAACTCATAATTAAATATTTATTGAAAAGACTGAGACTAGCAACATCACGTATTTTAGAGAGAGGATGCAGAGAAAAGAAATGATGTTACCAATCAAATTACATATACGCTCCTGCACCTTATCAAGAACCCTCAAATGGGACACAGATTTACCAGCACAAATATGACAACAGTACTCCATACATTTTCTGATACTAGATTTGTAGAGATAAAGAATAGTCTCAGGTTTAAAGAAGGGTTTAGAGTTATAGGGTGAACCGACTTTACGAGAAGCAGAAAGAGAAGTGAATCTAATGTATGAACTTTAATAAAGATTTGATGAGAGAGAAAGACCAATAAGTTTTAGAGTCAATTTCTCTTCAAGAACAGAGAAAATAGATAGAAGATGCTAGCACAGGAAAACATCGATGTGGTTGGGTTGGGTTGGGTTGGATGCAAAAATCTTGCCGGGAAAGTTTACTGTCGTTTCCGGGACTATATCTTTAACTAATAAACATATTATAGGATGCCCACAATTTTTCCTTCGCTGTTATACCTGTAGAAGATGTAGAAAAATTGAAAACTGAAGGTAATATGATTTGGTCAGATTGCAAATGACGAATTAATTACGTCATGATGTCCAAGATTACTTGTCGGATTAAGTAAAAGCTATTATTTATACGTATTATTTATACGAGCAAAAATATGCGACCACATACTTCTGTTTGTATATCAATCGATGTAATCCCTGGGAACATGGTATCATAATCACATAATAGACACTACAATACCCCCCTCAACTTCACTGATCTGCAAAACAAAGTTATTCTCCGGAGGATGGTGTCATGAAAACAGAACGTATTGTTTCGTTGTTATAGAATACTCTCTTACTAATACAAAGAACTATGTATTGTTTCGTTGTTATAGAATACTCTCTTACTAATACAAAGAACTATGTATTGTTTCGTTGTTATAGAATACTCTCTTACTAATACAAAGAACTATATATAGTGAACACTGCATTCACTATTTCCTCCAGAGATTAGTAATGTATTACTTACATCTGCTATCTATTTATCATTGCGCTATCTGTTGCAATAAACCTTTTACCTTTCATTGTACTATTGTGTGAGATGTTACTTCTATTCGAGTTACAACCTTTTGAATTGTAACCCTTTTCAAAGATACACAAGTGCCGACGAGGAGGATATAGGTTAAATAATTTTTCATGCTATCAGTAGTTGATATCTTATAATATGAATGAGTTTTGTATTTGAATCATTTTAAAATAAATAGACTGTAAACAGGGGGTTGTTAGGTTAGGGTTAGGGTTAGATTGCATTCCCGAAATAACATCCTTGCAGGTACTAACATCCTGGTCAGATTTGACTTAAAATTACTGATAGATAAAAGATAATTCCACATTCTCCAGAGCTACCGGACTGGGGTCAGGAAAGTGAATGCAGTTTCGTACAATATCCGAGATATATTCTATTTTTAATTAATCTTTCTAGACTAAGGCAATTTTATTTTTGCCCCAATCCATAGTGCTTCTTTCTGGGAGTTTGTTTTTCTCATCCGGGTGCAGTTGCACATTTAAAAAGCTCTCAAATTAGAACCTAACTACTGGATGTCATACCCAGGACCCGGTTTTATTAGACAGAATGTGTTGGTGTTTTATGGTTTGGGGGTAGTTTAAGTAGACGACCCACCCGGATTTCTGTTAAATCTCACCCATTTACTGTCGAAGTCAATAGACGCCGAAAGATGTTATACTCAGATAGTTTTTTTCCTCAACACGCTTACATTTGGAGTTCCATTCCTTCTCCTTGTTTCCCGACAGTATCAACATGCAGA
This sequence comes from Sepiola atlantica, assembly GCA_963556195.1. Lineage (NCBI taxonomy): Eukaryota > Metazoa > Mollusca > Cephalopoda > Sepiida > Sepiolidae > Sepiola > Sepiola atlantica. The sequence goes on from OY744539.1 coordinate 45,916,318, forward strand.
GATTTAAATGGCAATATGCATGAACATATTGATGTCTAACAACCTGCACTAGTTGTCCCCTATAAATGTGTCCTCTACCACAGAAGCCCCTTAAGCTTCAATGTCACTATATCTTTAGTGAAAAAGGTATAAAAAGAGCAATTTAATTGAAAAATATGAATTTTTGAATGATGACATGAAAGGTCATACGGTACACAACTAGTCAAAAGGGGTCAAACCAATGCACATCTCTAAACCTTATATAGCTACCATAATTGGTGATGCGCGAAATGGTTGCCATGCAAACACTGACTCGATTTATTTGTTTAACGATGTGGTGTGTACCTTCGTTGATATTTTCTTTTTTTCCCGATTGTATTGTTGGATGTTACAGGCATTTTTTAAACTATTAACTTAATTCACCCATTCAACTTGCAACTGTCGACATAAGGGTCTACTAAGAATTAATGTGAAAGTTCTGGGGGTCATCTTAAGTTGGGAGCTGTGCAGCGAGATGTGTGTTTACATTAGTTTTACATTTCTGTATGGCGGTACAGTCAGGGAAACAGGGAGCAGGGAGGGAGTTCAAAATGTCCGACAGCTCGAGGAAAAAAGCCCCTGGAGTTGAAAGCTCTCCAACATCAGAAGACCTCCACGATGAAAGCATGCGATTTAGCTGATTGTCGGGTCGGTTGAGTGTATTTACATCGAGTGAGGCACAAGAGCAGAAAGTTCATCTGAGCACATTTATTGTACTTGTAAAACAAGCACAAGGAAGCAACATTGTGGCGATGGGACAGAGCCTGGAGCTTGGTGGACAGTGAGGGACAACAATACTCCATGCATGGGAGAATGGTGGCTTTGTCGAGATATAAGATACTGTCAGATTACTGCAACAGCCTCTTACCATTGATTTCTCGCTGGTAAGGACAATTGGTCTTCTCTGGGATTTGGGTGGCAATAAGCCTCCCCAAGGTCTCAGCATTCTCTGCACTTTTCCAATGGAGGTCTGGTTTGTGCTGTCCCTCCTCGGTCTTCTTATCCTCCTCGACCCTCTACAAATATGTTGTCTGGTGTCAGCCTAGGCCGGCACCCGTTAAAAAAATAAATAAATAAATAAAATGATATTTCTTTAAATTAATTTTTTTTTTAAAGTTTAATTTTTTTTTAATTTTTTAATTTTTTCTTTTCAATTCCTTATCTTTTTTTCCTTTTTTCTTTCCTTATTTAAAAAAAATGTTACTTCTTTTTAATTTTTTTGGGGGGGGGTGGAGAGGAAGGAGCTTATAGTGTTTCTGGTAATTTCTGTTTCTTCGGTTCATTTTTGTGTAGTGATAGCTGAAGCCGGCGTAATTTATTGGGGGGGGGTATGAAGTGCTGTTTCTTACAGTTTCTGTTCATTGGCTCTTGTTGTGGCGTTCTTCGTATGGTTTTGTTTTCTCCGTTGTAAATTCCTTGTGACTGGTTAGCCTTAGTAGCTTATGTGTGTTAGTTTCCGCATTCAAGGATTTTCCTTAAGATTGCAGCTGTTTTGATCATTGCCGTCCTTTGTATGGTTTCGATAGTCCCTTTGATTCCAATTTCTCCCAGTCTTTTCTCCAGGTTTTTGGGGATTGTTCCTAGTGCTCCTACGATTATTGGTATTATACTAACTTTCTTCATAATCCATATTCCTTTCAGTTCTATGGCTAGTTCTGTGTATTTACTTCGTTTTTCCGTGTCTTTGATATTCACTCTATGGTCTGCTGGAACGGCGAAGTCTACGATTTTACAAGATCTTTCCTTTTTGTCTATTATAATAACATCAGGTCTCCTTGCTTGTATGAGTTTATCTGTTTGTATATCCATATCCTAGAGGATTTTGTGTTTTTCGTTTTCAAGTACTGTTTCTGGTTTATGTGTGTACCATTTGTCTGCATATTCGAAATTCAATTGTTTGCACATTTCCCTGTGTATTACTTTCCCAACACAATCATGTCTGGTCTTGTATTCTTTTTGAACAAGTTTGCTACATTCACTTATTATATGATTTATTGTTTCGTCTCTTTGTCCACACAGTCTGCATTTATTGTTTTCCTGGGTTTTATCTATTTTAGCTTTAATGTAGTTTGTCCTAATCGCATTGTTCTGTGCAGCCATCAGTAAAGATTCCGTTTCTCTGTTTAAGTTTCCTTTTCTTAGCCATGTCCAGCTATTTTCGTTGGTTTCTTCTCTTATGAGTCTTATGAAGCGTCCATGTAGTTGTTTTTCTTCCCATGTTTCTTTTCTTGTCTGTTTGTGTCCAGTTTCGATGCTTCCTGCATTGTTCGTTGGAACGGTATCTCTTGCTGCGGTGATCAGCCTTTCTGTGTTTTGGTTTAAGTATTTCTCCAGCTCTTTTTTAGTGTTGTCCACACAGTCTCCTATACTTACCAGTCCTCTTCCTCTTTCATTTCTCTTCACGTAGAGTCTGTCTGTATCGTCTTTTGGATGTAGTGCATTGTGCATAGTCATTAATTTTCTAGTCCTTTGATCAAGGTGCCTGAGTTCTTCTTTAGTCCAGTTTATGAATGATCCAGAATATCTTATTAGTGATACTGCCCAGGTATTTATTCCTTTGATTAGGTTTCTGCTATATAATTTTGTTTCTAAGAGCTTTCTTGTTCTTATCAGGTATTATTTTCCAATCTTCTCTTTCATTTCTGTTGATTTGATTGTGTCTGCTTCCAAAACACCCAAATATTTATAGCTCTCTTGTTCATCCAGTGCCCTCATCTGCTCTTGGTTGGGCAGTTCCATGCCATCAGTCGTCTCCAACTTTCCTTTTTTAATCTCTAGCAATGTACACTTTTCCATTCCGAGTTCCATTCGAATGTCCTGACTGAAGATTCTGGTCGTATTTATCAGCTTTTCCAGTTCCTTTTTGCTTTTTGCGAATAGCTTCAGGTCGTCCATGTACATGAGATGGTTTATTCGTTGTTCTCTACCTGTGAACTTGTATCCGGCATCACATTTCCTGAGTATGTAGTTGAGTGGCATCATGGCTATGATAAACAGTAGTGGTGATAGGGAGTCTCCTTGGAAAATGCCTCTCTGTATTTTTATCTCCGTCAAATATTGTCCTCCAACTGTCAGTTCTAATCTCCATGTTTCCATTGCTTTCTTGATGAGATTAATAATCCTGTCGGGTATCTTGTACATTTTCAAGCATTCAATTATCCATGCTTGAGCGATTCTGTCGTACGCTTTCTTGTAGCCAATCCATTGCATAGATATGTTCTTTTTCTTGCTTTTAACTTCTTTCAGGATCTTTTGATCTGTGTATAACAGATCATGCGTTCCTCTTTTCCCTTTCTGGCATCGTTTTTGTTCCTCTGGAAGTAGTCCACGACTGTTCAGGGAATAGTAAATTTGCTCTCTAAGTTGTGCCGTTAGGATTTTCCACATTGTCGATAAACAGGTTATTGGTCTGTAATTGCTTGGGGTCGTTCCCTTCTTGGCGTCTTTTTGTATGAGCGTTGTCCTTCCTTTGGTCATCCACTCTGGTACGTCTGTTTTATGGATACATACTCTTAGTTTCTTTGCTAGCCTTTTATGTAGGGTCGTGAATTTTTTGAACCAGTAAGCATGTATTCCATCGTGACCTGGTGCTCTCCAGTTTGCCATTTTCTTTAGTGTTGTCTTAATAGTTTCTTCATTAATTTCAGATTCCGTTCCTTCTTCAATTTCTAGAAGTTTATCTTTCATGTCTTCCAGCCATTTAGCATTTTTGTTGTGATCTTCAGCCTTTTCCCATATCTTGCTCCAGAAATGTTTTGTTTGTGTCGGGTGCGGTTGTTCTGTTGTACTTTCTCCGTTTACGTTTTTGTAAAACTGGCTTTCATTGTTTTCAAAGGTCCTATTCTGTTTGTACTGTTCTGATTTGTATCTGTATCGTTTCAATCTTCCTTCTTTTGCTGCTATCTTTTGTTTTAGTTCTTCATGTTTCTTATTTAGTCTTTCCTTGCGATTCCGATTTCTGCTCTTCCATCGTTTACTGTTCTCCTTCATCCTATTTACGGTTTTAGCTACCTTTTGAAGTTTGGTGATCTGGGTTTCCAGTCTGATCTCCCACCCAGATTTCGTCTGTCCATTCTTTTTGTCATTCTTCTTTTCCCTTTTTAGTTTCATACTTATTGATTTTGCCCCCGCATATATCAAGTTGTTTCGGTATGTGATAGTGTCTGTTGGGATGTACGTGAGTACTCTGTTTACTTTCTCTGTTTCAACTTTTAACTTCTTCCAGTGTTCGTTCCTTAGGGATGGAAGTTTTGTTTTGTTCTTGGAAATTAATCGTTTGATGTTTTCTACTTCTCTTGCTTCTTCCTCAGATAGTTCTATAGTTTCGTCGTCTTCGCCTTCTTCAGTTTCTGTGTTTATGTTTTCCCCGTCTTCTTCCTGGGAGTTTTTGTCAAGTGGTGTGTCTTGATCTGTCATACCATTATTATTAATTACTCACTAGGAGTTATCACACTGGTCATCGTCAGTGATCGCCCACTGCCAACAACCTGTGGTATTCCCTGGAGTCTGAGTGACAACAAGTCTCCTCAGACTTCCATTATGCTCCACCTCTTTTCGTTCATCACCGCTGATGACCTTGCGGTATCGCAACAGCCACCTTCCGCCGATTTCTCGCTGATAAGGGCCATTGGTCCCCTCCGGGGTCCGAGTGGCAACAAGCCTCCCCAAGGTCCCAGAGCTGTGCGCGCTCTTCCAGTGGAGGTCTGGTTTGCGCTTTCCCTCCTCGACCCTCTGTCCATAATTTTCGTGGTGTCAGCCTATGCTTGCGCCTCTCTCGTGCGGTTGTATTTTCCCCGGTTTTGTTTTCTTGTGCTTCCATGTGTTTGTTCTCCATTCGTTGCTTATGTGGGTTGGTTTCCGCATTCGAGGACATTTCTCAAGATTGTAGCTGTTTTGATCATTACTGTCCTTTGTATGGTCTCAGTTATCCCTTTGATTCCTATTTCTCCTAGTTTTTTCTCCATGTTTTGGGGGACTGTTCCTAGTGCTCCTATGATTATTGGTGTAATACTAACTTTCTTCATAATCCATATTCCTTTCAGTTCTCTGGCAAGTTCAGTATATTTGCATTTTTTTCCGTCTCTTTGATCTTCACTCTGTGGTCCACTGGAACGGCAAAGTCTACGATTTTGCAGGATTTTTCTTTCTTGTTGATTATTATCATATCCGGTCTCCTTGCTGTTATGGGTTTGTCTTTTTGTACATTAATATCCCATAGGATTTTGTGTTTTTCGTTTTCTAGTACAGTTACTGGTTTGTGTTTGTACCGTTTTTTTGCATATTCGAAATTCAGTTGTTTGCACGTTTCCCGGTGTACTACTTTCCCCACGCTGTCATGTCTGTTATTGTATTCCTTTTGTGCTAGCTTGCTGCATTCACTTATTATATGATTTATCGTTTCGTCTCTTTGTCAACACAATCGGAATTTACTGTTTCCCTGGGTTTAATCTATCTTTACTTCAATAAAGTTTGTCCTAATCGCATTGTTCTGTACGGCCGTCAGCAGAGATTCCGTTTCTCTGTTCAAGTGTCCTTTTCTAAGCCATACCCAGCTGTTTTCATTGGCTTCATCGCTTGTGAGACTTATAAAGCGTCCATGTAGTTGTTTTTCTTCCCATTTTTCCTTTCTTGTCTTTTTGTTTCTGGTTTCAGTGCTTCCGGAGTTGTTTGTTGGGCTGGTGTCTCTTGCTATGGTGATCAGGCTTTTCATGTTCTGGGTTACATATTTCTCCAGCTCTTTTTTTGGTGTCTTCCACACAATCTTCTATACTTACCAGTCCTCTACCTCCTTCATTTCTGTTCATGTAGAGTCTGCCCGTATCGTCTTTTGGGTGCAATGCATTGTGCATAGTCATTAGTTTTCTAGTCCTCTTGTCAAAGTGCCTGAGTTCTTCTTTCGTCCAGCCTATGAATGGTCCAGAGTATCTTATTAGTGATACAGCCCATGTGTTTATCCCTTTTACTAGGTTTCTGATATATAGTTTAGTTTCTAAGAGTTTCCTTGTTCTTCGTAGATATTCTTTTCCAATCTTCTCTTTCATTTCTGTATATTTGATTGTGTCTGCTTCCAGAACTCCCAGGTATTTATGACTATCTCGTTCTCCTAGCGCCCTCATCTCCTCTTGGTTGGGGAGTTCTATACCTTCTGTCGTCTCCAGTTTTCCTCTTTTAATCTCTAGCAGTACACATTTTTCTATTCCAAACTCCATTTGGATATCCTGGCTGAATATCCTGGTTGTATTTATCAGCTTTTTCAGTTCTTTTTTGTTTTTTTGCAAACAGTTTAAGGTCATCCATGTACATCAGGTGGTTTATTCTTTGTTCTGTATCCGTAAACCTGTATCCGGCATCACACTTTCTTGATATGTGGTTGAGTGGCATCATGGCTATTATAAACAATAGTGGTGATAGAGAGTCTCCTTGAAAAATGCCTCTCTGTATTTTTATCTCAGACAGGTGTTGTCCTCCGGCTGTCAGTTTTAGTCTCCATATTTCCATTGCTTTCTGGATGAGATTAATAATCCTGTCTGGTATTTTGTATATTTTTAAGCATTCAATTATCCATGTTTGGGGGATTCTGTCGTAGGCTTTCTTGTAGTCAATCCATGCAATGGTTATGTTCTTTTGTCTGCTCTTCACCTCCTTCAAGATCTTTTGATCAATGTATAGTAGATTATGTGCCCCTCTTTGTCCTTTCCGGCATCCTTTTTGTTCCTGGGCGAGCAGTCCACGTTTGTCCAGGGATTGGTAGATTTGTTCTCTCAGTTGTGCTGTGAAAATTTTCCACATTATTGGTAGACATGTTATCGGTCTGTAGTTGCTGTGGGTCGTTCCCTTTTTAGGGTCTTTTTGTATTAATGTTGTTCTTCCTTCCGTCATCCATTCTGGTACGTCTATTTTGCGGATACATCCACTCAGTTTCTGCGCTAGTCTTTCAAGCAGGGTCGTGAATTTTTTAAAACAGTATGCATGTATTCCATCGTGGCCTGGTGCTCTCCAGTTTGCCATTTTTCTTAGGGTTTTCTTGATCGTTTCTTTGTTAATTTCTGTTTCGGTTCCTTCTTCGATTTCCTGCAGTTCATCTTTCATGTTTTTCAACCATTGGGCATTCTTGTTGTGCTTTTTTGGTTCTTCCCATATCTTGCTCCAGAATTGTTTTGTTTCTGTTGGGTTCGGGTGCTCTGTTGTAGTTTTTTCTCCATTTACGTTTTTGTAAAACTGGCTTTCATTGTTTTCAAAGGTCTTGTTCTGTTTGCTCTGTTCTGATTTGTACCTGTATCGTCTCAGTCTTCCTTCTATTGCTGCTATCTTTTGTTTTATTTCTTCATGTTTCTCATTTAGTTTTTCTTTGTGTTTCTGATTTTTGCTTCTTAATCGTTTCATGTCCTCCTCCATTCTGTTCACGGTTTTAGCTTCTTTCCGAAGTTTGGTGATCTGGGTTTCCAATCTGATTTCCCATCTAGGTTTCGTCGGTCCTCTCTTTAGTCCATTCTCTTCGTTTCTTAGTTTCATACTTACCGATGTTGCCCCTGCATATATCAGGTTGTTTAGGTCTGTAATAGTTTCTGTTGGGATGTGTGTGAGGAGTCTGTTTATTCTTTCTGTTTCTGCTTTTAACTTCTTCGCTACTTCATTCCTGAGAGATGGGAGTTTTTTTTTTCTAACATGTATCGTCTAATGTTCTCCACTTCACTTGCTTCTTTTTCGTTGAGTTCTATTTCAGCATGTTCTGTGGTTCCGCAGTCTTCTATCTCATCTGGTTCTGAGATTTCGTAGTCTTCAATCTCTTCAGTTTCAGTGTGTATGTTTTGCCCGTCCTCTACCTGTGGTTTCTCATTCGGTGGTGTTTCTTGCTCCGTTTCGCCATTAACCTTCTGTCTGATTTCCGTCAGTTCCATCTCCGAGAACCATCCTCGCTTTAGGATATGTCTTGCTTGATCTGCTATCCTTTGTTCTGTTGTATGGTAGTCACTAGCAATGTCCCAGAGATGTTTCATTCGTTTCCGGTAGCCTCTTTCTGTAGGGTAGCAGCTTTCATAATAGCACTCCATCACCAGTCTGTTCTCTTTCGTGGTCCATTTCTTTCTATATCTTTTCAGTTTGCTGTATTCGCTCTGGTTTTCCTGTCTTTGGTCTGTGTCCTTGTTATACCTGGAATCAGAGAGGTTACTTACCTGGTTCTTGTCCGTGGTCTTGTTTCTGAAATGAGAAGGGCCAACATTCGCAGGATGCGGATCGGGTCCCCCATGTTGGCTAACGAGGGAACACCTGCCCATCATGACACTCAGGTCTTTCTCCTGAGTCCCACGGCTTGTATTGATATTATTGTGCATTATTCATATTTTTGGTGTGTGTGGCCACACCAGGCCCAGGCTTATTCTGCCTGTGGTCCTGTCACAGGGATAGTGATTTTCTCATTCATTTTAATGAGTGATATTGTGCACTATAACACAAAAAAATATATATATATATTCATATATATATATATATATATATATATATATATATGTATATATATATATATATATATATATATATATAATAACGAAGATATTTTTTTCATAAAATATTTAGAAAACCTTGCACAACGCAGATTATTTGTTTTTAAAAATAAATTATTTATTCATCTTAAAAACATTTTTTTTATAAACTTGAGTACTTTTGGTAAATATATATCTTCAGAAGAATATTTCTTCTTTTTCTTTTTTCCTCTTGGTTGAGACATTTTCGTGGCCAAGTTGAAAATCCGTCTAGGTGTTTTGACGAAGAGAGAAAAGTGTTGATATGGCTGTGTGTCACGTGGTCGGCGTGGAAGGATACTTTGAAAAGTCACACAATTTGAAGCGCTGGGTGGGTGGCAATAATAACAAAGATATTTTTTTTATAAAATATTTAGAAAACCTTGCACAACGCAGATTATTTGTTTTTAAAAATAAATTATTTATTCATCTTAAAAACATTTTTTTTATAAACTTGAGTACTTTCGGTAAATATACCATCTTCAGAAGAATATTTCTTTTTTTCTTATATCCTCTTGGTTGAGATATGTTCAATATTTTATAAAAAAATATCTTCGTTATTATTGCCACCCACCCAGCGCTTCAAATTGTGTGACTTTTCAAAGAATATATATATATATATATATATATATATATATATATATATATATATATATATATATATATATATATATATATGTTATATAAGGACATAGTATATGTTTTTTTGGCTACTCAATGATAGCAGATGCAGGGAGACGATAGATTCCCCTCCACTTTTCTGCTCGTGTATTACCGATGTATTCTTGATTGTAGTGCTAGGGGATGGGGGGTTCGATTTTCACTTCTACGACCTCTTTATTAATTAAAACTTAATTATGTTAATTAGGGGCCGGTTTTATCCAGACGTTTGGGCAACAAATCTCATCATCATCATCATCATCATCATCATCATCATCATCATCATCATCATCATCATCATCATCATCATCATCATCATCATCATCATCATAATAATAATAATAACAATAATAATAATAATAATAATAATCATCATCATAATCATAATCATAATCATAATCATAATCATAATAATAATAATAATAATAATAACTAGCGGGACCCGTGTAAATTACACAAAATGATGTTTTCAATACTAATTATCTTGTTTCTAATCTAAAAATGTTTGAATAAAATGATAAGATTTGACTTGTATATTAATTTTAAAAAATGAACAATACATGAAACAATTTACAAAACTTCTTTATATACAATATTTCTAGTGAAGGTAATATTTCGACGACTAAACCTTACTTTGTAAATGTTTTAGATTATATTAAATTTGGCTCCAATTCATGAGTAGCATAGAAAGATTCAGAAGGTTGTTGCTTTTTATGTAAGCGTGACACACACGCTATCGTATTAACATGTGTCTTCCCGGTCGTCCCCTCTACCCCCCCCCCTCGATGTAGATAAAAAAAAAATCTTTGAGTTTGGTTTGGATCGAACTATAAATCAGTCGGGCCGATGTTAAAAACTGACGTCGCTAACCGTTGCGCTGAAGGGAAATACTTAAAATATTACGAAAATTAGGTGATTTGAGTGCTTTTACAAATCTAGGTGCGGCACGCATGCGCAGAGCTTTTGATGTAAGCGTGACACACGAACACACACGCTATCGTATTAATATATAGATAATAATAATAATAATAATAATAATAATAATAATAATAATAATAATAATAATAATAATAATAATAGTAGTAGTAGTAGTAGTAGTAGTAGTAGTAGTCGTCGTCGTCGTATTAATATATAGATAATAATAATAATAATAATAATAATAATAATAATAATAATAATAATAATAATAGTAGTCGTCGTCGTCGTCGTCGTCGTCGTCGTCGTCGGGTACTAAGGATTGGTCGATGGAGCTTTTAACAAAACCGGGGGGTGGCATCGAAGATTTGCAGCCTATTAAGGGCCACGAGTTATTTATAGATTAATCGCTAAGAGATAGTTGGATATCAAAGTGAGGGAAAAAAGAAAATAGAAAAAAATTGAATACAAATAAATATTAAAAATGATAAAGATACATATATAAGAAAAAGAAAAGAGAAATAAAATTTTAAAAAAGAAAAAGAAGAAAAAGCATTGGTTTACAGGGTGAAAAATACTAGCATTGTTTGAAATTAGTAAAATGCCAAATACATTCAAAATGGCGAAGCAGGAAAAAAACTTAACTTTGAGGAGACTATCACATCTTCCGTGTAGATGGGATTTGATTTAGGCGGCCGCTTCGGGGTGACCTTCTCAAACGAATTCATATCGGGTACTAAGGAACGGTCGAAGGTGCTTTTAACAAAACCGGGGGGGGGGGGGCATCGAAGATTTGCAGCCTATTAAGAGCCACGAGTTATTATTATTATTATTATTTACTCACTACGAGTTATCACACTGGTCATCGTCAGTGATCGCCCACTGCCAACAACCTGTGGTATTCCCTGGAGTCTGAGTGACAACAAGTCTCCTCAAACTTCCAGTATGCTCCACCTCTTTTCGTTCATCACAGCTGATGACCTTGCGGTATCGCAACAGCCTCCTACCACCGATTTCCCGCTGATAAGGGCCATTGGTCCCCTTTGGGGCCCGAGTGGCAACAAGCCTCCCCAAGGTCCCAGAGCTGTCCGCGCTCTTCCAGTGGAGGTCTGGTTTGCGCTTTCCCTCCTCGACCCTCTGTCCATAATTTTCGTGGCGTCAGCGTATGCTTATTATTATTATTATTATTATTATTATTATTATTATTATTATTATTATTATTATTATTATTATTATTCATTTTCTTCTCATTTTGCTTCCGTTTATTCTTGTTTTCTTTTTATTATCAGTATTAGTCTTCCTCGTCTTCCTCGTCTTCTTTGTCTTCTTCTTCTTATTATTTTTCTTCTTCTTTTTCTTCTACCTCTTTTCTTCTTCTACTTAATAGTATTCGTCTTTTTTTCTTCTTTTTTCTCTTATTATTTCATCATCATTATTATTATTTGTCTTCTTCTGCTTGTCTCCTTTTTTTTCCTCTTCTTTTTCTACGCTTTATTATTATTATTATTCGTCTTTTTCTTGTTTTCTTCTTCTTCGTTTTATTATTATTATTTTTATTTTTATTCGTAATCTTTGTCTTCTTCTTGTTTTTCTTATTATTATTCTTTTTCTTCTTTTTCTTCGTTTCATTATTATAATTTGTCTTCTTCTTCTTTCTTCTTTCTTTTTCTTCTTCTTCTTCTTCTTCTTCTTCTTATTATTATTATTATTATTATTATTATTATCATTATTTATATATCTATTATTATTATTATTATATCTATTAATATTTTTCGCAATGTTTGGAATAATCAGTTCGTTATTCCATTATGATTTTTTCACAGGAACCAAGTTCGAAGACACGAGCTAAGAAGAAAAGCAATAGCAATTTCCTTGTGTCTCATTTCGTTTATCCGGATTGTTTGTTTGTTTCGTTCGCCCGACTCGTTCTCCGTCCGCGCTTCATCATTTTGAGGGTATTTTGGCATTCCTAGGAGAATATTTGTCCATTAAAATTCCGGACGAAGTCCCATCCATCAAATATTTCTTTTCAGTCAGGAGTTTTCACCGGAAACACAAACACATATTCTATTCCCCCTCTCTCTCCCTCTCCCTCTCCCTCTCCCTCTCTCTCTCTCTCTCTCTCTCTCTCACTCTCTATCTATTTATATTTCTCTCATTCGCTCTTCCGCACACGCAATAAAACGCAGACATTTTACACTCACTTCCACATCAAACCGGTTGATTGAGGTGGTGTTTTGAATTGGTCGACTTTAAACTGTTATCTATTACAAAAGACAAACACACACACACACATATATATATATATATATATATATAATATGTATATAAGGGGAGTTTGAATTACCTCGAGTGTCTTCGGCCTCTCTGTACAAGGGTTTGTCAGGAAAACTTAAGATAAGTATGTTTCATCTTACAAGTACAGCCTGACCAAATATTCAAAATAACATAGTATTCGAATCACAAATAAGATTCCCTCGATATAGCTATAGGCTGGCTCATACGACGAATAGTGCAATTTCTCCAAGTAATGTTACCTCAAGTTACTGCACTTAGCTGGATACTCCACCAGACTAGGTAGAGGCTTGTCCCGGAAACCGGCAAGACCAATAGACCACAAGAAAGATATACTATTACATAATTAACTGGGAATTAATGTTCTTTACTTCTTTGCTAACTCAACATTTTACAGGTAAAGAAGAACTTACAATTGAATGTGTATTTATCTCATATAGTAATAAAGTGTGAGAACTTCAACTGAAGTAAAATCAAACAATATATATATATATATATATATATATATATATATATATATATATATATATATATATATACAAACAGAATATAATAGATATATTAGAACACAATGAGATAAATATGTAAATATATAGACTGTCTCTGAAATTATTATGCAAACCATTTTTTTTCAAAATAGGTTTAATTTGCGTAGACCTATTAAGTTGACACGTTCAAGATTGCATTTTCAGTTGTTCGCATATTTAATTTCCCTCGAGTTGTATATTCTTTAGTTACTTAACATTTCTTGAAGTTAACTGTCTGAGTTTATTATCAAAATTCTCAATTATATATTTCCATGGTATTAAAACTCAATTTATTTTTGTTTTCAGGTCAAAATAGTAATAATCGGTAAATATATTATTTGTTTGGTAAAGCGACAAAGTGCCGATCTTTTAGATGATAATATAACTTCATTAGCAATCCACGAACAGATAATTGGTAGTCATCGCACTATCAAGAAAATAATTGAGAACTATTAAAAAGAGTTAGAGCAAATGGCAATCGCGAAACGAACGTCGCCTGAAGCAGGTTGTCGCTGATAATCCATTATTAACAATGGTTTCACCTACTGAGCGTTGTCCCGGGTGTCTTCACATTCATTCGTGTTGCGTTTGCAGTGTCAACCAAGAAATAGAGTGGAAGAGAGAGAGAGAGAGATAGAGAGAGAGTGAAATAGAGAGGAAGAGAGAGAGAGATAGAGAGAGAGAGAGTGAAAGAGATACAGAGAGAAGGAAGAATTTGAACGAATGAATTGATTGACCGAACGAAACAAATACTTGATTGCTCTGACCTAAAACCCTAATCGTAGTTTCCAAATGAGGGGATAATTCCTGGGAAGCTAGTCTCATAAAAAGGCAGATACTACACTACCCCCTCAAAATGACGAGGTTATATAAGAGATAAGTATATCATGACGAATGAACACGGTTCCTAAAATAGGAGGTGATGCCTGGGAAGATTGTTTAATGTCGAACGCACATATAGGAAACAAAAGTGAGCATTAAAAGGTAGTACAATAGTCTTAAATAGTATGCTTCAGACAGACACATACCAAATTTTAATTATTACTATATATATATATATATATATATTATATATATATATATATGTATATATATATATATCATAAGTATATATTCGTCACAGTATACTATATAGTTGTGCTTGAGGTATTTATTCGGGTAGAATGTCCGTTGTGGCTGTCCAATCCTCGTGTTTGTCGGCATTGCAACGTGAATATTGAGTAATGTCTCAAGAAGATATATCCTGAGTAAATACATACCGAAGTGTCTGTTAAAAGGGCAAACACCGATACATATGGTCTCATTGGCTCCGGGTTGTTTTAGGAAGGTTAACATCCGAGGATTTTGCCGTGAATGGTTATGGCTGTAAGACAGCAGAGGTAAAAGTTCAGAGTTGTCCTTCAGATGTGTGTTTTCCCAACATGATGAACCACGTCTACCAATAGCGCTGGATTTCATGCGCTAAGTAACCCGTCCCCCTTCTATCATTTCCAACAAGTTATTATTTAAGTCACACAAACAGGCTCGTATGTGGACTTAGTTGTCATCAGCTCTTGAAATTGTTTTGTAATGGAAATCTCTGCATACAAGGCATGAAGCAACTTGATGTAAGGAGCTAACAAGAACAAATATGATTATCGCAAAGACAGGAGATGCCTATTGGCCTTAGTTTTGAAAATACAAAGGTTATAGGTAGGAGGCAAAAAGTCAGCAGGAAGAGAGTTCTATAATCCTGTGATTCTTAGAAAGAAGCTACTGGAATAGGAAGCTGTATTACAATGAGGTATAAAAACAGTGAATTGATGGAGACCACTAGACCAACGAGTCAAACGAGCTGGAACAAAGGAGGCGGGGAATCGATTACATAATTCTAAAAAACATGCTATAATAGTATTTATAGAAAAGACTGAGACTAAGAACATCACGAAGAAATGGTCAATCAAATTACAGATACGTTTCTGCACCTCATCAAGAACCCGCAAATGGGGCAGATGTGCGCCGTAGAAGCTTTTGCAGATAATGGGCGCTTGTCCCAATCTCCTTATGGCAATCATGGAACAATTAATAATAGTCGTCTGTTATTTTATAAAAGACGAATTAAAGAAGTAAATCTTTACACAAGTTGCAAGATCATTCGGAAAAGAAACATCAGTGCAGATATCCTCACTCTAATGGTTTATTTTATTGAGAAGCGTCGAAGCCCGATAAAAGATTACTTGAAATTCGATTGCACAAAAAATCATTTAATTAATGAATTCAGATGCATTCCAGGGATAGTGGGTGGAGCAGTGTTCTTATGTTGTTGTTTTTGAAGACATAGAAGGTCCGTGTTGAGGTTGAACAGAAGTCTTGTATTCGATGGTTGGATACTTTCAATGTTGAAACTTGTAATCTTGAAGTCGTCCTTCTATTTACCACCAGTAATGGATGTAGTGTATCAATTGGCCTCAATCTGGGTGCAGGAAACCGTCCGGATTAACAGTGGCGGCACGTGAAACTGTGTTACTTGTCACCAAGATCTCAGAGAACATCTCATACCTGGAACGGATCTCCTAAAGAAAGACTGGGTGACTCTGAACCGAGCAAGAACGAAAGTCGAAAAGACAGCCAGCAACAGCAAGCGAGTTCCCTTGTGGAACTATCAGACAGGCAATAGAACACATCCTCAGTAACGGCAGTGATGAACAAACTTATATTTATCAAGATTTGATAGACTGCAACCTGGATACACCAAAGATGGATCCAGTATTGGCGTAAGAGATGATGATGATCATTATCATATGATGATCGTCATCATGATCATCATAATCATGATAAGCATGATAAGAGATGATCAATGTATTCAGAGTAACTATTGATCGTTTAGATGGATAAACTAAATGCTGGATTATGTCGGGTAAAGAATCTCCTTTGTCTAAAAGAAGATAGGAAAGAGCAGGCATGATGGCATTGGCTGAAGTCGATTTAGTAGAGAAACTGAATCGTGTAAATTAGGGTTCGCGTTAGAGAAACTGAATAGTGTATTTTATTATACTTTTTAGACAATTTTTTTCTTTTACGGGTAGAACTCGCAACCAGTTTTTCTTCTCGCGAAGAATACGTATGAAATGAATTCATCTACAAACATCTTTACTCATATAAATTAATACCTGGCGTTAAGTGTTTGTGTATGTGTCCAAAAAAAGGGATATCACTGACTGATACCATAAAAAACAGACTTGAAGAGACAAGGGGGATGGAAAACCCGAGGATTGATTGCACTAAACAGATCTCTGCTGGAAAAATGCGGAGAGCACTGGGACACTGGGGACATTTATTGCCATCTAAATCACAGAGAAGGACAATGGTCGTTGCCAACGAGAGATTTATAATAAGCCTCTGTTGTGATAACGCAAAAACTTCATCCGCAGTAGTTATAGAAAGAAGTGGAGAGCACTAACAATCTGGGGAGACTTGTTTTCACTCAGACTCTAGGGAACACCATTGATTATTATCAGTGAGCAATCTCTGATGACGGCCTGTGTGATAACTCTTAGTAAGTAAACATAATAATAATAATAATAATAATAATAATAATAATTTAAACGGAATAAAAGATCTTAATAGAAAGAAAGCCGTAGGATACGAAATATGAATTCATTGTGAGTGAGAAAGCGGGAGGTGGTGTGCGAATGTAAGAAAGAATAAAGTATAATTCGCGTACATGACTGCAATGTCTCGACACACAGACACCGAAATGTCTACAAAAGTCAAACTTTCCAAATTTCTCTTTGCTGCTCTTTTCTTAAAATATATGTTTTAGAAAATTCCCGCCTCCATAAAAGATGGTGGAATACATTAATAAACTGACTTATCGGAATAATGTCTTTTAAACATCAGTCGCCTAAAAGTTTAATGGTATTTCTATGATTTATTGAATGCCAGGGGTCTTCGAGGTGTAACTTAATATACGAAGACGATAATAACATATTACAGTTTCGAGTCTATTGTCGGGGGGAAAGCCCTGTTTAATATAATGTGTAATTTTTTTTTTCAATAAAGGAAAGAAAAGTTATTTCTTTTTGTCTTCAGCGCCATGAAGAATAAAAGTGCTATTAACCTTTTGGGCAGAAAGGAAAGCGCGAAATGGCAATCTTTTACGACAATTATGGTGTCCTTATTTCTTGCAATTACGAGATCTATGAATCTAGAATATTTCCCACGTGGATCAAAAAAATCTGGCTCAATCAGTTTGAATAAACAGGTCTTTTGTATTAGAGTTCCACCACAACAACGGTGCGAGCAAAGGAGGGTAGTCCTCACATTCAATGAGCGACAGTTTAATTATAGATAGATTAGTGACTGGAAGCGAGTCGGTCAACACGTATTAAAATGAGTTACTAAACCAGACTAAGTAAGAGGCGAGAGCCCCCTCTTAATACGTGTGTATGTAATACCAACAATAAAATCTCAACTGTCTTGCGATACATCATCTTTGATTTCGTTTCATTCATTTCTAAGTTTGAGATTTATTTAGTCAGAAAGCGTTTGCTTCTGATGAGTTCTATTTAAGTTTCTACAGCAGTTCAGTCTCACCTGCCACACACGACAGACAGAACTAGCGACAATCATAACTAGAGTAAAGAGAGTAGAAAGTAGACCTTGGTTTTACTTTCAGCGGCATCGTAACTATTACTTATTTTATTGTGTCTTGTAGTCCTCACATTCAATGAGCGATAATTAAATTATAGATAAATTAGTTATTGGAAGCAAGTCGGTGAATATGTATTAATATGACCAAACTAAGTGTTTTGTGATAAATCATCTTTGATTTCGTTTTATTCAGTTCTAAGCACGATCTTTTTATGCAAATACGAAATGACATAAACGGATTCTTCATTACTACAACCCTCACTTTCTGTGTTTTGGAGTTTGGCTGGAGTATTTAATGGCAGATATCTTCTATCAAAATATAAGATTTTAAATAAATAATTTCCTAAAAATCTAATACAGTATTTTTAAATTCCGTTCATTTCAGCAATGTTGGAGTATTTAGTTAGACGAATTAGATTTTCCTGATAAAAAACAGCTTTTCACTCTGGAAAACGGCAAGCCGACATACGAAACATTATATACGCCTTGAAATTAGTAAGTTATCGTCTTTATTGTAATAATCACATTTTCTGAAAGATGCCTTTACAGGATCAAACGTATCATGTTATAATAACTATTGTAATAATCGCATTTATTATGTCATATTCTTAGATTGTCTGTAAAGAAGAACAAATACAATACATATTTATATTAAACTAGTTGTCCATACCCGGTCTTACTCAGTTGTGTAATTACTTGACTTTGTTTTTACTTTTTTTAAACTATGCCATTTTATTTCTCGGAAATTTGTTTCTTCTTACAAGAGAGAGAAGTTACGCTCTGTAGATGATAGCAGAAATAATTCGAAATCGGACAAAGTATTTCATAGATAGAATCAAATAAAATTACATTTTATTCTACCTAACAATATACTACAACGATCTACAAGAAAAATTAACGAACCGAAAAGCAATATTGATTTAATAGGAAGAAAGCTATCAATGACAAAGTAACAATACCAAGATTCTATTAAATATTATTTGATTTTTTGAACGTTGATAAAGGAAGGTTCATTTGTTTATTTTTTAGCTTTCGTTGCTCGATTTTTCAACCAGGTAAAGAGGATGTGGAAGAATAGTGGGTTTCGCCCGTTGCTGTACGTGCCTTCACATGGTCCTTCAATCGCTATTTTCATGAATGAGGCACACCAACGCTTTGTGAATTGGTGATGAGGTACTGGTATTATACTCATTCAAAACCGTTTACGATATAACTCCTAATATGTTACTCATCATTCGAATCAGTTGTTTCTGAACGAATGTTAATTCTTATTAATCATACAAATTATCACTGGCAGGCATACACCGTTTATTTTGAAAACTTAAGCGTGGCCTACTAATGAACATCTTTTTACAATGAACAGACCGTCATATTTCATTTATAACTTGATCGTGACAGACCAAAGAAACTGTTATTTAAAGGTTAAGTGAGACAAACTAGCAAGACTACTATTTTAAAATAAAGCTTGACAGACCAAAGCAAAAGCTATTTATAAGTTTAGCATGTCAGATCGATGGACGAACTGAGCCTGAGTCATTTCTGAGCCTGAGTCATTTCGCTGGGAGCAAAATGTGGCATCTGTTTTACACAACGGCATTTTTGTGCCTAATTTTTCAAAATATGCTTCAAAATATTTTAAAGTATAGTATCTGTTTTAATGCAACATTTCAACTTTTAGAGGTAAAAAAAAACAATACTACTTCAAGGTAAAAAAATAGCCAACGATAAGCCAGATTGATAGATTCCAACCCAGAAAACAGCAATTCTTACCCCTTTGTCAGAAACATGATTCATGGAATGTGAGGACTAAGTACAAAATAAGAGAAGCGAGAGTTACGAGGCTGCTGAAAGTAAACCAAAGTTAGTCACTTTCTACTCTTCTTAAATTATCAGTTTTACTCGTCCTCGGACGGGTATTCTTCCGGTATGTCTATCCGTTTGTAAGTCTGTCACGCTAACATTTTAAAATAGCTTTTGAATCGCTAAACCTACAGATTAAATAGACGCGTCTTCAGGATGAAGCCATTCTTTTTATTTAGTCTAGATTTTTTTTTATTTTGAAAGGGAAAAGTAAACTGGTTTATGAGAAGAGCAAAGATGAACATTAATAATGTCGATATGAGAGTGCACTCGAAGGCACCGGACATGAAATAAGTTTGGGCGGGAAAAGGTCAGTAACGAAACACACACACAAAACGAATGCACTTCCGATACACAGTAATCTATAATAAAAATACTAAATAAAAAAGCGAATTTTTATTCCTGTTTTTCCAAGTTGCCTTTATAAACACAGCGAAAATATTGCACCTCAGTGGCGCTACTCAACTACGCATTTTAAAAGAGCCAATTCTTTATAGGTTTTAAAATACACCTTTCTACAACCCGATGGGCGTCAACATTGATGTTATAAGTGTGGGGCCATAAAAACTGTCGTCTTCCAGACGGTCCCTGACAGACGAAAACACAAATAGAGCCGGTGATATATACCTAATCTCGGCATTGTTCCAAATACTACATAACTCCATAAATGTATAGTCATCTGAATCTGAAATGTGAACACAATTTAGTATCAGTGTCTTGTCAACGCATTGTTGTGTTCGCTGTTGTGATGGATAAGTACGATAATTAATGAGTATTTTATCGAACCCAGAAATCTTTCTTTCGAACTCGGGAATCTGGACGGAATTTCAAACGGAACCCTTTATTAAATCCACGGGGGTAGCATGCTCTCGTTCCATGACTGGAAAAGAGTCTTCAGTAATTCACAATTCTTCGTATCGCCCGAACTGAGGATTGAACCTTCAACCTTCATTGACTGTCGCTTAAAACTGAATTTTACTTTGCACCACGGGTTCTTGCGGACAATTCTAGTATGAATTTTGGGAGCCTTAAACCTATTCTTGTTTTTGATCTAACTACGTATCACTATAGATCACTACTAATCTATTATTTATAATTATAGGTTCCCATATTGTATTGAATTCTATACTAGGTCTGCTTAGTAAGTTATTGTCGCCTAACATATGTGCTGCTTCTTTCAGTCGTCTTACCCTCCACCGTTCTTCTCTATCTATAATGTTTACTTCATCACATAAGGGTAGATGGTTTCTCTATTCCTTCCATATGTGGTCAGCCATACTCGACTTTTCGATCTCTCCGCGTATTACGGCAAAAGAAGCTTTATTCTATTATAATCTGGATAGGGATCGAGTCGCTGCGAGAAACAGATGTCAGCTTAAGAAAAAATTGAACAAAGGGAAATAATCCATTGTCAAGTACTAAAAACAAAGATTGAAGAGTTCTTTTCTTTATCAACACATTGCATTCACAGCTTGGAAGCAAGCCCCCCCCCGTATTGAAAACGACCCCTTGGTCGCCAGCCCCACAAAAACCGAGTTTAAAATGCAGTATGTATAAAGAAATCTCATTCTGTTGCAAGTAAAAACAAATAGTTTACAAGATTTCAAAGTTCTGAAACTTACGCCTTACCAAAAATAACCAAGTTTGTATAATCTTTATCCTCTATAATTGGATCTTATTTTGAAAAAAACAATAATCATGAATCTCTTTATTTTCTGGTTGGTTGGGTTGCTACGTGTCCAGGAAGTGACGTCACAGATATAGAGAGCCGCCAGTGTAACGTCTAGAATAAGAAAGCGATAACTTTTTCTTTAGAACGAATCAACAGAGATAGAAAGAGAGAGAAATCGAGAGAGAAAAAACTTAGAGGGCAGTCGGTTTACATAGATGCGGCCCCTTCCCGATGGAGAAGATGTTTACTTATAAGCAACATTTGTTTCGCTGTCGTAGACACAATCTGCCAATGGGCATTTGTATCCATATAGGGCGAATGGAAAGGATTGACGCAAGGATATCCAGACATAATGTTGTCTGTCAAATTCAACAATATTTATATATATATATATATATATATATATATATATATATATATATTATTTTTTATTTATTTATTTACACAGACATGTAAAAGATCTGCGACACCGGCATGTCGATGTTATCGATCAACATCTGTTATTAACTGAGAACACATCAGGCAGAGTTCAAATCCGATCTTAACCGTAGAATATATTTAACAAGAAATATATATATATATATATATATAATAATAATAATAATAATAATAATCCAGGTAAAATATCCACAGGGTAGTAATCCGCAGAATTTCAACCGGGTTTATAAAAAGTGCTCAATATCAAATAGAGCTTTTATATATGATTATTTTTTTACACAGACATGTACAAAACTTGCGACACTGGCATATCAAAGTTATCGATCAATAGTTATTATAAACTGAGATCTCATCAGGCAGAGTTAGAATCCGATCTTAACCGTAGATCATATTTGGAAAGAATGACTCTGCCTGATGAGATCTCAGTTTATAATAACTATTGATCGATAACATCGATATGCCATTGTCGCAGATTTTGTACATGTTTGTGTAAATAAAAATAATCATATATATATATATATATATATATATATATATATATATATATATATATATATATATATTAACTTAGTTTACCCCAAACAAGGCAAGATGCATCTCTAGACGTAAGGGGCTACTGCGAGTTAGAGTGAAAATTTAAAGTTAAACCTGAATTGGAAGCTGTGCAGCGAGATGCTTGTTCACATAAGTTTGAAATTTCTGCATGTCGATATAGTCGGAGAAACAAGGAGCAGGGAGGGGGTTTCATAGGCCGGCAGATCGAGGAAAGAAGCTATTCGGGTAGAAAACTCTTCGGCATCTGGAAATCTCTAAATTGAATGGATTGGATTTATCTGATTGTCGGGTTTGTCGAGTGTATTTACGTCGAGTGGACAACAGATCAAGTTCATCGGATCACATTCCATTGAAGTATTAGGAAAGCAAGCACATGGACGCAGCATTGCGACGATGGGACAGGGGCTGGAGCTTGGTCTATAGTGACGGACCTATTAGATTAGAGTCTCTTTTTCGGACCTCGTCTAAGAGGAAGAAACGGATAGGTTGTTCACCAGCCCGAATGTGACAACAATACTCGAGGCATGGGAGGACGGTGGCTTTTTAGAGATATAGGATACTGTCAGATGTGAGAAGTTTTCTAGCACAGTAGAGGGAGCCCACTTTCTTTGTAGAAGCCTCGGTAATTTATTCTATGTGTTTGTTACAAGTCATGGTTTCTGTGAATGTTAGACTGAGGAGTTTGGACGTTGGGTTGTTTGCCATGGAAATCGCCCGTTGAAATGGTTTCTTGTAGTTCGTTAATGAAAGGAGCTTTGTCTAAGCAGCATCAAATATATATATATATATATATATATATATATATATATATATATATATATGTGTGTGTGTGTGTGTGTGGGTGTGTGTGTGTGTGTGTGTGTGTGGTTGAAATTTCGTATTTAGAAGTCTAATCTTTGACCAACAGACGACTAAAGGATACAGTATCAACGCTGCCGTGTTCAACTGTCTATTTTAGGCTCAACTAATTTCTTGATCTCTATCAATGATCCTTCAATTAATATTCTGGAATCATTTGTTGACATTTATAGCGGAGACACACGTGTAAAACAGCAATCGGTTTAGCATTCGTGATCAAGACCTTGCTGATCACTCTCATCTTATCTCACGCTACAAGGGGAAAAGTTTCGCATTGCTGTAAACACCTATCAAGCCCAGCTTCTCATTCCACTAACAGCGGTTAGATCCTTTTTTGTGCCTTAGAAAATAATGACTGTCTCATCGAAGAAACCCTTTTAACTGGATAAGCTCCTAAACTGATTTTTAATCCAGACATGAAATGAACGATTCACGTAAGTATTGTTGCTAGGGTCTCTTGAAAAATGGTTTGATCGACCAGCGCTCCAGAAAATACCTAGCTTCTGATGCAATCCTCTATGAATCAGATACGTCCAAGGATAAAATATTATTTGCCACATTTGACCATATGTAGTTGAGATGACCCTTTCTAAATGTCATTACTTAAGGACTGTTGTAACTAGGGTAACAAGTTATTTAGGTACTTCTATCAAACATGAACCAGTTTCCGTGAACGTTGTGTCTTCAGCATTCAGGCATGCTATGTAAACACCCGATAGATGACGAGCGATTGGCCAAGCTGCTGTCAGCTACCAGACGACAATTTGAAAACCAATATTGAAATTGATTAAAGCTAGAAGCAATTGTACATGTATTTTTTTCTGTTAACCCGCCTCTAAAAAATGAATTACTAAAAGCTCCGTAATAATGTCGAATCTCCCGAAGGAGTCATATCCTTCTAGCGGGAAACAAAGCTGTTGTCAAAAAAGAAAGAAATGTCAGAAATATTATTATATGTGTCGATTGATAGAAAGAAAAGGAACAACGGACAAGTATTCATGGAGGTGTACACACACTAAATGTTGACCTTATAATTCTGTAAGAAGTGGCACTTTTTTTAATTTGCTATTTTACTTGAGAATAAAACTGAAAAAAAAATACGACGCAGAAACGTATCGAAGTTATCGGCTACTACATTCGTCTCGTCATCTCTCGGGTGTTTACGTAGCATGTCCGAACACTGCCGACGCGAAGTTCGCGGAAACTTGTTAATGGTCGATAGAAGTACTGCTATTTAAGACGAAAAAACAGGGGGATAATTTGATTTGATTAAGTTTACTTTAAGTAGTTTATTTGATATTCTTGATTGTCTCCCTTGAGCTGAATTTTGCCTTGCAGCTTTCTGTTTTGTTTTTATTTATCATCTGCTACTCATTTAACTTACTTTTCCCCTCACCATTAATTTATTTTTATTTCCATTATTTATTTTGAAGTTCTAAATAATACCACAATGCTTATCCGAGTCTGAGGTTTACATTGGATTGTGATGAAAGAAGTATTACAGCGCTTTTAATGCATTTGCGGAGTAGGAGATATTTTGTATTGGTGAAAGGGACCGTAATATTAAATCTTGCATTTACGAAAACAAAGACAACCTCTAACGCAACAATCCCACTAACGCATTGGTCATACACATAGACACTTTTACACACATTTTTTTATTTTATAAACTCCACCCTCCGCAACGCCGAATACTCTCTAACACGACGAAAGTGTATCAAAAGCGCAATAATACTTTTATTTCACATTTAAAATTAACCTCAGACTCGGACTTTTTTCCTTAAGCAAACATCTGACAAAAAACGCACTGAAACGATGCAATATATCTCGCCACTGCACTACAAACTCCGATCACGGTTAAAGTAACCATTCATTTTCACTGTTTTTTATCTATGTTTTTTCATTTATTTGATTTTCTCTTCATTTTTAGTTTTCTTTCTCCCCCCCCCCACACTCTTTTTCCCCATTTCAACGACGGTTTGAAAAGGAACGCCGCACTGTCCCCTTATGCTGTCGGACCATCATATTGCTCGACGCCCGCTTGGTCTTGCGTTCGAAGAAGTCTTTTCTGTATCTGGCATTTTTCATCCCATTACAACTCTAGCAACATAACCAAACCACCGAACGAACATAACTAAACCACCGAAGCAACATAACCAAACCACCGAAGCAACATAACCAAACCACCGAACGAACATAACCAAACCACCGAAGAAACGTAACCAAACCACAGAAGTAACATAACCAAACCACAGAAGCAACATAACCAGACGACCGAAGCAACATAACCAAACCACAGAAGCAACATAACCAACCACAGAAGTAACATAACCAAAACCACCGAAGCAACATAGCCAAACCACAGAAGCAACATAACCAAACACCCGAAGCAACATAACCAAACCACCGAAGCAACATAACAAAACCACCGAAAAAACATAACCAAACCACAGAAGCAACATAACCAAACCACCGAAGCAACATAACCAAACCACAGAAGCAACATAACCAAACCACCGAAGCGACATAACCAAACCACCGAAGCAACATAACCAAACCACAGAAGCAACATAACCAAACCACAGAAGCAACATAACAAAACCACAGAAGTAACATAACCAAACCACCGAAGCAACATAACCAAACCACAGAAGCAACATAACCAAACCACCGAACGAACATAACCAAACCACCGAAGCAACATAACCAAACCACCGAAGCAACATAACCAAACCACCGAAGCAACATAACCAAACCACAGAAACAACATAACTAAACCACCGAAGCAACATAACCAAACCACCGAAGAAACATAACCAAACCACCGAAGCAACATAACCAAACCACCGAAGCAACATAACCAAACCACAGAAGCAACATAACCAAACCACCGAAGCAACATAACAAAACCACAGAAGCAACATAACCAAACCACCGAAGCAACGTAACTAAACCACAGAAGCAACATAACCAAACCACCGAAACAACATAACCAAACCACCGAAGCAACATAACCAAACCACAGAAGCAACATAACCAAACCACCGAAGCAACATAACCAAACCACCGAAGCAACATAACCAAACCACAGAAGCAACATAACCAAACCACCGAAGCAACATAACCAAACCACCGAAGCAACATAACAAAACCACAGAAGCAACATAACCAAACCACCGAAGCAACATAACCAAACCACAGAAGCAACATAACCAAACCACCGAAGCAACATAACCAAACCACCGAAGCAACGTAACCAAACCACAGAAGTAACATAACCAAACCACCGAAACAACATAACCAAACCACCGAAGTAACATAACCAAACCACAGAAGCAACATAACCAAACAACCGAAGCAACATAACAAAACCACCGAAGCAACATAACCAAACCACAGAAGCAACATAACCAAACCACCGAAGCAACATAACAAAACCACAGAAGCAACATAACCAAACCACAGAAGCAACATAACCAAACCACAGCAGCAACATAACCAAACGACAGAAGCAACATAACCAAACCACCGAAGCAACATAACCAAACCACAGAAGCAACATAACCAAACCACCGAAGCAACATAACCAAACCACAGAAGCAACATAACCAAACCACCGAAGCAACATAACAAAACCACTGAAGCAACATAACAAAACCACCGAAGCAACATAACCAATCCACAGAAGAAACATAACCAAACCACCGAAGCAACATAACCAAACCACCGAAGCAACATAACCAAACCACCGAAGTCTCCTAGCTGATACCACATCTTCAATGGTTTCCGTCATGCCCAGCACTACGCGTATGCAAGCATTAGTAACTCTATAATTCCTAGTAACCTTGAAGAGTGTCGTATAATATTTTAATTGTCCTATAATTTTTTTAAGAGTGTCCTATAATATTTTTAAGAGTGTCCTATAATATTTTAATTGTCTTATAATATTTTTAAGAGTGTCCTATAATATTTTAATTGTCCTATAATATTTTTAAGAGAGTCCTGTAATATTTTAATTGTCCTATAATATTTTAATTGTCCTATAATATTTTAATTGTTCTATAATATTTTTAAGAGTGTCCTATAATATTTTAATTGTCCTATAATATTTTAATTGTCCTATAATATATTAATTGTCCTATAATATTTTTAAGAGTGTCCTATAATATTTTAATTGTCCTATAATATTTTAATTGGCCTATAATATTTTAAGAGTGTCCTATAATATTTTATCTCAAACACTAACAGGCTCTGACTTCTTGTTCTTCACTAGTCTATGTCTCTGCACCGTAGATGGCTATTGACAGAATGAGTGCCTTATACAATCTAACCGTTAACGGTTCTGGACATGTCTAGAATATTTACATACACATATATAAACATATACACATACCTAACTTTATATAAATAGTGTGGCGATCAATCAAGTAGATGATTCAACTTACTAAAGAAGTAGTAGTCGACTAACACAGCTCGCATCTAAACGGGAACTTTCCCTAATCTAATCAGACATCTGGCCGCCGTCTCGCGAACGGATACACTTATTGTATTTTCACTCGACGATGCAAAATAGAAGGTGTTTCATCTCAGCTGTTATAACAAAAGCAAAAGTAATTATAGGTTTTAACTAATGTTTGAACCAATGAAATGAAGGAAAAGTGAATTAAAAGAAAGTGTCCTTTGATCTAACCAAGTTTTAAGCTTTTAAAGTAACACGGAATTTCCTTTTAGAAATGTTTCCTTATTTTTATTTTATTTTCCGTTGTCCACCCGTTATGAGAGACTGTGTTCTATTCGGTCGGGTCTTGTGTTTTTTATAGTTTAAAAATATTTTTTCTTAAAATCAAAAGAATACGCGATCAAGCTTCATGATAATCCGTAACATAAATATTTAATGAAAATGAAATAATAATATTAAATATTTAATGAAAATGTAATAATAATATTAAATATTTAATGAAAATTATATAATAATATTAAATATTTAATGAAAATGAAATAATAATATTAAATATTTAATGAAAATTATATAATAATATTAAATATTTAATGAAAATGAAATTATAATATGAAATATTTAATGAAAAGTATATAATAATCTAAAAAAAGGATAGGGGAAATCGATGAGAGTAATTTCAGTAGTGCTCAGGAGGCCCCTTGATTTTTAAATTACTCGGCGTTGTCCGGGAGAAAAGTGCTGAATATCCTAGATAGAGCTACTGTAGTGATAGGTTTGGTAAATATTTTAACACCATCTTCGTTACTCTTTGGACTATTTTGCAGATAAAAAAGAAGGGAGGATTCCTAAGTGATTTCAGTAGTGCTCAGGAGGCCTCCTTGATTTTCAAAGTATTTGACGTTGTCCGGGAGAAAAGTGCTCAATATCCTAGATAGAGCTACTGTAGTGATAGGTTTGGAAAATATTTTAACACCATCTTCGTTTCCCTTTGGACTATTTTGCAGATGAAAGGAGAGGGGGGCAGTAAGTAGTAGCTTCTGCGGTATTGAACCTGGGGAGTGCTTCTGCGGTATAGGAACCTGCGGCTTCTGCGGTAGGGGACCAGAGGAGTGCTTCTGCGGTATAGGAACTTGAGACTTCTGCAGTATGGCAGGCGGGGGAGGGTGCTTCTGCGGTATAGAAACAGGGGGGGGTGCTTCTGCAGTATAGGAACCTGAGGTATTTGCGGTATGGCACCCAGGGTGTGCTTCTGCGGTATGGCACCCGGGGGGGTGCTTCTGCGGTATAGAAACCGGGGGGGGGTGTTGCTCTTGCAGTATAGCACATGGTGGGTACTTCTGTGGTATAGCAACCGGAGGGTGGTGCTTCTGCGGTATAGGAGCCTGAGGCTTCAGCGGTATGGCACTCAGGGGGTTCTTCTGCGGTATAGGGGGGTGCTTCTATGGTATAGCACCCGGGGGGTTGCTTCTGCAGTATAGGAACTTGAAGCTTCTGCGGTATAGCAGCTAAGTGTAGGGTGCTTCTGCGGTATAGGACCACGAGGCTTCTGCGGTATAGCACCTGGTGGGGGTGCTTCCTCAGTATAGGACCACGAGGCTTCTGCAGTATAGCAACTGGGGGAAGGGGGGGTTCTCTGGTATAGCAACGGGGGGGGGAGGGGTGCTTCTGTTTGTATGGCACTCGGGGGTGTTTTTGCAGAATAGGAACCTGAGGCTTCTGCGGTATGGCAACCAGGAGGCTGCTTCTATGGTATGGCACCCTGGGGGTGCTTCTGCAGTATGGCACCCAGGGGGTTGCTTCTGCGGTATGGCACCCAGGGGGGTGCTTCTGCAGTATAGAATCACGATGCTTCTGCGGTATAGCAACCAGGGGTGGGGTGCTTCTGCGGTATAGGACCACGAGGCTTCTGCGGTATAGTATTCGCACTGGGCCGGTGATAGATGCGTATTTCGCATTCGCACTTGGGCTGCGATAGGTACGTATGTATCATTGACACTGAAGCAGCGATAGGTACGTATATAGCATGCATACCAGGGCGGCAATAGGTACTTTTATAGTATATGCACCGGGGCGGCAATAGGTACGTATATAGTATGTGCACTGGGGCGACAGTAGGTACGTATATAGTCTGCGCACCATTGTGGCGATACATACGTATATAGTATGAATACCGGAGCGGAGATAAGTACCTATATAGAAAGCGCAGATAGAGGTGGTACTTTTTAAAGAAATATGTCATACTATTGCCCTGGCCAACGTAGGAGAAATGGTGGGGAAGAAACAGCTTTCGCAAAAGGCAAAATTAGAAAGTAGCGGTGAAATGGGGCGACCAGGGAAGAGAAAGGTAGAAAGATAAAGAGACGGCTATAGAGGAGGGGGGAAATAGAAGTTTGAATATAAAGATGTTACATACGCGATTTCTCTTCAATTATATGTTTTTATGACCCCGAGCAACGCCGGGTAGCCCCGCTAGTCTATTATATAAATCCCACCTGTCTGTATGTATGTATGTATGTATGTATGTATGTATGTATGTAAAGCTTCTCCTCCGAAAGTACCCAACACACGGTCACACGGGTGACATCATTCCGACCGGCCAGCCCAGGCGCGTCTAATATCTCGGAACCGGAAAAAAAAATTGACTCTTCCGGGGTCGACTGAGCACTTTTCTCCAATGGGGGGTGGCTTTTAACTCCATTTTTCAACGTTATTTATACTAATTTGAGAAGAAAAATAATGCAAAGTCACGATAAACTAGATATGACGTCAGAGTAAGGGAGTGGCGGGTAGAAATTCACTCACACTACAACCATTTTTTTCCTTTCTTTCTTCTTCCCCTCTCACTCCCACACTTTCTTTCTTAATTATTAATAGACGCTAATATTCCTTCCCCCCTCCCTTCCTCACTATGGCCGTTCTGTTTTCCTGATATAATACTTCCAGGCATTACCTCCTCCTTTCAGGCCAAATAGGGGGGGGGAATGTCGGCATTCACCGATGTGAGTGCCACAGGCCAAATCTGGGGAGAGGGAGTGTCGGCATTCGGCGATGGGGCGCCTCAGGCCAAATCTGAGGAGGGGGAATGTCGGCATTCGCTGGTATGAGCGCCTCAGGCCAAATTTGGGGGAGGGGGAGTGTCGGCATTCGGGCGCCTCAGTCGAAATTTGGGGGAGGGGGAGTGTCGGCATTCGCCGTTATGAGCGCCTCAGGCGAAATTTGGGGAGGGGGAGTGTCGACATTCGTCGGTGTGAGCGCCTCAGGCGAAATTTGGGGGCGGGGGAGTGTCGGCATTCGGCGGTATGAGCGCTTAAGGCGAAATTTGGGGGAGGGGGAGTGTCGGCATTCGCCGTTATGAGCGCCTCAGGCGAAATTTGGGGAGGGGGAGTGTCGACATTCGTCGGTGTGAGCGCCTCAGGCGAAATTTGGGGGCGGGGGAGTGTCGGCATTCGGCGGTATGAGCGCTTAAGGCGAAATTTGGGGGAGGGGGAGTGTCGGCAATCGGTGGTGGGGCGCCTCAGGCCAAATCTGGGGAGGGGGAATGTCGGCATTCGCCGGTATGAGCGCCTCAGGCCAAATCTGGGGAGGGGGAATGCCAGCAGTCGGGCCCCTCAGGCCGAATTTAGGGAGGGGGAATGTCGGAATTCGCAGGTATGACCGCCTCAGGCGAAATTTGGGGAGGGGAATGTGGGCATTCGCCGGTATGAGCGCCTCAGGGGAAATCTGGGGAGGGGGAATGTCGGCATTCGTCGGTATGAGCGCCTCAGGCCAAATCTGGGGATGGGGGAATGTCAGCATTCGCGGTATGAGCGGCTCAGGCGAAATTTTGGGGAGTTTGAGTATTAGT
Organism: Sepiola atlantica; assembly: GCA_963556195.1. Lineage (NCBI taxonomy): Eukaryota > Metazoa > Mollusca > Cephalopoda > Sepiida > Sepiolidae > Sepiola > Sepiola atlantica. The sequence continues at coordinate 45,947,570 of OY744539.1, forward strand.
AGGCGTGAGAGAGATCCCTACCGTGGCCGCGATCAGCCGTACTTTAGGGGAGAGGAAGTGCACCAAAGGAAAAGGGATTAAAAAATAAAATGATAATCTGATTTTTGATTCGAGAGTGTAAGATCGACACCTATCGGATAGGACTAGATAATACACTTGATCTCAAGGCAAAAATGCCGAGAACAGATACTACACTTTGATCTTAGCCAAAAGGCCGATTTATTTAGGCAGGTGAGTTCCTTCGGACAACCCTCATCTTTATCTACAGATGAAGATTTTACAAACCTTGGGAACTCACCAGACCTTAGGCATAGTGCCCGTTATGTAGGGGGAGGGGGGGTCGGGGATAAGTGAGACAAGCTGTTCAATGTTTTTTATTTCACAAAATTTTACAAACAACATAAAAAAGAACATTTGCTGACTCCAAACTAGATTCTTGCACCAAAATACCGCATTCACTCTATGGGTTGATCCCTACTTAAAATATCCCCAAAAAACATCGATGTAAAAAAGAATTATCGTGGGAGTGGGAAAAAATATTAAAAACACCCAAAAAGAAAGAAAAATAAAGAACGAAATAAAATGGTAAAAAAGTTAGTATGGCCCGGCTTTCCCTCATGACTAAGTGTTAGACCGCCCACTGTTTTCCGGCACGAGACCGAAAACAAGCGGGTCGGTCACTAAGTGGGAGTGGGAACTTTAAGAGAGGAGTGTTCAAAAAATAAATTCATCGGGAATGGGATCATGGGGTGGATGGCGTCTTCCAAGATAGTAATGCCAAGGGTTTCAAAAGACCGGGGACAAAATAAAACAGTGGAAGTGGGAATCTCTGGAAGCTCTCTAGTGCCGGCAAAAATAAAATAGGGACAGGATAACTTTCATTCCTACTAGTTTAAGAGGTTACCAGTTTTTTGAAATAAATCCAAAAAACTCTACAGGGGTGGGTTCCGTAGAACCCAGTACCGCGTGTGCCATAACTATGGAGGGAACACGAACTCAAACTTGGCGCCTCGTCGGATGCACAAACTAGTGTCATGCACCCATCTCCTATCGAAATCCATGCGATGTAATCGTTTCCAATCGCATCTGATCTTCACTTTAAGTTGGTGTTTAAAGTAAACTACCAGATCCCGATCCGAAACAGATCCAACCCCATGAACCTCATTTAGACGTGTAACCCACGTCACTAGTCTTGCCAAAAGGCCGACAAAGCTTAAAAAATTTTATGCGATTTACTGGATTATTTATAACAAATCTACTGCAGTACAGCAGCCTATCCACTATACACTGTTCAAATTACTTTAATAAATTAATGAGTAATAATAACTATGATTTTCTTTCAACAAACATTGTACAATACTATTTAACAAATTATTACATGAGTTTTAAATATCAACAAAATTTTTTAGACTCCTCTAGGCCGTTTTTCTCTAATTCAACATAGCTTTTATACGCCATTTTTTTAACATATTCGAAATAATCTAATGTATTTCACCTCTCGGGCGCTGGCTTTTCAACCCCCACTTTCCGACCCGAGCTTGGGTCACATCTTACTGGTGGGAGTAGGATAAAAACTGGCCTTGTGCCTAACTCCTGGAGAGGAGTAAATTACTCTAATGTATTTGTGTACTAATCCGATAAAAATGCAGAGTCACTGTAAACATCCCATAATCCCTTGCCGGATGTACCCGGTCTTGCCCTAAATTGTGTCCGGTTGTATCAGATCATCCAATAACTTCTGTCCGGATGCATCAATAACAACATAGGAATCCTATGTTAAGTGTGTGTAGTGAAACAAGGGTTGCTCAATCACATCCGCACCTGTCCCATAATCCCTTGCCGGATGTACCCGGTCTTGCTCTAAATTGTGTCAGGTTATATCAGGTCATCATGACGTCAGAGAGTGGCAGATAATTTGAAAAATAATGCAAAGTGTCAGGAAGAAATTCACTCACACTACAACCTTTTAATAGACGCTAATATTCCTCCCCCTCCCTTCCGTTATCATGATAGGCATTACCTCCTCCTTTCATGCCAAATTGGGAGGGGGTGACGGCATTCGCCGGTGTGAGCGCCTCAGGCCAATTTTTTTCTGGGGGGGGGGGATATTAAGAAAATCTATAATAAAGACCAATGTGCATTTAATTGTATCTATAATAAAGACCAATGTGCATTTATTTGTATCTATAATAAAGACCAATGTGCATTTATTTGTATCTATAATAAAGACCAATGTGCATTTATATTTATCTATAATAAAGACCAATGTGCATTTATATTTCATCGGGGGGGGGGGGCTTTTCATTTATTTTTCATTATATTTTATAGTAATTTGAAATTGCTGAGTCATATTTAATTACGTAATACCTCAAGTTCATAAACCAATTAATGTTTTTTAATGAAATTTATTTTTAGAGGGTAGCTAAGGAAGTGCGTTAACTCACGTTTAAAACACACAATTAAGGTGTTTAAAACAAGGTTAGAGAATATATACATAACATATAAAAGTGTATTCTTATGTAAAATTCACAGAGTAAGATGATGAGAGTATTCTCGAATCTATTAACCCAGCCCTTAGGGGTCCATGGGGAATATTTCATCGGGGGGGGGGGGGCTTTTCATTTATTTTTCATTATATTTTATAGTAATTTGAAATTGCTGAGTCATATTGTAATTTAATTACGTAATACCTCAAGTTCATAAACCAATTAATGTTTTTTAATGAAATTTATTTTTTAGAGGGTAGCTAAGGAAGTGCGTTAACTCACGTTTAAAACACACAATTAAGGTGTTTAAAACAAGGTTAGAGAATATATACATAACATATAAAAGTGTATTCTTATGTAAAATTCACAGAGTAAGATGATGAGAGTATTCTCGAATCTATTAACCCAGCCCTTAGGGGTCCATGGGGAATATTTCATCGAGGGGGGGGGGGGAATTTTCATTTATTTTTCATTATATTTTATAGTAATTTGAAATTGCTGAGTCATATTGTAATTTAATTACGTAATACCTCAAGTTCATAAACCAATTAATGTTTTTTAATGAAATTTATTTTTTAGAGGGTAGCTAAGGAAGTGCGTTAACTCACGTTTAAAAACAAAATTAAGGTGTTTAAAACAAGGTTAGAGAATATATACATACCATATAAAAGTGTATTCTTATGTAAAATTCACCGAGTAAGATGATGAGAGTATTCTCGAATCTATTAACCCAGCCCTTAGGGGTCCATGGGGAATATTTCATCGGGGGGGGGGGGGGCTTTTCATTTATTTTTCATTATATTTTATAGTAATTTGAAATTGCTGAGTCATATTGATATTTAATTACGTAATACCTCAAGTTCATAAACCAATTAATGTTTTTTAATGAAATTTATTTTTTAGAGGGTAGCTAAGGAAGTGCGTTAACTCACGTTTAAAACACACGATTAAGGTGTTTAAAACAAGGTTAGAGAATATATACATAACATATAAAAGTGTATTCTTATTTAAAATTCACAGAGTAAGATGATGAGAGTATTCTCGAATCTATTAACCCAGCCCTTAGGGGTCCATGGGGAATATTTCATCGGGGGGGGGGGGGGGCTTTTCATTTATTTTTCATTATATTTTATAGTAATTTGAAATTGCTGAGTCATATTGTAATTTAATTACGTAATACCTCAAGTTCATAAACCAATTAATGTTTTTTAATGAAATTTATTTTTTAGAGGGTAGCTAAGGAAGTGCGTTAACTCACGTTTAAAACACACAATTAAGGTGTTTAAAACAAGGTTAGAGAATATATACATAACATATAAAAGTGTATTCTTATGTAAAATTCACAGAGTAAGATGATGAGAGTATTCTCGAATCTATTAACCCAGCCCTTAGGGGTCCATGGGGAATATTTCATCGGGGGGGGGGGGCTTTTCATTTATTTTTCATTATATTTTATAGTAATTTGAAATTGCTGAGTCATATTGTAATTTAATTACGTAATACCTCAAGTTCATAAACCAATTAATGTTTTTTAATGAAATTTATTTTTTAGAGGGTAGCTAAGGAAGTGCGTTAACTCACGTTTAAAACACACAATTAAGGTGTTTAAAACAAGGTTAGAGAATATATACATAACATATAAAAGTGTATTCTTATGTAAAATTCACAGAGTAAGATGATGAGAGTATTCTCGAATCTATTAACCCAGCCCTTATGGGTCCATGGGGAATATTTCATCGAGGGGGGGGGGGAATTTTCATTTATTTTTCATTATATTTTATAGTAATTTGAAATTGCTGAGTCATATTGTAATTTAATTACGTAATACCTCAAGTTCATAAACCAATTAATGTTTTTTAATGAAATTTATTTTTTAGAGGGTAGCTAAGGAAGTGCGTTAACTCACGTTTAAAACACACAATTAAGGTGTTTAAAACAAGGTTAGAGAATATATACATAACATATAAAAGTGTATTCTTATGTAAAATTCACAGAGTAAGATGATGAGAGTATTCTCGAATCTATTAACCCAGCCCTTAGGGGTCCATGGGGAATATTTCATCGGGGGGGGGGGGGGCTTTTCATTTATTTTTCATTATATTTTATAGTAATTTGAAATTGCTGAGTCATATTGTAATTTAATTACGTAATACCTCAAGTTCATAAACCAATTAATGTTTTTTAATGAAATTTATTTTTTAGAGGGTAGCTAAGGAAGTGCGTTAACTCACGTTTAAAACACACAATTAAGGTGTTTAAAACAAGGTTAGAGAATATATACATAACATATAAAAGTGTATTCTTATGTAAAATTCACAGAGTAAGATGATGAGAGTATTCTCGAATCTATTAACCCAGCCCTTAGGGGTCCATGGGGAATATTTCATCGAGGGGGGGGGGGAATTTTCATTTATTTTTCATTATATTTTATAGTAATTTGAAATTGCTGAGTCATATTGTAATTTAATTACGTAATACCTCAAGTTCATAAACCAATTAATGTTTTTTAATGAAATTTATTTTTTAGAGGGTAGCTAAGGAAGTGCGTTAACTCACGTTTAAAAACAAAATTAAGGTGTTTAAAACAAGGTTAGAGAATATATACATACCATATAAAAGTGTATTCTTATGTAAAATTCACCGAGTAAGATGATGAGAGTATTCTCGAATCTATTAACCCAGCCCTTAGGGGTCCATGGGGAATATTTCATCGGGGGGGGGGGGCTTTTCATTTATTTTTCATTATATTTTATAGTAATTTGAAATTGCTGAGTCATATTGTAATTTAATTACGTAATACCTCAAGTTCATAAACCAATTAATGTTTTTTAATGAAATTTATTTTTTAGAGGGTAGCTAAGGAAGTGCGTTAACTCACGTTTAAAACACACAATTAAGGTGTTTAAAACAAGGTTAGAGAATATATACATAACATATAAAAGTGTATTCTTATGTAAAATTCACAGAGTAAGATGATGAGAGTATTCTCGAATCTATTAACCCAGCCCTTATGGGTCCATGGGGAATATTTCATCGAGGGGGGGGGGGAATTTTCATTTATTTTTCATTATATTTTATAGTAATTTGAAATTGCTGAGTCATATTGTAATTTAATTACGTAATACCTCAAGTTCATAAACCAATTAATGTTTTTTAATGAAATTTATTTTTTAGAGGGTAGCTAAGGAAGTGCGTTAACTCACGTTTAAAACACACAATTAAGGTGTTTAAAACAAGGTTAGAGAATATATACATAACATATAAAAGTGTATTCTTATGTAAAATTCACAGAGTAAGATGATGAGAGTATTCTCGAATCTATTAACCCAGCCCTTAGGGGTCCATGGGGAATATTTCATCGGGGGGGGGGGGAGGGGGCTTTTCATTTATTTATCATTATATTTTATAGTAATTTGAAATTGCTGAGTCATATTGTAATTTAATTACGTAATACCTCAAGTTCATAAACCAATTAATGTTTTTTAATGAAATTTATTTTTTAGAGAGTAGCTAACGAAGTGCGTTAACTCACGTTTAAAAACACAATTAAGGTGTTTAAAACAAGGTTAGAGAATATATACATAACATATAAAAGTGTATTCTTATGTAAAATTCACAGAGTAAGATGATGAGAGTATTCTCGAATCTATTAACCCAGCCCTTAGGGGTCCATGGGGAATATTTCATCGGGGGGGGGGGGGGCTTTTCATTTATTTTTCATTATATTTTATAGTAATTTGAAATTGCTGAGTCATATTGTAATTTAATTACGTAATACCTCAAGTTCATAAACCAATTAATGTTTTTTAATTAAATTTATTTGTTAGAGGATAGCTAAGGAAGTGCGTTAACTCACGTTTAAAAACACAATTAAATTTTAGGGGTCAGGACAAATTTTTTAGGGGTCAGGCCAAATTTTTTATTTTATTTTTTTTTAACTTAAAATATTTCTCAGGGTTGTGGGACACTGAAAAAAAAAGTTGGTGGGGGGGCTGGAGAGATTAGGGGGTCGGGGAAAATTTAAGGGTCAGGCCAAATTCTTTAGGGGTCCGGCCAAATTTTTTTTTCTTTTTTTGAACTTAAAATATTCCTCAGGGGAAGAGTGAAAAAAAGTTGGAGGGGGGGGGGGCTGGAGAGATTAGGAGGTCGGGGAAAATTTTAGGGGTCAGGCCAAATTTTTTTTTTTTCTTTGAACTCAAAATATTTCTCATGTTTGGGAGAGTAAAAGAAATTGATGGGGGCTGGAGAGATTGGGGGGTCGGAGAAATTTTCAGGGGTCAGGACAAACTTTTAAGTGGTCGGGCCAAATTTTTTTATTTTTTGAACAAAAATATTACTCAGGGTGGGCGAGAGTAAAAAAAACTGTGGGGGGGGGCTGGAGAGATTGGGGGGGGGGGAATTTTTAGGGGTCAGGACAAACTTTATATAGGTCGAGCCAAATTTTTTTTGTTTTTTTATTTTTTTAACTAACAATATTTCTTAGGATTGGGAGAGAATAATAAAAAAGTTGGGGGCGTTCTGAAGAGATTGGGGGCTCGGGGAAATGTTTAGAGGTCAGGACAAACTTTTTAGGGGTCGGGCCAAATTTTTTTATTTTTTTATTTTTGGAACTAAAAATATTACTCAGGGTTGGGCGAGAGTAAAAAAAAGTTGGGGGGCCTGGAGAGATTGGTGGTCGTGGAAATTTTTAGCGGCGATATAAACGTATTTACCATTCGCACCGGGGCGGCGATAGGTACCTATTTAGCATTCGCACCGAGGAGACTATAGGTACGTATTTAGCATTCAGCGGTGGCGATAGGAACGTATATAGCATGTGCACATGGGATGCCATAAGTACGATTATAGCATGCGCACGGGGAGTGTAAAAAAAAATTGGGGTGGGGGGCAACATTTTTTTCCTTTTCTTTTATCTTTTTCATTGACAATATTTATATGTATGGGGCAGGATGAAAAAAAAATTTTCGGGGCGGGGGAGCTAAAAAAATTTTTTTTTTCTTTTTTTAAACTAAAAATATTTCTATGTATGGGGGGAACATAACATTTTGGGGGCGGGTCAAAAAATTTTCTTTTCTTTTTTATTTCTTTTAAATTAAAAATATTTCTAAGTATGTGGGAGGATGGAAAAAAATGTTCGTGGGAGGAGGCAAAAACATTTCTTTTTTTCTGTTTTTAAGTAAAATTATTTATATTTATGATAGTGACAATACATGAATGAACACTATTTTGTTTTTCAAACACGACAGGGGTGCACTAATATGAGTTCTTACGTGTGCTAACTGGGCTGGAGATAGGTACATATATAGTATGTGCACCCTTGCAGAGATAGGTAAGTATGTAGTATGCACACCAGAGCCGCGATAGGTACGAATATATTATGCGCACCAGGCCGGCGATAGGTTTATATATAGTATGTGCCCTGGGGTGGCATAGGTACGTATATAGTAGTGTATGAGGGTGGCGATAGTTACGTATTTAGCATTCGCCCTGGGGTTGCGATAGGTACGTATTCAGCATTCGCACAGGGGCGGCGATATGTACATATTTAGTATTCACACTGAGGCAGTGATAGGTACATATGGTGTATGCACACCTGGGAGGCAATATGTACGTATTTAGCATTCAGCGGTGGCGATAAGTACGTATATAGCATGTGCACATCGGCAGCAATAAGTATGTATATAGTATGTGCACCGGGGCGGTGATAGGCATGTATTTAGCATGTGCACTGGGGCAGCGATCGGTTCATATATAGCACGTGCACCAGGGCGCTGATAGGTACGTATATAGCACGCGCACCGGGGCGGCGAAAGGTACGTATTTAAAATTCACACCGGGGCGGCGATAGGTACGTATATAGCACGCGCACCGGGGCGGCGAACGGTACGTAATTAAAATTCACACCGGAGCGGCGATAGGTACGTATTTAGCATTCACACCGGGGCGGCGATAGGTATGTATTTAGCATTCACACCGGGGCGGCGATAGGTATGTATTTAGCATTCACACCGGGGCGGCGATAGGTACGTATTTAGCATTCACACCAGGGTGGCGATAGGTATGTATTTAGCATTCACACCGGGGCGGCGATAGGTATGTATTTAGCATTCGCACCAGGGTGGCGATATGTACGTATTTAGCTTCCGACCCGGGGCAGCGATAGGTACGTATTTAGAATTCACACCGGGGCGGTGATAGGTACGTATTTAGAATTCACACCGGGGCGGCGATAGGTATGTATTTAGCATTCGCACCGGGGCAGCAATTAGTACCTATTTAGCTTCCACACCGGGGCGGCTATAGGTACGTATTCAGAATTTAGGGGTGGCGATAGCTACGTATATAACATGTACACATGGGCAGCAATAAGTACGTACATAGCATGCGCTCTGTGGCGGCAGTCAGTACATATATAGCACGCGCACCGGGGCGGCGATATGGACGTATATAGCACGTGCACCGGGGCGGCGATAGGTACGTATATAGCACATGCACCGGAACGGCGAAAGGTATGTATTTCGCATTCGCACCGGGGCGGCTGTAGGTACGTATTTAGCATTCGCACCGGGCCGGCGATAGGTACGTATTTAGCATTCGCACTAAAGCGGCGATAGGTACGTATTTAGCATTCGCACCAAAGCGGCAATATGTACATATTAATTATTCGCACTAGGGCAGCGATAGGTACTTATGTAGCATGCACACCGGGACGGCGATAGGTACTATTTAGCATTCGCACCGAGGCGGCGATAGGTACTTAAATAGTATCTGCACTGGGGCGGCGATAGGTACATATATAGTATGTGCACTGGGGCGGCGATAGGTACGTATATAGTATGCGCACAGGGGTGATGATAGATACGTATATAGTATGAACACCGGGGCGGAGATAAGTTCTTATATAGAAGGCGCAGATAGAGGTGTTACTTTTTATAGAAATATGATATACTATTGCCCTGGCCAACGTAGGAGAAATGGTGGGGAAGAAACAGCTTTCGCAAAAGGCAAAATTAGAAAGTAGCGCTGAAATGGGGTGACCAGGGAAGAGAAAGGTAGAAAGATAAAGAGACGGCTATAGAGAAAGGGGGGGGGGGAAATAGAAGTTTGTATATAAAGATGTTACACACACGATTTTTCTTCAATTATATGTTTTTATGACCCCGAGCAACGCCGGGTAGCCCCGCTAGTATTAAATATTTAATGAAAATTGTATAATAATATTAAATATTTAATGAAAATAATATAATAATATTAAATATTTAATTAAAATAAAATAATAATATTAAATATTTAATGAAAATGAAATAATAATATTAAATATTTAATGATAATTAATAATAATATAAAATATTTAATGTAAATTATATAATAATATTAAAGATTTAATGAAAAGTATATAATAATATTAAATATTTGATGAAAATTATATAATAATATTAAATATTTAATGAAAATGAAATCATAATATTAAATATTTGATGAAAATTATATAATAATATTTAATATTTGATGAAAATTAAATAATAATATTACACATTTAATGAAAATAAAAGAATAATATTAAATATTTAATGAAAATGAAATAATAATATTAAATATTTAATGAAAACGAAATAATAATATAAAATGTTTAATGAAAATTATATAATAATATTAAATATTTAATGAAAATTGTATAATAATATTAAATATTTAATGAAAATGAAATAATAATATTAAATATTTAATGAAAATAAAATAATAATATTAAATATTTAATGAAAATTATATAATAATATTAAATATTTAATGAAAATGAAATAATAATATGAAATATTTAATGAAAATTGTATAATAATATAAAATATTTAATGAAAATGAAATAATAATATTAAATATTTAATGAAAATAAAATAATAATATAAAATATTTAATGAAAATGAAATAATAATATAAAATATTTGATGAAAATTATATAATAATATTAAATATTTAATGAAAATGAAATAATAATATAAACTATTTAATGAAAATGAAATAATAATATTAACTATTTAATGAAAACGAAATAATAATATAAAATATTTAATGAAAATTATATAATAATATTAAATATTTAATGAAAATTGTATAATAATATTAAATATTTAATGAAAATGAAATAATAATATTAACTATTTAATGAAAATGAAATAATAATATTAAATATTTAATGAAAACGAAATAATAATATAAAATATTTAATGAAAATTATATAATAATATTAACTATTTAATGAAAATTGTATAATAATATTAAATATTTAATGAAAATGAAATAATAATATTGAATATTTAAGGAAAATAAAATAATAATATTAAATATTTAATAAAAAAGAAATAATAATATGAAATATTAAATGAAAATGAAATAATAATATTAAATATTTAATGAAAATGAAATAATAATATTAAATATTAAATGAAAAAGAAATAATAATATTAAATATTTAATGGAAATAGAATAATAATATTAAGTATTTAATGAAAATGAAATAATAATAGTAAATATTAAATGAAAATGAAATAATAATATTAAATATTTAATGAAAATGAAATAATAATATTAAATATTTAATGAAAATTATATAATAATATTAAATATTTAATGTTAATGAAATAATAATATTGAATATTTGATGAAAAGGAAATAATAATATAAACTATTTAATTGAAATGAAATAATAATATTAAATATTTAATGAAAATGAAATAATAATCTAAAATATTTGATGAAAATAAAATAATAATATTAAATATTTAATGAAAATGAAATAATAATATTAAATATTTAATGAAAATAAAATAATAATATAAAATATTTAAGTAAAATGAAATAATAATATTTAATATTTGATGAAAATGAAATAATAATATTAAATATTAAATGAAAATGAAATAATAATATTAAATATTTAATGAAAAAGAAATAATAATATTAAATATTTAATGTTAATGATATAATAATATTAAATATTTGATGAAAAGGAAATAATAATATTAAATAGTTGATGAAAATGAAATAATAATATTAAATATTTAATGAAAATGACATAGTTCTTTAAAGCATACTTGGTACTTTTGCAGTTTACGAACCGTGCTAAGATAATAACGTTATTATTTAGAAACCCATTCTTAACTCCTGAATGTGAGGCTTTGTTAACTGTTCTCTACTTTCACCTAACAATTTAAAACGTTTAATTTAACTTATGCATGTGTGTATGTATATATGTATGTATGCATGTATGCATGTATGAATGTATGTATATATGTATGTATGTATGTATATATGTATGTATATATGTATGTATGTGTATACGCATGTATGTATGTATGTATGTATGTATGCATGCATGTATGCATGCATGCATGTATGTATGCATGTATGTATATATATATATATATGTATGTATGTATTATATATGTATGTATGTATGTATGTATATATGTATGTATATATGTATGTATGTATATATGTATGTATGTATATATGTATGTATATATGTATGTATGTATGTATGTATGTATGTATGTATGTATATATATATATATGTATGTATGTATGCATGTATGTATGTATGTATGTATGTATGTATGTATGTATGTATGTACGTATGTATGCAAAAGGCTCCGAAATTTCACTTTTCAAAAATTATTTACTTATATGTTATTATATCTTATATAAATAGCGATGGTGTCCGTCTCTCCGTCAGTCACAATATTTTAAAACGTAAATAAATACATTGCAAACATTTTTTTATTTCAGAATATCAGAGATTTAAACTACTTATAGAAATGCAAAATATCGCATTATTAGTTAATTATTAGTTAATTATTAGTTAATTATTAGTTAATTATTAGTATATTATTAGGTAATTATTACGTAATTATTAGTTAATAATAAATTTCCATCAAATAAAGACCGAAAATTGAGATCTTCAGTCTGACGTTCTACCAACTGAGCTTATAAAGAGAACTAAAAACGTTACAGGTTTTCGTGATGTAATATATTTATGATTTACGTCATGTTTCAAAACATGAATTTAAACATAAGCGATAATAAAAAATATATATGACTGGAGCATATTATAAATACCGTTGGAATACAAGGATTTTAGCCCGTAGGGCCAATAATTGTAGTTTAGAAATAAATAAAAAATATATTCTTTGATTCCATGTTTCTAGTCTGATATTTCCCTGACTGAGACATTCAGACATTTGTTCAGTCGTATATGAAGATAAAACTCATTAAACTAAAAGAAAAACTTTATTTTATGTGCAGAATGTTGGAAAAGGAATGTAGCTTCTTTAAAAAGACACCGAGAAAAGTAGGTTTCTAGGCGAATTCTACATGCGAATAAACCTTAAAAGCTGTAAAAGACACAGAGGAAAGCAAAAAACCCGGTGGGAAGACGATCTCAATAGCCACATACTTGGCCATGCCATGGATAAAACAAGGTGGACAGAAACAAGGGAATGTTTTCTCAACCAGGACCTAAATAAAAAGATCCTGATGATTATGATGATGATAATTAAACTTAATAAATACACCCTCTAGTTATTCTTTCTGTAAACAGACTAACATCCACAGACATCGCTTTTATTACATATATAGATCTAGATATATAGTGAGAGATAAAGAGTGAGAGAGAAAGAGAGAAGCCAACAAACGGACAAACAGAGATGTGTAACGTAGAAAATATACCAATGTTAGAGGATAATATTATCTTTGATTTCATATAATTTTATTTTTACAAAATCGGGGGATTGAATCTAAACCGTACACTCGATGTTTACAGTCTGATACTTCTCCAACTAAATACTCGTAATATTACGGGGACCAATTCTTTTGATCCCAGCAGATAAACCGTACGGCGACTACAGGTAGGCAGCTGGGGTGTCGTTGTGAATATGAGACATAGCACCAGGTGGTTATCTTTCCCCTACTTTTTTATTTTTGTTGTCGTCACGCATATGTAACATACATCACTTCCTTGCCGGTTCCCCACTTGAAATGTGTTGTAGTACGAAATGAAAAAAATCAAAAACAAGAAATGGTGTTGTTATATTGCTAACAATTTATTTCATGTAGAATCTCGATATTCCATATACCACACTACGTTTCTGATTATCCTAACCCTAACCCTAACACTACGTTTCTGATTATCCTAACCCTAACCCTAACACTACGTTTCTGATTATCCTAACCCTAACCCTAACACTACGTTTCTGATTATCCTAACCCTAACCCTAACACTACGTTTCTGATTATCCTAACCCTAACCCTAACACTACGTTTCTGATTATCCTAACCCTAACCCGAACCCTAACCCTAACCTCCGACCCTGATCAGTGACGTATGTCTTTAATTGTTTGGGATACATTCCTGAATAGGCATACTTCAAAATGAAAACAAAACAAGTGTTAACAATTATAATTTTAGCCCCATTATTGCGATTATCTAAACGATCGCAGTCGCATTCCAAACCCGCGTTAAACACACATCTTTGACTTACACCACGTTACACCCTATTATTTCTATTGCCTATTAGGTAATCGCATGACACATATTGAGTAATAGCAACGGTTGTAATTAATGAGAGCAGAAAATAATTTGAGGTTTAAAAATTCATTTGAATTTTGATTTTTTAGTGGGCAGTATACATACCTAAAGGGTGGGATCAGGTTTTCGAAACGTGGCTATTCTCTTCAGCGTTGAAACAAAAGGAGATAGACTTTATCAGCTTATCCGCCACGTGTTTCTGGACACTTCCAGTCTATAACGCAATATTCTGGTATGTAGTGATAATATTAGTTTTTAAGTCATAATGGAATTTTCTACTCATCAGATTAATCGAACTTTATAAATAATATCGTTGTTAGCATTATTCTTAAATACTCGCATCTAATCTCCAATCTCTTATAGAGACTTGTAACAATATGTTGTGTGTATGTGTGTGTATGTGTGTGCGTGTGTTCAGGGATTAATAATCACATTCAAATCAAAATTCTGAACTGAAAAGGCTCAAACGGATATGAATTGTACGTACTTTAAAAGATGGATAATTTTATTAGTTTACATAAATAGGAAAACATACACCTCAATACGTAATTAAAATTCATCCACTCTCTTCAGGAAAGCATATTCAGTCAATGTGTTGTAAATAGGAACACACGCACACACACACATATACATACATACATACATATATATATATATATATATATATATATATATATATATATATATATATATATATATAGTCTGGGACGTTTCTCAACCATTAAAACTATATATGGAAAAAAAAACATTTTAGTCCCAAATCGTTCAGTAGAAAAGCACTCAATTTATTTTTTGTAGTTACTATATTTGTTTGTTTCCAAGAATTTACACTAGTCTTAACATTATTTAAGGGATCATCAGTTGTTTACCATGATATATATATATATATATATATATATATATATATATATATATATATATATATATATATATATAGATGTATATAAATATATATTTATATATATAAATATATATATATATATTTATTCATAAATATATATATATATATTCAGCCAATGTGTTGTAAATAGGAACGCACGCACACACACACACATATACACACATACATATATATATATATATATGGGAAAAAGAAACAATGTTTCGGACAATATGTAAAAATAAAAATGGAATAAAGAATAAGCAATTCAACAACTAACAAAAATAAACTCAAAAACTCATGTTGTAAAGTTCCACTGAGATATTTCGGCCGTAGATACGACCATTTTCGATCAGTTGAGTTTATTTTTGTCAGTTGTTGAATTGCTTATTCTTTATTCCATTTTTATTTTTACATATATATATATATATATATATATATATATATATATATATATTTAATCAAGATAAGTAAGAGATTCAGAATGATAAGAATAAACAATTAGGAATTCAAATAGTTCCGTTACCAATTCGACTAGAGTTGTTTGGAATCCACTTTTATGTCGGTGTATATTATTCAAATTAGTGAAATCGTTATGTTCCTGAGTTTCAGGCAAGAATACTATTACTACTTTCAGGGCGTTTTGATTGGCTGACTCCCATTTTTTTTTTTTTTTAAATCTTGGTCATTTTATAAAATTACTCCCTTCTCCAATTGATTCGTTTCATGGGGGTTTCGAGTGTCCCGAGACCGATTTATTCCACACCCCCCAAAAAAAACGCCACCTTATTGAAGACGGAAGTGATTATGTAAAATTCCACAAATCTTTTTTGTTAATAAACCCTGACATTTTACACAATTTTACATTAGTAGATCTGTAAACGTAAAATGACCACACACAGCTTGATCAGTTTTACACCGATCCCATAGTCCGAAACTGTATCTTTTTGGCTAAATACGCACTGCCGTTGTTGTAGTTGTGGTAGTAGAACAATGTTGAGAAGTAGAAAAAGGATGAGGCTGGTAGTCATAACCCCGGGTTAATTAAAAGCTGAGATGAAATAGTTTTCATTATTAATTAATTAAATTTATAATTAAAATACTTCATTAATGATTCCACGAAGCTTTTTAGAATTTTCAAAACTACTTTTCATTTTTATTCGCAACGATGACTTTTATTTCAATGTGTTTGATTTATGATGAATGAAGTTAAGGATCAGAGAGAGAGAGAGAGAGAGATAGAGAGGGAGAGAGAGAGAGAGAGGGAGAGAGAGAGAGGGAGAGAGAGAGAGATCGCAACGTTTTTGGTTCAGTGTTTCTTTCTTTTTCGGGAGAAGACGTGGAACAAAATTGGTTTTCCAAATGTTCTTCATGAATTCCGCAGAATCAAAGCCAAAACTGACGCTTCTTCTTCATCTTTATATTTATTTTCATAATTAAGCAGAAGTTCGTAAATTCAAAACGGTCCTATGTGTAGGACAATTATTTAGTTAGATTTGTTAAATAATTAAGTTAGGAAAATTTCACAGGTAAATCTACCAGCGAACCCCGAGTTCAGTCGACGTTTAAAAAGCTATTGTTCAAATTAGATGTTTTCTTTCTTTGCCCCATGTTTAAATTAGGTTTTCTTTTAATTGTATGAAACTAAAATTCTCTCTTTGAGCTCTGAGATTTAAGGTACTATTGAGATTTAAACGCATATTCCGTGTGACCTTAAAGACGTGATCAATTAACATAGCATTTAGAGAGAGGTCACCAAATCCATCCTCTCTTCAGTATATCATCTAGGATATTCTTTTATTTGTAGAATTCTGATCTAACACATTTTTGTTTCGGAATCTTTAAGATAAGGATTGCTAATTCATATCATTTGGATCATTCGGACTACTGCTTTCATCTTAGATTTTATACTCACACAACGTTTCAGCCGATGTAATCTCCGACTTTCTTCAGGTGCGCATTGTCCAACTCAAGCATTTTTATGTCGAATAAGGGACTTTGTACGTAATTTCGAACGTAGCGCTTTAATTAATTCACGCAATTACCGAAGATGCAACGGATATAAGTACTAAGTATATTTGATTTTTAGTATCAGTCTTTTGGGGGTTGATGGTTCAATCCTTGGTGCAGGCTATACTAAGAATTATTTAAAAATGTTACCTTGTCAAGACTGAAGGAACGAAGGTAACCCCCACCACGCAGACTAAAAAGGGATTCTGTTCGACATTTCGTACAGATTCTGGAATTCAAAAGAGCACATCAAGAACAGTAGTCCGAATAATCGAAATAATGACACATTCTTATTTGTATAATTCATAATAAAGTAATGTCGATTTACCCGTCTGCTTCGATGCACAATAGCTCTTTAAACACAAGCACTATATAGAATGTTCATATGGTCACGCTTTATGCCAATAATTGATGCTTGTTTTCGAAAATTATTAGTCTGCTCTCATCGATTTCATAATGTCCTACATTAACTCAGGCGTACCCGACTCTCACAAAATAGTCATACATAAAAGAATTCGGAGTAACTTTACTTACACGCAACAATCTACTACCACACACACCCAATTTCTTCATAGAATACTTTTCATAGCTAAGTCCGTCATTGTTTTATTTTTAATTCTATGCTATTTTCTTTCACCCATAGTACATTTTCTAAGTAAATAAGGATTGCCTCTTAGAGCCTACTATTACTAATTTTAGAGCGTTTTTATTGGCTGACTACAATCCTATGAAGTAACCTAAATTTACGGATATAAAAAGTATAATGTAAGAAAAGAGATATAAAATAAGAAGAAATTGATGTCTGAAAACCCGAAGAAAAAAGGAAATAATTAGGCGGAACAACAAAAGACGGTCAGTGAAAATATGTTTTAATTCAGGAATATTTAGGTCAATACTTAAGCTGATGATGAATGATTAGAAATACAAACAGCGAAAAGCATAAGATACGTATATGTTACTACAAGGATATTGTGAGATCATAGTTCCATGCGAAAAAAGATATAATGTCGATAATGAGTACTGTTGTAATTTAGACTATGCTCGCCTAGCTTTTCAGAGTTTTTGCTTATTTGCTCAGTTTTGTATAATTAGTGCTGAAGATAGCCACGCCAAGAAATAAATGCACAGGAGAATTTTACAAATATATTGGTGTAAGCCGAAACAATTTCATTCTGAATAAAAAACAGGTTTTATGAAATGACGTAAATCTGTCCTTTATGACACTGATATGTTGTAAAATAAAATCAAAATTATTTAATATAACATACCTCTGGCCTTACACTATTGAGCTATTACAATTGCTTTATGTTATGGAATTTATATTTGAATATATATGAAAAATTATAATTGAAAAAAAAATACATATATATATATATATATATAGAGAGAGAGAGAGAGAGAGAGAGAGAGAGAGAGTTTGTCGCGGTATGTTTAAAAGAAATCATTAAGGTACTTGATTGTATGAATATGAGTACTTAAATAAAATTGACTGTCGAATTCTATTTTTCCTAAAGTATTAATTTCGTGAGTCGCTGAAGATTTCTGATGGATTACAAGGGACTTTTCTAAACTGTAAAAGTATATCCATGCAAATGAAACAAGATAGGTTTCTGGAATTAACACACACACACACACATATATCACAGACTCTTACAAGCGTTTTTCAGATAAACACCCTAACCAGATATATTCTGAAACTCATTAAGCAATGTATTTAGATTATTATGATACAGTTTTAACAAACGTAGTACAATAATATCGTGGGGATTGCATTCGTGCCGGATGTCCATAACAAAATCCTTAAGAAACGGGAGCTATATACAGCATATGAATTGTACAATTGTACAACTGCGCTAATTACTTAATATTGATACATTGGTTAACGACGGGCATCGCCGTGTTTTAAAAGTGAATATTTTATATTTTCAATCCGAAATATTTAAAATAGATTATCAATCAGGTATGAACAAAATCATGTTGTTTTTGGTAACATGCATGACATCGACTATTTCTGTTTACTGTCCACTCGTTGACACAAATAGATAGTCAGTTTTATTAGGCTAAATATGTTAAAATTGTTCAAAATGCAGTCTCAACTTTAACCCGAACGCTAATGCTAAGGAAGATTTCACAATGAGGAAAATAGGAGAACATCATGTGTTATCTGTTCGCAAAGGTTAATAGAGATTTGGTGCTTTATAAATCGCCAAACCCGCTCATCTACCGTTGGTGATTTCGGTTGTTTACAAAACGAGGCCGGGAAACATAGATGTGATTGAAAGGACAATCGTCACGAAACTCGTTTTGGAAATATTCACTAGATGTGTGAAAAAAAAAGGGAGGGGCTTAGGATTAATAGAAATAAAAGAAAAAAGATACGTCATAGATTTGCAGCGAGTCAAACTTGCTGATGGTTACAAATAGTCGTCGAAAAGGTAAAAGCGTTATTTCCGAGACCCCTCGGGAGTTCGGCACAATCTGAGAAATGCCGGCAAGCGAAAGGAACCGACATTGCCAATTGAGAAAGTTCCAGACTAATTCAAGGAACGGGGCTCCGTCGATTCCCAACGGACTTTAACGGCGAAGAAAATCTATTTTTGACGCATTGCTCTTAATTCCCATCTGACCATGATGAAGCCAAAAATGGCGATAAAAAATTGACTTTTTTTTTTCATTTTGACTGACCGGAAGTGACGATTATTTAAACTATATATTCGATTTTACATCATATTGGGTTATTTGAGCTAGTGTTCTCATCTTAATCGTTATATGCATGACGTTTTGATTTAATCTCCGGTGTATTTTATCAAAATTACAACATACTTATGGGTAAAGACTAAAAATTCAATAGTAATCTTCCTATAATAAAGACAAATATGTATTTATTTGAATGTAAATATATATCTCTCTCTATATATATTTATTTATTTTTGTGTATGTATATATATATATATATAGTACTGCATTGCGAGATCAAACACAGTTTGTTGTTGTTGTTGATCACTCATTGCTGCTTGTATATATATATAAATATATATATATATACATATATATATATATATATTTATCTTTATGTAAATATATATATATATATATATATTAGTATCGCATTGCTAGATCCAACACAGTTTGTTGTTGTTGTTGATCACTCATCGCTGCTTGTATATATATATATATAAATATATATATATATATATATATATATACATATATATTTATCTTTATGTAAATATATATATATATATATATATATATATTAGCATCGCATTGCTAGATCCAACACAGTTTGTTGTTGTTGTTGATCACTCATCGCTGCTTGCTTGATTTGACATTTACAAAGTTAAATTCCTCTTAACTCCCAAGCTAATTTGTGATAGCTAACGGGAAAGTCTTTTGACTGCGAATCAGTGGTGATTTGTGATCGGAGTTCGCGCCCGCCAACCGTCGGGAATTAGCTTCCTACGCTGAAGATTGCATTGCATGTAACATCGATTTCTGTAGGTAATAAATTATTAATATTTATTTATAAATTATTATATATATATATATATATATATTATATTATTTTTGGGGGAAAAACCATAACAATGGTGGTGTAAAATAAATACAATTTATTGTAATCTTAGCTTTCGAGAATATACTTCTCATTTTAAAAAAATATGTCTAAATAGCCTTTCTTATTCAAACCGGCGTCACCTCGCCTGCAGACATAACGTAAATTTCTGACAAAAAAGTCCATTTCCATCGGACGATGCAAAAAAAAAGAAGAAAAGAAAAACACTCTTTGAAAATGAGAAGTATATTCTGGAAAGATAAGATTAAAATAAATTTTATTTATTTTACACCACCATTGTTATGGTTTTTCAAAAAAAAATAATACTATTACGAAACAATGGTTTAAAAAATATGTCTAAATACCCTTTCTTATATATATATATATATATATATATATATATATATATATATATATATATATATTATCGCGAGTATGAAGCGAAAACATGTTTACATTCATGATTTTAAAAAGTGCTAGACGACCGGCTTCGCCCTCACTAAACAAGAAATGTATCGAGGGATTTTTTTAAACGGAATAGACATTGTTATGGTATATATACAAAAACTGTATATATTTGAAATAAAAAGCAGCATGATGGTATATGTATAATGGGGGATGTGTCTTAGAGACTGGTCACATATAATCCGAATATATACTTCCATTGTTAACAAAGGAGGGGGCTTTAAACTAACGGGTCTAGTTTATAAGATTTTCAGGCTATATAGCGACTATTCATAGACATATTGTTTCGCCGTATCACAGCTCTTTAGTGTGGTTAGACAAGAAACTCTAGAATACAGTCGGCGCTTATAACCAATACGCCATCTAACTACTACAGAGGTAGGTGAAATAACGATGATAAACAATGTAAAATGCCAGAAGCTCAATGCCAGAAACTCAGTTTTTTATTTCACTTACTAGTAAGCTCAACCCAAGAAATATAGATGTGATTGAAACGACAATCGTTGTTTTAGAAATAGTCACTAGATGTGCGAAAAAAATTAGATGGAGGTGGTAATAAGAATAAAAGAAACTAAAGGTATACGTTAGTCATTCACCAACATACAGTTTTGCTGTATCACAGCACTGCAGTGCGATTAGACAAGCAACTGCCTTAAACCGGATTCGAACTTCGAGCGTCTAGACGAAAGCCGGCACTGATAACACCTACACCATCTGGATGTATGTTACAATCTGGCGACGTGTAGTAACATGCGTTTGGTAGTGAATTCAGGACGACAGTAAATAAGCGTGGTAAAGGGTTGAATCATTGGGGCCGTGTTGTTTTAATATTCTTCTTCATTGCGAGTAGCGCAAGTGAGCAAAATGAAAGATCTCAATTATTTGGGATTGGCATATAGATGTTCGATCTCTGAACGTGCTCGAGTGTACGTGTCCCAATCTGTTAAAATCAATTGGCTGACATGAAATATTGATTGGTAAATCGAAGCAGAAGCTCAAACTCGCATGTACTCGGTTGATTGGCCACGCGCACGAGATTACGTGTGCATTGCCGAAGACTTACATCTATTAACAGACATGTGATTTGTTTCGGAATACTTTAGATGAGGATGATAATTTATGTTAATTTGATAAGTTTAACGACAATTCTGATCTTTTATGTTATTCAAACAAGGTGTTGGCCGATGTAAACCATGATATTCTATATCTGCGTATTTCCAAACTTGGGAACTCTCATGTCGAACTCAGGAATTCTTAAAAAGATTTAATACTTAACCCTTCATTTAACCCACGTGATTAGAGTGTAATGACATACGGAACGAGAACAATCTCCATATGTGGATACAATAAACGGTTCAGTTCGAAATTACGTACAGATTCCCGAGTTTGACAGAAATATCCCCGAGTTCGAAAGAAGCGCACCTGAAGGTCTGGGGTTACATCGACCACCTTAAGCACGAAATATGAAAACCTGACCCAAAATAGCGACATTCGATTCTAAGATAATTACATATTTACTTAACACCTCGTCTCCACCCACCTCTAAAGACACTTGCTCCAAAACCGGCATCTATAAAATAAAATGTGCCTCATGTCCGATGTTCTTCATCGGCGAGACTACCAGAAAAATAAAATCCCGTATCTACGAGCACAAAACAAGACCTTGAACATAAGAACCCTACTGACGCACTAATCATACACAGGAATACATTTAACCACAATTTAAACTGCTTTAAGAGAATCCTCTGAAAACTTAACTCTCTCTCTCTCTCCCCCCTACGCGGCAAGTGAATTGAAAGCACCTTATTTCTTTCTCTCGTCACCCTCTTACGTTGTCTAATTCTTAAGCAAATATCTTGAAAAATCACTCTCAAATACTGTAATACACCTCCAATGCGCTATCATCACCGATCCGGCTAATGCAACTCTTTTTTATCGTAATTATCTGTGTTTTCCTTTCTTAATTCGCGCTGTGTCCCTATTTACCACACGCTGTGTATTTTTAAAACTCCAACCAAACGTCAGCATCTCATTTCCCAGATCGTAACTCAAACTACACACCATACGGACCACACTTATATCAACTATTCTCTACCTCTCTCTATCCATCTATCTAATCATACGCCTGTGTGTGTATGCACATGTGTGTGTGTGTGTGTGTGTGGGTGTGTGTGTTGATGTGTCGCTCATCTATGTACAAGATTCAGAACTAATCGTACGCGTACACACACGCGCGTGCGCGCACACACACACACACACGCACGCAGGCACAACAGCCAATAACAAATGATGAATTTTAAAAAAAATCCAAACACTCGATAAATGGAGATGACTGATAAAAAAAATAACACGTTGTTAATAAACACACACGACTTTGACCAAGAGAAGCAGAAGAAAAAAAATTAGTAAAAGTAAAAATAAAAGATATATAAAATATCAAAACACGTACACACACACCCGCAAACTCACACATGCGCAAAAACGCCAAACAATAACACATTTCCTCAAATGAAACAACACTCTTTTTAATCGAAAGATATTTCTTCAAATGGATTTACATATCTGATGAGAGCGGAACACTGCTTGAAACGCGTTATATAAAATTATAAAATGATAAAAGAACAAAATAATAAATATATGTTAAACATTTTTTTTACAAATGTTTGTAGCCTTACTCCTTTACATATATATATATATATATATATATATATATATATATATATATATATATATATATATATATATATATATATATATATATATATAATGTGATGCTTAGAAGGCAATACAATGCAGAGGCGTAACGGAAGTATCACATTTCTATATGCTAATAAACAATGCTTCAAGCAAACTACATAAACCTCTTATATATATAATATATATATATATATATATATATATATATATATATATATATATATATATATATGGCTCTTTTTGTTGTATTACGACATTTCATTGTACTTAGGTGCCCCAAATGTATTTACGCCGAGTTCGAAACCGGAACACGATATCACTTCTCACTTCGATCAGCATTGTCTAACATTTTCCCTCTGCGCTAAAAAAAACGTATGTCAGAGGAAAATTATAACACTTTTCGTATTTTCTCTTTTGTTTTAATTCTACATTAGTGATGACGTCAATTTGTTTTAAAGAACAATATTGGCATTTGCAATAATTCATTGCATTTCGCAGAAGAATAGAGAAATCTCGGTTGCGAAAATGCTTAGTATAATTCTTTGTATTTTAGTTATTGTAGAAAGCTTGAGATGATAGCTTACTGCGTAATACATGCCTCAGTTTTTAAAACAATCGTTTTAATCTTGACTTGAGGTATCCTAGACTCTAGCCACCCTTCAGAGCTGTCATACAGCCAAACACTATGTGTATATGTACATATCTATATTCATATACTGTTTGGCTGTTATTGACATCGCCAGTTAGAAATTCAAATTAATTTCCATGACGGTGACATTTTATGGCACCCTCATTCAAACTTCTCTTCCAATTCCATCTGGCGCCACAACAGTCGTATTATCGATTCCTGCTATTGCTTAAAAGGGATAATATTGAAAACAAAGACCTATACAAAGATTTTTAAAAATACTTTTCTCCGGTTAAATCTTATTAAAAATCTAATGGTGCTTCAATCTTTTTATCGTGGTTTATTTACAATATCGTGAGGTCTTCAATCGCGCCAGACATTTATACACAAAAAAACGATGTCTTAGTTTACTGTAGAAACTTTTAAAAACATATATAAAAATTGTTATACGAGGTTAACTTCGGCCGAAACGTTGTTAATATAACAACAAATATTAGAATAATATTTAAAATAACCTATTCACTGTGGAGGTCCCCAGATGCCGGAGACCCTTCTACTCCAATAGCTTTTCTCCATCGTGCGGTCGGCCTTTGGAACTTCCTCCCTGTTCCCTTTTCCCTGACTGTACTGACATGCAGAAATGTAAAACTTCGACCTAATTCTCAGTAGCCCTTTACGTCTACAGTGGCAATTTGCTTTGTTTGGGGTGAACTATTTTGAACAATAAATAAAACAATTATTGGTACTTCTTTTTAAAAAAATTATTTATAGTTCTTCAGCTATGGTTTGTTCATTTTTTTTTTCATTTTTTTCAAATATATGTATTTTTGTTTCTTTTGTATTTTTCGTCTTATACTGTCGTCTGACACTCTTCTATTTTATGACTTTCAGTTTTGCTTCAGCCTCGTTTTCGTCTCGGCAGCTCTCGGGCGCTTCCGCGATCTGCCCGATCGTTACCGCCGAGCAGTCACGGAAATTAGGCGCTTCATCTGGAGTAGTACCCAATTATTAATCTCTCTAAAAAATTCTGAAACATGCAGAGTTGATCTGTTATAAGACAGAGTATTGATGTGTCCCCAGGTTGGGATGTTTGACTCTGCTTCCTTAAGGTGTCCGTGTATGGTGGTGCGGCATTCATCTTGAGTTGATTTAGGTAGCCTAGTGAATATCGAATTCACAAGCGCTCACGAATAGCATGTATATGTAGGTCAGGGGGAGAGAACGACGTGATTTTTTGGCGATATATTTGCAAGTAGGTATCGCTTTCGACATACAGCACCCGTTGTTTCCAAACGGTTACGCATCTAGTACTGACCAGGCTCAACGTTGCTTAACTTCGGTGGTCTAATGAGAACCGGTATGTCAACCTGATCATTCCTTATTAAAGTAGTTATTTTATATGTAAATAAGTGGGTCGAGTCTTTGAGGACGATTTTTTTTAATTATTTGTATTCTCGTTGTAAATCTATATATGTTATGCAGTAGTTATAGGTGTCCGATATGCTAATAACGGTTCCGTTGTTTACTGGGTTTTATCGCGATTAAGTTGTTTCGTACTGAATTTTATCGATTAACGTTCGTCTTTTGTAAGGTTGCAATTACGGCGTAGGTTTTCTGTGATTAACTTGTCGAACTCTGTCAAAGCTGAACACTTCTGTGAATCTTTATTAAGGTCGTGACAATTAGGAGTTGTTTAATCTATTATTTCTGAAGTATTCATATATTATTAGTTTTGGTGTTGTTTGTTGGTAGTTGTTGTGTAAAATGTTGTTGTCTGTATATGTAATAACAATATAATAACAATACCTACTCGGCGTTGCTTGGGCGTCGTTTATTTTCGTTTTTGATTCGCTTTCTGTGTTATTAATTTCATTCTGGAGGGGGGGCAAGTGTACTACGTTCATCAGTAAACACATTCCGTAAAAGTAATTGTAAAAAAATCACAGGGATGCAACATTGCCGTGATGCGACAGGGCGTGCATCTTGGAAAAGAGTACGAGGCCGATTAAGTTACAGACTCTTTTCCATCCTGTCCAGGCGACTGGTGGTTGTTGCACCAGCGCAGATGTGGTAACATTAGAGTTAATTACCGTCTATAACGCAGCCTTAAAATGTCATTATATTTACATTTAAATTAAATGAAAAAACAGCACACAAACATAATTATGAAAAATGAAAATAAGTAAATGAACAACACATAATAAAAAAGAAATATATAAAGATTGTTTGGTTAAAAATACCATATAAGCACATGAAAATTAAACTGATAAGAAACCCATTACATTAAATCATTAATAAAAGTTAACTAAAATCAGTTATAGTTGCACTGAAAAGTTAACAATCAATACGAAAGTACATCTATGACTAATGGAGATTCTGTATCTCTACTTAAGCTTAAACTGTACTATTACTAACTGCTCATACTTAATTCGGTTTACTACACTATTGCAGACTAGCAGAAATGCTCGATGTTGTGGGTATTTTCCATGAGACCATTCTCACGGGTATTTCTACCTCTTTTAGGGATTGTGTAGAATATGTTCTTTTGTCAAAAAACAATTTTTTCCAGGCATTACCTCTTTCATTGAGGCTAGTATAGTATACATTCGTTCGTCATGATACGATCTTCCCAGGCATTACCTTTTTGTAAATGTGTGATATAGTATATGTTTGTTCGTCATGATAACGTTTTCCAAAGCGTTACTTTTTCCTTTTTTTCTAGTGCAGTGCAGTATCTGTTCTATGATGATACTATCCTCCCAGGGATTACCGTCTTTTTTATTTGGTAGATTTGATGGTGATATACTAACAACAATGAAGTGAAAATAGCAGATGTAATAACACAATTCTAGAAAAGATTGCAACAGTAATTATAATAAAAACAAAAGAAATACTAATGATGCAGACAGAAAGAATGAAATTAAAATTGCGACTATAAATAACAGCGAATAATAACTATTTAAGAAAAAGCATCTCTCATATATTTAACGTATTACGCCAGGAATATTTATAGAAAGAATAAATATAGGTAAAAAAAGACTTCCGGTTAGTTGTGCTATAAAATAATACATGGGGGAAAAGGTGTATATATATATATATATATATATATATATATATAACGTTGAATACGAATTTAAAGATAAATGATGTATCCTTAAATGATAAGTTATTGCTATCATAAAAAGCTCAATATAGTGAATAGAGCAATCTTCTGAAGTATACATATATATATATACTCCGAGGAAGTTCTTATTGACCGAAACGTCGGATATATGAATCAATAAAGTAGTGTTGATACTTTAAAAATATATATTTATATAATAGAACATACCATATATATATATATATATATATTTATGGTTTATCTTTTAAGGGAAGTGGGGTCTGATAAACTCTGCTGGGAAGCCATGAAATTCAATACTGTCTTGTTTTTAAATTCCCGAAACAGTTTTTAATGCTAAACAACTTATGATCTCTTAATAATGTTAGAAGCAATCTAATATAATAACTGTAAAAGTTAAATTGACTTACATGAGTGATTTCCCACTGAACGACTTGGGACTTAAGGTTTTTTGGGTTTTTTTTTTAAATATAGTTTAATGGTTGAGAAACTTCCAAGACTATATATATATATATATATATATATATATATATATATGAATAAATAATGTCTTAATATTAAATCACACAATATATTATATTATTTAAGAACAATTTAAGAACAATATAAATTTTACACATATTTTTGCTTACTCCTACCCCATTCATCAGAAAGTTGACAAGACAACACATTCAAAAGAAATCCGGAAAGGGACGATCAGAGATTTAAAATTAACAGTTAAACACATACGAAAATATTCGCTCCAAAAACTGTCAAAGCCAATTAAATGAACCAAGTAATTATTTTCAAAGCACTCCGCAATATTTCGGTTAATAAAATCAATGGAGTGTATGAAGTTAATAGTCCGAAAATCAGGTAAAACATCGAAAAGATATAATGCGCCCCCATTATTTGTGAAAAGATCAAAGATTAATTCCCTAAGCAGAACATTTTCTCGTTTTTAATGCCCCCTATAATAAAATCAACATATTATGCTACTAAACCTTTCTTCTAGAATCCGCATTCCCACATTTGATGAATATCTATTACATGATTTTGATTCTATAAAATTTTAACAAATGTAAGGCTAAAACATAAGGGGTCTTAAGAAGAAATTAAAATTCAGGGAATATAGCTTAATAAGTGTAAAATGATTATAGATGCAATTTAATGTAAATCTGAAATATTTATTTTTCGTTTATACTTAAATAGCATTTTCTGTGGTCTGTCAAATTTAAAAGAGCAGTTCTTGTATGCTGTGGGGTTGAAATTGCGTTTTCTATTGTCCGTCCGGTTTTAAATGACATTTTAACCCCTAAACACGTAGATTGGATTTAGTCTTAAGAATATCCGTTCGTTTTTCTCGTATTATATTAAACTCTATAGATTGAAGGCGCATTGAACTGAACCCTTCTCATGATTGTCTTCTGTAAACCTTTCATACATGTGTATGAAAAGTTCCAATGCAAAACGCAATAAACGCCATTTAAAAAATTACGACGCTAGGACTTTAAAAAGTGTTATATTTCAACACTCGACAACACACTCAAATTATGTTTTCCATAATATGATACCGGAATAGTTAATTGTTGCTTTTAATTGAAATAAGCTTATATTCGAAATCTATATTTAATATGTTCGTTTTTTTTTATTGGTTAAGGTTTCAATTTTAAACGAATTGGATTTATCACGTTTTACATTCGAACCCTAATATTGTTATAGGCTTCTTTTCTATTCAGTCAATCTCTATTCTTCTCGACGTTTTGCCATGTTTCTTTATTTCAATAGTATCATATATCCCTTTTCTATCATCGTTGAGTCACGTTTTTCTCGCATAGTCTAACTTTCAAATGCCCGACCAATCTATTATTTTCTCTCTTACACACAACCACGTTCTTTTTCTCTCTCTTCTTCTCCTTTTTATGAATACTGTCTCTCTCACTCAACATTCTATTTCGTACCCGGCCTTTCAGACTAACACTATTTAACTCATATAGTATCTTCCTCTCACACATACACACACATCAACATCCTATTGCGCGCGTAAACACTATCTCCCTCACGTATACATTATCTCGCTTTCACAAACAAGTACGCATACTCTTGCACATAGACAGACACGCACACCCTTTCATCAACAACATACACACACGATTACAGATAACCTTTTACACACACACCTGGCACATGGAGTCTTCAGGTCTTCTCAACGGATCAGAGTAAGTATATGTTTTGGTCGGTTTCAGGAAGCTATATTTTGTGATAGTCTGTTGATTTATAACCTGTTTCCTGTGACACCCGCACCCGGAAATATCGAAGTGGCGATAATGGCAAATGTTGCACTTTTCCACCTGCTTTTGGTGGGAGCTTAATTTCCCGAAATGAACTGACCTTGTGTCTAACTTTACAGCAGTGGTGTGCTGTTAGAACGAACATACATATTGTCTTTAAGACTCACTCTCACTTCTTTACCGATGCACGGTGACTAAGTGGTTAACAACGCGTACTGAGGACATGGATGTGCCAGGTTCGAATCCAGTTCGTTCCACAGAAACACTTTCATGAAAACCCAACCCTGACCTTGTGTCTAACCTCCTGGAGATAAAGGTAAATAAAATACCGATGTTACAAATAGACATTCTTCACAACATGCTCTATCTACATCTAACAAATTACCTACCTATGCATACATATACATTTACTGTGTTTCGCTCGGATGTTTCCTCTCCAACGACGTATTCAACATCCCAATTGACAGATTCTGATTCGCCAGCCCTATTGCCAGAACCGCCAGTCCACAAAATCCCGCCTTGCCACTAAATATGTCATGTATGGGATAAACAACCTTTTAGACGATAACCAACGGGGCGCATAATTCTGTCCAATACAAACTTTGGAACAAGTTTGTGTTGGCACGGCCGATTTCGACGAACGTCACTTCATGAGATGTGATAACATGGAGACGTTGCTGGTGACTGGAAACATAAACGAACTTCATGAATCGGAAAAAAACACGTGGATGGTTCTTACTCCAAACGACATTCATTACTTATTTATTTACATCAAGAAACAACCGTTTACGACAGCCGTTGTATTATTACAACAATCTTAAAAGTTACATCCACTTCATATATATATATATATATATTTATATATATATATATATATATATATATATATATATATATATATAGGGCGTAATAATACCACCATAATAATAATAATAATATATATATATATATATATATATATATATATATATATATATATATATATATATATATATAACTCAGGTTCATTTTGTATTCCAGTAACCATGTTTTTATTTCACATTTCCAAAATACATAACATTTTGTAAGATGTATTTTACGGTCCGTTTCATTTACCGTGAGCCAAACAACATTTGTATGTCAATATCGTCTGTGCAACACTACAAAATCATCAGAAAAATCAACAAAGAATAAAAAGTTGTTGGGTTTAAATGTATAGAAAGAAACCTTAACAATATATATATATATATATATATATATATATATATATATATATATATATATATATATATATATATATATATATATATATATATATACGAGGCATTTCTAAAATGTATACGACCTGTCGCCAGAAAAAAAAATTTCAAATACGTTTCAGAGTTGGGACCCTAATCCCCTTCAAAGTAGGCCCCCTTTGTTTGCACACATTGGCCCATCGATGCATCCACTGCCGGACACCTCTGGAAGTCTTGTGTTGGAATGGTGTTCATATCCGCCGTTGTGTTCCGCATCATCTCTTTTTTTTTTCGAACCATCTTAAAAGCAGCTGCTAGAACGCTGGTCACTCTCAGCTGATGTTCGGCCCTTTTTGAATCGGTTGAAGCACTCTTTAATTTGTGTTGCACATCGCATTGTCTCCAAACATCTGCTGAATCTAACTCGACGTTTTGTAAATTCAGGTTAGAATCACGAGCCAAACACTCAGGATCACGCGGCCGGGAGAAATCGACATAGACAGTTGTTGAAATTAAGATTCATTTACGCGGGGAAATCTCATTACTGTCTACACTCGAGAGGAACATGCGTATTGCAGATGACAACAAACTTTTCAATTTCAAACAGTGCTCTCTTTTTAAGACTGTTACATCTTTAAAGGATGTTTAAATATATATATATATATATATATCATATATATATATATATGTATATATATATATATATATATATATATATATATATATATATATATATATATATATATATATATATATATATAATAATGGTAATAATCCAGGTGAAAAATATCCACAGGGTGGTAATCCAGAGAATTTTAACCGGGTTTATAAAAAGTGCTCAATATCAATATTGAGCTGTATATATGATAATTTTATTTACACAGACATGTACAAAATCTGCGACACTGGCATGTCGATGTTATCGATCAACAGTTACTATAAACTGAGATCTCATCAGGCAGAGTTAGAATCCGATCTTAACCTCAGATCATATATATATATATGTGTGTGTGTGTGTGATTATTTTTATTTATATAGACATCTACAAAATCTGTGACACTTGCATGTCGATGTTATCGATCAACAGTCGTTAGAAGGTGATGTATCATCAGACAGAATTAGAATCCGATATTTACATCAGATCATATTTGGGAAGAAGGGAATGCGGAAGAACAGACAATAAAAGGAAATTTTAAATTTGGAAAGTCACGTGGTTAGATTTGCGATTGTTGAGAATCAAATATGAAATGAAATAAAATTAAATATAGAATAGAGTATCAAATTATAAATTATAAATTCATTGAGGATGAAGAAAAGAAAGGAGAAAAAAGAAGTAGGTGGGTGAGAGGGGGAGTGGGAAAATTAAAAAGAGGAAGGGAAACGGAAGTAAAAAACACACAGCTAATGTCTCAATTTGTGATGGCTGTCAAAGACGCGTCTGGTTTCAATTGGCGATGGGTGCTAATACATTAGACTCTAATCTTGTTTGATATTTGTCTTTGTTTTTTTCTATCTTTTGATTCTAAGGTTTACTTTTTTATTCCATCTTATTGTTATTTATTAATTTGTTTACATATGAATTAATATACATACATATATATATATATATATATATATACATACATACATATATGTATATATGTATGTATATATATATGTATATGAAGTAATTTATTTAGTCTAAACAAATCAATACAAAGATTTCTGATCTCATATGTATATACATGTGTTACACTTTCTATTTACCGATCGGTGTATAGACGCGTATAAACCCGTCTTGTAATCTTAAATTTATGGGATCACAACATTTTGCTTCCTCGCACTTCGTAATTCATTTATTGAGTCGCTGCTCAATTCTGATCACATGATGTTTTCTGCCTGGGTAATGATGCTTTTTTGGGGTTGCCACTCATTCTTGACGGAGGTTCTCTCATCTTATAATCTAGAGTCTGAAGAGAGTTCAAAACTTGGCTACTCAAATGGTGCAAGGACTATGAGATCTGCGATTCGTCTTCCAGCTGGAGAAGCGAAACCTTTCCACCCTTGAGCGGTGATGATTACGCGCTGATCTTATTTTGGACTACAATTTCTTCAATTGATATTACAATCTCTCTCGCGACCTGTGTTTCACTTTTGCACCAGAAAAGGTCTATGCGGACATAATCAGAAACTGTTTCACCTTCGATGTTGATTGAATCGGAGGAAAGTCGTTTTTTCAATCAGGATCCCTTGATCTTGGAATAGACTTTCAGGAGATGTAGTAAATGCGTACAGGTACTGGGCTACTGTATGCTCTTCAGTGTATATTTTACAACCACAAAAGTGGCGGTTGTTAAGTGGATAACGGCGTAGACTGACGACCTGGGTGGGCCAAGTTCGAATCTAGTCGATTCCATAATACCACTTTCACTTAGGGATGTTGGTAACCATTACGTAGACTCTCTTGCAAGAATGCCGACAACAGAATCAAACCGGTCAACAAAGTTGTACCATTCTGATTAACCCGAATTTACTTTACTTATAAATCTCAAACCAATTAAATTATTAATACTTTCATAGCTCGAGTAGGTGTGTTCGTACGAGTCGGGGTTACGTCCTCGACACCAGCCCGAAAGTGACTTAGCTGCTGTCTGAAGAGATATGGTTCTGTTCGGTCCACCCTCCCAGGCTTTACCTTCTCTTTGAATAAGAATAAGGAGAATAAGAAAACACAAATGTTACTTTTAATAGCTAACGTAGTGAACATTCATTACTCTGACCTCTATTAATCTGTAAATAGCTATTTTAGGTTTTATGCACTATATTTTACGTTCCTCACTTAACCAAGTTGACAAAAGTTTTTATTTTACGTGTACGTGTTCTTAGCAGCATTCAAGGACAGTGATGTTGCCTAGTTATAAGCCGGAAATAGAGACACAAGATATACATTGAGTATACAATGTGTTCTTCAGAATAGTTTGATCTATTCCCTGCTTCTTTTGTTCCAGCACATTTGGCTCGTTGGTCTAATAGTCTTCACTAAATCGCTGTTTTCATACCTCATTATTATATAGCCCCCTATTCAAGTAGATTCTTTCCAAGAACCGTGGGCTTGTGGAACTCTCTTTCTGCTGACTGTGTTCCTCCTACGTATAGCCTTGCTCTTTTTAAGACTAAAGCATATAGACATTTTGTGTCTTTTTTATCATCATAGATTCATGTCTTTTCTGGAGAGATTTCCATAATATATATATATATATATATATATATATATATATATATATATATATATATATATATATATATATATATATATATATATAACTTGTTACAAATATCCAGCGGGTATAAATCCGAAGGAAGTTGAAACCGGGTTTATGAGAGTGCTCAATGAAAATTCAGAGCAAAATATATATTTTTTGATTTTATTCCATTAGTTGCGACAAAACAAGTTTTGTTTCATTGGTGCAAATAGCGACCAACTCATCGGGCGGGCGAAGGAATTCAAATGGCATGAATTTTAACTTCAACTTTAACGGGAGATTGAAAATTGAAAATACATTGGAGGGGGAAGGGGACAGAGTTGGGGCTTTGTCTATAACGGTGACATGGGACATGAGAGGGGAGGGGGGAGGACCCCAACAAGTCGTGTTTCAAATTATTACGTGGGAGGTTTTTCACGTGTCTGTGCTGTGATGATCTCAATTTCGGCCGGGGTGGGAGGAAGGGAGATGGAGCGACGGCCAGAGTGAGTTAAATTTAAAATGAGAATAAAATTATGATTATAACCGTCATTCCTATTTTATTTTAATTCTAATAAGTAATTATCATGTGGATAAAGTTGAAGTTAAAATTTATGCCATTTGAATTCCTTCGCCCGCCCGATGAGTTGGTCGCTATTTACACCAATGAAACAAAACTTGTTTTGTCGCAACTAATGGAATAAAATCAAAATATATATATATATATATATATATATATATATATATATATATATATATATATATTAACAAAGACTAGTGGTACCAAACATATAAAAATAAAATTGTTAAATACAAGACGCTTTGGTCCAACTGCAAGAATAATGACATTACTGAGAACATCACCTGCTGCTATTTATAGCTGGGAGAATGAATGCGTGCGTTGGTGAATAACCATAACAAGCAGAGAAGCAAATGTTGTCTGTCGGGGTCAGAAGGTCCGAAAAAACAAAACGCGTGAAGAAGAAAATCGGTAAGTGTCAGAAGTGTGAATCACTTGAGAGCAACGTCATGGAAAAATGGTTGAAATTATTGTTGAAGTAAGAGAAACGACTGGGAAGCGAATCGAAGTAGAAGAAACAAAATGAATAGTTACAAACCTGATGTCATCTCTGTCGTGATATGTGCGAATTCGAATAAAAGAACAATATGTCAATCGAAAACAAGCTCAGGGTGTCTCTTATTAATCTGAATTAACAACGAGTGCGTTTGCTTCGTTTTAAATAAATATCACAAGAAAAGTCTGCATCAACGCCAGGAAGAATTAATCGATATAAGTTTATGTAAAACAGATTCAAAATATAAAAGCGTCGAAAAGAAATAACACTCGAGCCATCAATATAGGCAGACTCTTAAAACTGCTTATTTATTCAGACAATGCAAAGATAAACCTGGAACATTTTCAAAATCAAGTGCAACTTTAATTGAAAACATTGGCAGAAAGATGAGAAAATTGAATAGACGAAGTTCAAATATTTCCGCGTAATATATATATATATATATATATATATATATATATATATATATATATAGAGAGAGAGAGAGAGAGAGAGGGGGAGAAGGAAAGATAGACGATAGGGGATGACCAAAAAAAGAGAAAGAAGCAATGGATAGTTAGAGGGAGATAAAAAAAGATATATAAAGAGCAGATTAGAATAAGATATATATATATATATATATATATATATATATATATATATATATATATAGAGAGAGAGAGAGAGAGAGAGAGAGAGATAGAGAGAGAGAGAAGGAAAAAGAGAGAGAGAGATTGGTTTCCATGCACAGAAAAAAATCGATTCAACTCTTGTCTCACCTGTGACCCGAGATGCACTAAAAATACTCGATTCCTATTGGAAAATAACATTAACAAAGATAAAGTTTATTGCATTAAAACTTGCATGAAATTTATGTATGTACCAAATAAAACCAACTGAATCGCATATTAAAATAAATGAATTTCTAATTAAATAAACTAATGTTTAAAAAAAAACATGATTTAAAATTCGTATCATGCCGATTATACATGAAATAATTCTCATTGTGGTTCTTATATGCATAAGGTTTCGATCGATGCAATCGCTGCTATTCTTTAGATGCAATTGTTTCGAACTTCATGCCTACATATTTTCAAATAAGAACAGCTAAACCGCATAAATGAATTCTTTATTGAATAAACTGATGTGGAATTCCAAACAGCAAAACTATGGTTTAAAATTCGTATTATTTCGATTATTCGGACAATTATTCTCATTTGGTTATAATGTTGGATAATGGCCCTGTTGGAAGTCGTTGGTTTGACTTGCGCGAATTAGTGCGGGTGGACCCGTGCAGTCGAGTGCAGAATGGGGCCTGTTCTCACAGTCTGAGCTCACAGACGTGACAGGGTCACCGCGTGACGAGACCTCGGATCAGGGGTTAATGTGCACCTGCGAGAGGCTCTGTGACGTCACGGGCCTTTGCGTGGGAAGCAGAGGAGTTCGTGACGTCACTCGTTCTTCGTGAAAAGCGAGTCTTAGCAGTCTGGGTTTTGGAGGTGAACCTATCAGGCGTGATTTTTCCTATGTAACTGCAACATAGAAAATACAGACAAAAGATCTCTTTCCCCCCTCCACGAATGGTTAAGAATTAATTGATAAGTAACTACGATGAAATAGTAATTTGCTCTCTCTCTCTCTCCCTCTCTCTCTCTCTCTCTCTCTCTCTGTCTCTCTCTCTCTATCGACGTTGGTGAATATCTCCAAGCCGATAGATAACTGTAACGCCTCTAATAAAAAGAATTAAAAGTTAAAAAGAGTGTTGATTATTGAGTCGGTCAGGAGGCTTTTGTTGCAGACAACGGACGGCGTGGTTCACGGCAGTACAGAAGAGAAGAAGGAAGAAAACCACTAGACGACACGCACCCTCTACGCGGCGAGGGAGAAATTTAAATGTATGCAAACTATATGATTTTGGTGTTTAAAAAAATGACGAGTATTTAAACGAGAACTGCCATGGCCCGTTCCCGGACAAGTATACCGAACGAGAAACGTCGCGGTCCTAAGTGGGGGTATGCAACAATAATATTCACAACGTTTCGGCCGATGCTATCTCGGACCTTCTTCAGGATTTATGAAACTTGTATTTGAACTTATGAATCTTTATTTATTTAAAGAAAAGTATACTACTACTACTACTACTACTACTACTTCTACTAATTATAATAATAATAATACTAATAATACTACTACTACAACTAATAATAATAATAATAATTAGAACAATAATAATAATAATAATAATAATTAGAATAATAATAATAGTAATAATAATAATACTAATAATAATAATAATAATTAGAATAATAATAATACTACTACTAATAATGATGATGATGATGATGATGATGATGATGATGATGATGATGATGATGATAATAATAATTATTATTATTAGAATAATAACCGTCAGAACATGCCGGAGAATTCAAAGGGATAAGGAGCATATAGAAAGTCAATATAATACCAATAATCGTAGGAGCACTAGAGAACAGTCCCAACAAATCTGAAAAAAG
Source organism: Sepiola atlantica (assembly GCA_963556195.1). Lineage (NCBI taxonomy): Eukaryota > Metazoa > Mollusca > Cephalopoda > Sepiida > Sepiolidae > Sepiola > Sepiola atlantica. Next base: position 45,985,269 of record OY744539.1, read on the forward strand.
ACTGGGGGAAATTCGAATCAAAGGGATAACTGAGACATAAAACGGACGTCAATGATACAAGCAGCTGCAATTTTAAGAATAATCCTCGAATGCAGAAACTAACCTGCATAAGCTACGAACGGTTACCAGTCACATGGATGGAACAACAATGGGAAAACAAAAGCACAGGAGGAACACCATCACAGTAACCCAAGGAACAGAAACTGCACGAAATTTCATAAACTGCCTCCTCCAAATGTTATGACACCATCCTCGGATGATAGCTCACAAAATAGTTGTGAAGGGTCAAGGAGGATGGAGAACACAACCCAGACCTCCACTGGAAGAATGCAAAGAAGAGTGGACCATTGTGGGTGCTTATTTCCATCCAAATACCAGAGAGGACCAAAGGTCGTTGCCAACGAGGAATAAACGGTAAGCGTCTGTTGGTATAACGCAAAGTCATTTGCAATAGTTATTGAAAGAGGTGGAGAGTACTGGAAATATGGGCAGACTTGTTGTCTGTCAGACTCCAGTGAACACAATCAGTGATTATCAGTGAGCAATAACTGATGATGACCTGTGTGAGAAATCCTAGTGAGTACAAATAATAATTCTATAGTAATAAGTAGTATTACTTAACGTCTGGACGAAAATCCCATTCATACAAGACACCATTCAAATGCCTAATAGTTAAAAGTGTTGATAGTTTCGTAACCTTTCGTCCTATGTAACTTCTGAATATCTTTACGCTAAAATGCTCGAACCTGTCAATCTTTTATCAAACTAGAGAACCTATACGGAATTTACAACCGAACCATTTATTTAATTCACGGTGGTAGATTGTTCTCGTTCCGTCAAGCAAGATTAAATACAAGCGTTAATTAAACAGTTAGACGTATTCATGTGACTAAGATCTAGGTAACAGTGTTATGAAGGTCCGATCATTACTACGATGTTAGTATGACTTGACAAACGCAATTAAAGGGAGGACAATCACAATATCAAGACACATTAATAACACGAAATGGTTTACTTTTTAATCTTATTTCCGATATTAACATTTGTTTATTTTAAATAAGAAGTGTTGATAAAATAAAGAAATAGTATCGGAACAGTTTAACACAGGTGTCGCCAAGATCAAGTCCAAATGAATGTTAATATCTCTGTCCAGTGTAAAAAAAACGTCGTTCAGTCCAACATAAAAAAAAATCCAGCACTATTCTCTTCTTTAGTTCGCTTTACGATCTCACGTTCAGAACGATCTCCACGTCTTTGCCCAAATCTTCATTTTCCTTCTCTTATTGAAAATAATGCGACGCATGCAAACCAAGTTAATTTACATCAATCTCTCTCTGGACACCGCTGCACGGATATTCAAGTAAAAACCTTATTTCATTTTCTGACGCCTTTCTTCTCCCACTCCTCTTTCTTTTTTTTCGTCTGTTCGCCCCACACACACATCATACCATACGCTGCCTCTTTGAACGGCGCCGACAAGTGTCTGCATTTAAGTCAGTCGGCCGCTCTCCGTTACAGAATCGTTGTTTTTCACCCTAACCCTAACCCTAACACTAACCCTAAGACCTGCGAGAGACTAGTGTTTTCGCGTTATGCGCAGTTCTTTTACTGTTTCCAAAATGCAAAAGCTGTTTGGCAACGCATTTTTCTCTCTAACAAAAATGTCGGAACAACAATGACTTTGCATAACTTACATTTCATAGTTGTTGTAGCCTTCATTCTATCGATACATTTAGCTTTTAATATATATAGTTATCTCCCCAACTCTCACTAAAATGAGCAAAATGTAGAACGTACGATTAGTTCGATCTAAAGTCTAGCTCTGTTGTTTATAGACAGTCTCTCTCGATCGGTGAGCGTAATCCTGTAGATAATTTTCCGTCACACATTACCCAATAAATAATTCAAAGTACAAACAATAAATGTTTATATCGCCATTTTCATCCCAACCTTTAAATTGTTACATACCTATTCATCTGTTCCCGTCAATACTCAGGACGATTCTAATGTCTGATTTCGCCGTGCTGTGTTGATAATTCAACTGTTCTGTCGGGTTGGCTGTAAGCTGTAGCGTGTTGTGTCGTGTTGAGCTGTTAATTTACACACGTGGCACAAGTGAGAACTGGACGCCGGATTTGGCTTCAAAATCTCTTTATTTCGGAAACACATTTATTCGACAGGACATATGGCGTGTGTGTATCAGGATGGGGGGGGAAGAGACATTTCATTGGGTCATTCTCCGTCTATTCACCCCACGCCCACCTGCCGTCTGCAGGGAGCGCGCAATTAGCAGCTCACTCATTTGAATTTCAATAACTAAAAATGACCACGGGATTCTTTAATAAAAGTGACGTCGTTTTCACTTCCGCTGTTAGCTGCCCCCTCATGTCTCTAGGGCTATCTCCTCCTCTCCGCGTCCCTCCTAGGGCCCCCATTACCGGCCGTCTCCCGCTATACAACAACATTTAAAAAAACAACTACAGTCGCATTTTAAACGCGGCTTCTACTCACACCCTTACCTTACATCTGGTCACTATCAAGATTATAATTTTTATTAAGTATTCTGCTTCTCCGATACCTCAGGTGATCTCATTACAGTGTATATGCAAAGGAAAATAGAAATATATAAGTTCGAAGTTGATGCGAAATTCGAAGGTAAACGCACATTAAAATAACGGGTTTGAAGTTCAAGTGACAGTCAGAAGCAACCCTCACCTGAACCCTAACACCTGGAATATAGTCTCTGATCCGCTGGTAATTTTAACCTCAATGCTTATAGTTCTTTGTGAGGCCAAATGATAATCAGACGTCAAGAGCAAAATCATGACAGAGCCTTCCTTTATCACCAGTCTTGTTAGAATGTACTTGCCATTCAACATTGTCAGTCTAATTCAGGAAGTTAAGCGCACTCACATAATATTTGCCTGACTACACAAGAGGTATATCTTTCTTGGGTCGGTCTGTTGAGGTCTCCTAACATTGCGACATGTTGAGTTAATGCATGGCTCATCTTTTCCCCGTAGCATTGCTTGATTAACTTAGGGAGGGTGGAGTTGACGTAGCCACATGAGGATTATCATATTCTGCAGTTCTTTATTTTTTTTTTTGCTTTTTTTTTGTGGAAATCGCTCCAGATAAGGCATGACGTCACTTGATATAATAGGCTAAAAAAAACTACTACTTCAAGGTTGGAGTTGACGTAGCCACATGAGTGCCACATGAGTGCAAAGGAAAGTATAAATCAATACAAGTTCAAAGTTGATGCGAAATAGGAAGGTAAACGCACATAAAAACAACGCGTTTGAAGTTCAAATGACGGTCGGAATGCATGTGTAACAGAAGAACATTAAAATAAAAATGACGAGGATATCCGAGTTTTATTTTTTCGCTTCCATCTTAGCTCAGGTAAAAACAATCATAAAAACCGAATTCATTAACGCAATAAAAATATCTTTATTTTCACAATTCTAAGTTTCAGTCATACTTTTAAACAAACTGAAAAATACGTATTTATCATCTGTTTTGCATTTTTCTTTTATGGAAATCGCTCCAGACAAGTCATGAAGCCACTTGATGTAAGGAGCTAAAACAAAATACTACTTCAATGTTAAAAACGAGCCAACGATAAGTGTAATATGAATAGATTCCGACTCAGAAAACAGCAATTCTTCCTCCATTGTCAGGAGCATCGCTCGTGGAATGTGAGGACTAAAGGACAGACAATTGATGTTCATATCTTTTAAATTGTTTCTCATTTTCTTTTAGAAAAACAGCAGTTGTTTAAATCTAAAATACATTTATTTTAATTTGAATTTAATTTATTTTAATTTGAAGTTATAAAATTTTATTTTAAAAATCGATTTTTTTAAGCTACGTCTTAAAAGACGTAGACGAACTTACGAGAAAAATGCTGGATAGTGAGAATATAAAATGGTTTAAATATTGAATAGTGGCAAATAAATTTCTCGTTTAGCGCATTTCGGTTTGTCGTGTAGTTGGAACAGATACGATATGACGTCAGAAGTTTATAGAAATCGATTGATTGATGTTCAAACTTTTACGATCTTGGCTGGGTAATCGATATATTTAGCAATATGCCAACGTTAAAGCCATCTTACAAATATTCATTGAAATAACGAAAGCAAGTATGCTTTTCTTTAGATCTTTTTCAGCTGAGGTGTATCAAAAGAAATGGCATCAGAATATGATCTTCTCTTCGATCTTAAACGAAATCCGGTGTTGAAACTCTCTTTAGTTATAATTAAAGTTATCTTGGTTTGGGAAATCGCTCCGGACAAGATATGAAGCCACTTGATATAAAAGGCTAACAAGCACGAAAAATGATCCTCGCAATAACAAGAGACGCATATTGTAACTAGTATATCACTAGTCCAGAAAAATGAAGACGGTAACCCTTGGGAGGATGGTGTCATGATCTCAGAACACATACTATACTACCCCTCAAACGAGGAGGTAATGCCTGGGGAGATTGTTTCATTGAAACGGAACAAATACTATCCTAAGCTTTGGAGATTAGTTATTTGAAGAATATCGTCTTCCCCTGAACGTATGGCTCGTTTGTCAAATAATCAAAGATGTCCATGGCACAGATAAGAATCCTATACGCGTTTTTTTTTATTTTGTAGTATTTCTCTGTATATATCCAGACGAAACAAATCTTTTGTTTTGTAATATTACTGGCTTAAACAAAACATTAATAAACAAAACAGCTTCATACATTAGATTGTTTCAGAAATAAATTTCCAATATTAAAATCAAATTGAACATTATAGAATTTTTTAAAAAAGAATAAAAATGGTAGGATGGGGTTTGGGGCTGGGGCTGATATAGACAAGTGTTCTCATTCATTTCTAGAAAACGACAAGTATGTCTAATAATAGTGACATATAGATGAACTTTTTTGATGACGTAATAATTTAATTTTTAGCTACGTTATGTCCATAAAATCAATGAGTATCGATGTCTCCAATGATATTTACTTCTTTTCATGTGTATTGAAGCCGAGATAAATCGAAAAGAGACAACGCAGATAATCGATTGTGTATTCGTCATTTGTTGTTTTAACTCGAAGTTCACTCGAAGATAATATTGACATTTTTTTAGAATAAAATTTAAGTAAAACTGGCAATGAAAACGTTAGTAATGTTAATAACAGGAAACGGTTGGATGCTGATGACTATAAATTAAGAAGGTGAATCGGTTCGAATTCGAGTAAATAAAAATCAAGAAACTTTTACCAATAGACTAGGCTTGATACGTTGTATATTAAATACAATTTGAAAAAAACTTTTCATTTTGTTTGGCTTAACTACTTTCGCTCAATTCCGATAACTAAGGTTTTCCTATGACCATTTTTATTGGAATGAAACGCGCAGGTCTAGCTTAATCATACGGCGCGTCTAATATTCAATCAACTAATGCTGTTATTATTCCATATGGTTCGCAGATTCTAGGCTGACTCTGTGAACCGGGACCGCGTCTTCCGACCGTCTAAAGTTGTCACTTTGTTAAAAATAGACTGTCAAAAAGCGCTAATGAAAAGTTCCGAATACGTACGTCGAACACTCTCGACTTGTATTCTATCTGTGCTCGCTTGTAAGTACATATGGATCTTAATTTCCCTTGATTACGTGACAGCTTCCGATGGACGAGTGGATATGGCGGCTGCTTACACATTCTAGGCTGACTCTGTGAACCTGACTCGATATTTATTATCATTCCGTCGATTTTTGACTCATGGTTATTTTACGTTAGCTTCAGCAGGTGCTGGAGACGATGCGATGTGTAACACAAATTAAGGAGTGGTTCAACCGATTAAAAAATGGCCGCACATAAGTGGAGAGTGACTAGTGTTGTGGCATGGACCAAACTGCTTGTAGTGCAGCTGTTGTTGAGAGCGTGCGAAAAAAGAGATGATGCGAAGATAAACACCATTCCAAAAGAAGCCTTCCGGAGGTGTTTCCGGCAGTAGATGGATCGTTGGGCTAAGTGTGTGCAAGCGCAAGGAGATTAGGGTCCCAACCCCGTCACGTATTTAAAATATATTTTCTAGCCTACGGTCGGATACGTTTTAGACTAGATAGTTTTCCGGGCAGATTTCTCACACTCAATGAAGTTTTAAAATGTCTGAGGCGAAAACATACTGATTCTCCCCTTCAATATTGATGCAAATGTCGTATTTTTATTACGGTAGGCTGAAAAGTTGGTTCGTGATAATACGATATCGCCGAAATGGTATATGAATCTTATTTATGGGATTCCATTCTAATCAATACCGGTTTCTGCTCGCCCAACAAGACGGACAACGACGGGAAGTGGAAAAAGAAGCCATCTTTAATTTTCTAGGAAGAGTGGTTTCTGGGCCACGAGTGACCTCCGACTTTTTAAATTTAAAGACACGCGTTTATACATACGAGCGTATGGTCTGCGAGCATTCTGTAGTTGGACCTATTAAGTTATATTTTCGATTGGGTGTGTGTTGCTTGTTGGGTTTTGCAGCATGTAAACCGTCGTTGAATTATTTTCTGCCGAAACCGTACATATGAAATTTATTTGTTTTGTAGGCGTATTATTTATAAATTAATAGTATTGTAAAATAAACCCATATACACATGTTGTTCATACCATGCTGCAATCATCAGTATAGGAGGAGACAATCTTTGCAAGTCACATGATTCAAACCACAATACGAAAGTCGTATTTGACTCAGTAGTCAGAGTTTGTGTATATATATATATATATATATGTGTGTGTGTGTGTGTGTGTGGGTGTGTGTGTGTGTGTGTGTGTGTGTGTATATAAAGGATTTAGGCTACCAACATTTGTGAAAAGTTTTTTTCAACATTTATTTATTATTTTGTTATTTTATCATTTCATAATTTTATAATTTTATATAACGCGTTTCAAGCGTGGTTCGTTCTCGTCAGATATGAAGATCCATTTGAAAAAATGCTTTTCGATTTTAATGAAACAACACTCAAATCGAAAGACATTTCTTCAAATGGATTTAAATATCTGACGAGAACGCACCACGCTTGAAACGCGTTATATAAAATTATAAAATTATGAAATGATAAAATAACAAAATAATAAATAAATGTTGAAAAAACTAATTTGAGAAGAAATCAATGCCATCATGTATAATTTGAGAAATAATGCAAAGTCACGATTTTAACAGGAAATGACGTCAGAGGAAAAGAGGGAAGAAAATCACTCCCACCCTTTCTTAGTTAATATTCCTTCCTCCCTACTCCCGTTCTGTTGTCATGATACCACCCTCCTAGGATTATCTCCTCCTTTTTAAAGGTGTGGAGATCTGTTGAGAGGAGAGAGTGTCGGCATTCCGCGGTTTGAGCATCTCAGGCGAAACTTGAGGGGGGGAGTGTCGACATTCGCCGGTGGGGCGCATCAGGCCAAATCAGAAGGGGGGGCCTAAGGCCAAATTTGGGGGACGGGGAGGGGGTAGTGCAGGCATTCGCCAGTGTGAGCGCCTCAGGCGAAACTTGAGGGGTGTCAGCATTAGCCGGTGGGGCGCCTGAGGACAAATTTGGGGGCTGTAGTGTTGGCATTCGCCGGTGTGAGCGCCTCAGGCCAAATTTAAGAGGAAGGGTGTCGGTATAAGCGGGTGGGGCGCATGAGGCCAAATCGGAAGGGGTCGGCATCCGCCGGTGGGGCGCATGAGGTGAAACTTGAGAGGAGTGAATCAGACGAAATTTGGCGGGAGAGTATGGGTATTCGTCGGTGTGACAGATCCCAACAATGGGCGCGTATCACCTCGTACTTTAGGGGAGAGGAAATGCGCCAAAAGAAAAAGGTATTAAAAAAATAAAATGACAGTCTGATTTTTGATTCGAGACAGATACTACACTTTGATCTTGGCCAAAAGGCCAAGAACTTTATTTATCTTTTGGATGATACATTTCTTTGAAGTAAAAAATGGAAAATTACAAAAGATGTGGCACAAGGCCAGAGTTTGGTTTGGTGGGTGGGGGTCGTGTGTCATTTTCTTGGTCTATTCTCTAAACTAATTCCAGTCACCAAAATACCTCATTCTCTCTTTGGGGAGGCTACCTAATATTAACCCCAATTTGTTATGATGTTTTTTATTTACAAATAAGTGGGTGTGCAAAATTCATTGGCTGGGTATGAGGGGTAGGGGAAAAAAGTTTTTTTTGTTTGTAAGGCCATCCCAAATCTATCTAAGTGTGAGCTGCTCACTGTTTTCCGGTTTGTTTCAAGAGCCGAAAACAAGCGAGTAAGTTCCGACGAGGCAGAGCTCATTCGTGCTAGTAGCTAAGAGACTTTGCTATCTGGGGTGAGGTCTGAGAAGACCATAGGTCGGCGTGCACCATGCCTAGGCAGGGAACAGGCCAAATTTTTTTTTTTTAACTTAAAATATTTCTCAGTGTTGGGGGAGAGTAAAAAAAAATTGGAGGGTGGGGTTGGACAGATGGGGGGAGGGGAACATTTTAGGGGTCATGCCAAACTTTTTAGGGGGTCGGGCCAAATTTGTTTGTTTTTTTAACTTAAAATATTTCAGAGGGTTGGGGGAGAGTAAAACAATTTTTTCGGCTGTGGTGGTGGAGGGGAAAAATTTGAGGGCGAGGCGGTGAAATTGTTTTGGTGGGGCCAATTTTTTTTTTTGGGGGGGGGGGCCAATTTTTTCGGGGGAATATTTCTGAGGGTTGGGGAGAGTAAATAATATTTGGGACCGGAGGGTAAACAATTTAGGAGGGGTCGGGGAAAATTTTGGGGGGTGATGGGGCCAAATTTTCTTTTAATTTTTTAACCTAAAATATTTCTTAGAGTTGGGGTAGAGTAAAATCTTTTTTGGGGGGTGGGGCTGAAGGGTAAATTTTTTTTTTTTTTGGGGGGGGGGTCGGTGAAATATATTTCTCTTGAACTTAAACAAGGCTCATTAATATGAGTTCTTTTTTATGATAGTGACACTACATGAATGTACTTGATTTTTGTTCTTTGATACGAAAGGAGCGCATTAATATGAGTTATTTTTTTATGATAGTGACAAAACATCAGCAAACACTATTTTTTTTTCACATGACAGGGGCGCATTATGAGTTCTTAGGTATGCGAACTGGGCTGGAGATAGCATGTGCACCCTTGCAGAGATAGGTAAGTATATAGTATGCACACAGGGGCGGCAATAGGTACAATATAGTATGCACACCGGGGCGGCGATAGGTATATATATAGTATGTGCATTGGGGCGGAAATAGGTACGTATATAGCATGTGCGAAGGGGCGGCAATAAGTACGTATATAGAATGCGCACCAGGGCGGCGATAGGTATATATTAAGCATGCGCTCCGGGGCAGCGATCAGTACGTATATAGCATGCGCACCGGGGCGGCGATAGGTACGTATATAGCAAGCGCACCGGGGCAGCGATAGGTACTTATGTAGTATGCATACCGGGGCGACAATCGGTACTTATGTGGGATGCACACCGGGGTGGCAATAGGTACTAATATAGTATCTGCACCGGGGTTGCGATAGGTATATATATATTATGTGCACTGGGGCGGCGATAGGTACGTACATAGTATGAGCACCAGGGTGGCGATAGATACGTATATAGTATGAACACCGGTGCGGAGATAAGTACCTATATAGAAGTTGCAGACAGAGGTGGTACTTTTTATAGAAATATGTCATACTATTGCCCTGGGCATCGTAGGACAAATGGTTGGGAAGAAGCAGCTTTCACAGAAGGCAAAATTAGAAAGTAGCGGTGAAATGGGGCGACCAGGGAAGAGGAAAGTAGAAAGATAAACAGACGGCTATAGAGAGAGGGAGAGAAATAGAAGTTTGAATATAAAGATGTTACACGCGTGATTTTTTTTTAATTAAATGTGTTTATGACCCCGAGCAACGTCGGGTAGCCCCGCTAGTAATAAATAAAAAAAAAAACAATAACACAAGTAGTAATACGATTTTACCTGTAGTCAAGACGGGAGAAGAGCAGAGAGAGAAAGAGAGAGAAAAATATATAGTGACCAGTAAGCGACTATTTTTTGTTATCTAGTTTTATTTTTTCAATATTTAACTTCCTTTTCAAATTCATATATATATATATATATATATATATATATATATATATATATATATATATATATATATATATATATATATATATATATATGTGTGTGTGTGTGTTAGTCTATAGACTTTCTTGTGGCGAGGTAGTTCAGTGGCTAGTACTCGCTTCGCATGCAAGTAGCTCGGGTTTCGAATCCTGACTTCGGATATGTTCTAATGATGGCGAAACTCGAGTCTAGGACTTTAGGTGTTTAGCCTTAATGGGTTGTAGGCTAAGGCGTTGTCTGATTGTTGAAATATATATATATATATATATATATATATATATATATATATATATATATATGATGCGAAAAACGTAGTCTACGTGTTTCTCCGACATCTTTTTTGTTCATTTGCATTTGTCACTTATAGTATGATTCGACGGAAGACCGAAAATGTTTGTGAAACCTATGGGAAATATTTTTAATTTTAATACAAAACAGACGAATCATGTTATTTTTAACAATGTTTGCATATATATATATATATATATATATATATATATATATATATAAATATATATATATATATATATATATATATTTGTGTTATAATGGAATAATTCCAGGAAGAAATCCGGGTAAGAGAGCTCAATGTGGTAAACAGAGCAAGAATAACGTAAAATATAATAACACGAAATTACATGATTGTCGATGCAATAATTTATTTCAACCTTGCGGTTTTATTCAAGCATCAAATTAGACAATTACATTTTTGAGACTGACAGAAAACTGAATTCACCCTCGACAATTCAAATACAACCAGAGAGAGTGGTGGTCGCAACCAATCTGAACACCTATTACAGAGCGAGTAGGAATTAACATCTTATATTTAACTAAGGCAATCGAAAGGGATCGTATTTTACGTTATGTATATATATATATATATATATATATATATATATATATATATATATATATATATTTATATATATATATGATATTATGAATAAATATTAAGTTTAATTTACCTACAGACGAAGTCGTTTCGAGCTTTTTGCTCCCATCAGTACAGCGTAAGTGATAATTTCAGACGGGCATAGGGCGCAAACCCGGTTCACATAGCCACTTTTGACTGTACGCTTTAACTGTATATTCACGGCCTCAGGAAATTATCACGTGATACGGAGTAGTTAAGTTTTATTTACGCCATTTACAGCGTAAACATAAACAAAACTAAAGGACTCAACGAACTTACTCGGAGCTTTGATTAGTAGCTTAAGTGAATGTGTATTTTGTTTATATCTCATAACAGTGTTCAACTATCATTTTGGTAAAGAGGCGTTATACTAATATTTATAAATAAATTCTAAATTATATTTAGGCACAGACGACGTTGTTTTGAGCCTTTTTGTTCTCATCAGTTCAAGGAAGTGATAATTGTATACGGTCATTTATATATATATTTATTTTGTAACAGAAAAATTAGTACAACATTCGTACTATCAGTTTCAAGCACAGTTCCTGCTATATTGCAAAGAGGTATATATATATATATATATATATATATATATATATATATATATATATATATATATATATATCCTTCAATAACTACAAGAAACCTCTCCAACCACCGATTGTCAAAACAAATAACACCCTACCTGAGAGTTCCACATTCAAACTCCTCGGCCTAACTTTCACGGGTAACATGAATTGGAACAAATACATGGAATACATTGCCAAGGCTACAGCAAAGAAGGTGAGCTCCCTTTACCCTGCTAGAAAACTTATCACACCTGACCTTATCCTGTATCTCTATAAAGCCCCCATCCGCCCATGTATGGCGTATTGTTGCCACATCTGGGCTGGTGCATCATCCACTAGTCTCTCCCCCCTAGACAAGGTCCAAACTTAATAGGTCCCTCACTGTCAACCAAGCTCCAGCCCCTGTCCCATCGCCGCAATGTAGCATTCTTTGTGTTTGCTTTACAAATACTTCAATGGATTATGCTCCGATGAATTGGCTACTCTGGTGTCCCCTCGACGTAAATTCACTAGACCAACTCGACAATCAACTAAATCCCATTAAATCACTGTGGAGGTCCCCGGATGTCGGAGAGCCTTCAACTCCAATAGTTTATCTCCTCGTGCTGCTGGCATCTGGAACTCCTTCTCTGCTTCATGTGTCCCTGACAGTACCGACATACAGAGGTTTAAAACTAATGTAAACAGACATCTCGCTGCACAGCTGCCAACTTAAAATGACACCCTAAACCTACTTCCTAATTCTAAGTAGCCCCTTACGACTACAGTGGCGGCCTGCCATGTTTGGGTGAAATATCATTAAATTTATATATATATATATATATATATATATATATATATATATATATATATATATACTGAGAGAGAGAACGAGAGAGAAAGACAGACAGACACATAGATTTTGTAAAAGAGACAATCATAGTTTCGTTTATTCTAAGCATCAGCTTTGTGTTTCTTTTAACTTCTAAATAACTGTAATTGGACCTTTAACACGAGCGAGATTTACATATAAGAGCCAGAATGGGTAGGGAACGGCTCATAGATTGAACCAGAACGCATCCAACTCACACAATACGTGAGAGTAATATCAACTAATGGGGCGACTCAACCCGCCGCTTGCAAATAAGTTATTTTGACTAACTCATAACAACGACTGATAGAAAGACAGCGGATATTTATTCACTTTGATCTTTGTTTCATATCACTGACCATTGGAGGGGGAATGAGAGAGAGAGAAGGAGGGAGAGAGAGAGAGGAGGAGAGATGGGTAGAGAGAGCAAGAGAGAGGGAGGAGAGAAAGAGGGTAAGAAAGAGGGAGAAAGAGGAACTGAAAGATGGAGAAAGACGGAGAGAGAGAAGGAAAGAGAGAGGGTTCGAGACAGGGAGAGAGATGGGGTAAGAGAGAGAGGGGTAAGAAAGAGAAGGGGTAAGAGAGAGAGAGAGTAAGAAATTGATGGGGAGTAAGAGAGATAAAGAGAGAGAAGTGGAGAGAGAGGGGAGCGAGAGGAAGAGAGAATGAGAGAGATGTTAAGATAGAGAGGGAGAGTTAAGGAGAGAGAGGATGGCGAGGAGAGAGAGAGGGAGAGATAGGGAGGAGAGAGAGAGGGAGAGAGAGGGAAGAGAGAGGGAGGGAGAGAGGGGGAGGAGAGAGAGGGAGAGAGACAGATAGAGAGGGTAAGAGAGAGAGTAGGAAAGAGATGGGGAGTAAGAGGGAGAGAAAGGAAGAGATGAAAAGAGAGTATGAGAGAGTGAGAGAGAGGATAGAGATGGAGAGAGAAGGAGAAAGATGATAAGAGAGATGGAGAGCGAGGATAAAGGAGAGAGAGCGAGAGGGAGAGAGAGAAGAGCGAGAGGGAGAGAGAAGAGAGCGAGGCGAGAAAGAGAAATAGAGAGAGAGGGAGAAAAGGGAGAAGGAGAGATAGAGGGAGAGAGATAGGGAAGAGAAAGAGAGAGAGAGCGCTCAAAATCACTAATTAATTATATTTTGTCAGTCCCTATCATTGTAAATGTCCACGCGCTCCCAAACAGAATGTCCTCTTCTCGCTCCAACTCTCTCTTTGAGCCATATGACAGCATATCTGTCTTATGAATTCGAACTAATCTAGCAATCTTTCCTTCCGGTTCATTAAGTTGATCCCATACTGACATATAATATCCTGTTATTTTCAACTAACAATTATATATACTAGTTGGTCTACTCGCCCAATACCAAACGAAGACATGTTTATAAGACGAAACAAACGTGTATTCGCTATTTATATCGATATTGGTAAGAAGTGTTCAAGCTTCGTATATTGCTAAATATATCGATCACTTAGTAAAGATTCTAAAAGTTTCAACATCAATCAATCGATTACGTTTACCTATTAACGTCAATACGGTAACGGTTCCAAATATACGAGAAACTGAAATAAAGGAGAAAATTATTTGCAACTTTTCAAAATTTCAGTATTTTATTTTATCAATATTCGACATTTAAACACTCATTTCAACATGAAATCAGTTAATTTCAAATTTAAAAGAATTATTGCTTAAATCAAAGCGATGGAGATACAGTTTAAAATATATTAACTTCAATTTAAAACAGATTTCAAATAGCGAATTAATAATTTAAACTCAGAATTACGAAAAAAACATGTATCTGTATAACCTGGATAAACATTATTCTGTTGTTTATTGCCCGAGCTAACCCTAACCCTCACCCTAACCCTAACCCTAACCCTAACTCTAACCCTCACTCTAACCCTAACCCTAACCCTCACCCTAACCCTAACCCTCACCCTCACCCTAACCCTCACCCTAACTCTAACCCTAACCCTAACCCTAACCCTAACCCTAACCCTAACCCTTACCCTCACCCTCACCCTAACCTTCACCCTAACCCTAACCCTAACCCTCACCCTCACCCTAACCCTCACCCTAACCCTAACCCTAACCCTAACCCTAACCCTAACCCTCACCCTAACCCTAACCCTCACCCTCACCCTAACCCTCACCCTCACCATCACCCTAACCCTAACCCAAACCCTAACCCTTACCCTAACCTTAACCCTAACCCTAACCCTAACCCTAACCCTAACCCTAACCCTAACCCTCACACTAACCCTCACCCTAACCTTAACCCTAACCCTCACCCTAACCCTCACCCTACCCCTCACCCATACCCTTACCCTCACCCTAATCCTAACCCTCACCCTGGACCGGTAAGGATATCTCAGATATATTCGTCTGATCTGCTTAGTGACTGGGTTGGAAAAAGACCGATTTAAGTGTTTTTTTTCTTCTGTTATTACTTCTTCAAAGAAGCTTTGACTGTCGATTGAATTCTAATGTTTTATCACTTGCTTATATGTATCTTGTTTAAAAATGTGACATAATTCTGTTTTCTTTTTCGTTAGATGGCACAAGGATGGCACAAGACTACGGCCTCTGTGTGGTTTTCTCTGTGCATAAATTACACATAACACACACCGAAACAGAAATAAGATCGGCTAAAATATGAAATTAAACATAAATGGGATAATGTGAATTAAGTGATATTAAAATACATCTATATTTCTTCATTAGCGTATATATCATTGTTCACTCTCCGTGTTACAGCTGAACTTTTTGTAGCCTGGACTCTACTCCAACGCTCACAGTAGCCACGGCACTACTTTTCCATTTATCACTCCATCATGTCTACCCAAAATTTCGATGTACTTGCATGACATTTTCTTCAAATTATTGTCCTGAGGAAGTCTTACAATTACGACAAAACGTTGATGAATATATAAAAAAATATATATTGCCTTTTTTCCTTTTTCCTTTTTCATTTTCCATTGCGTCGGATTTCCTTTCTCATTTATCTATATCTATATATATATCTATCTCTCTCTCTCTCTCTCTCTCTCTCTCTATATATATATATATATATATATATATATATATATATATATATATATATATATATATTAGAATGAGACTTTAAAGATATAAATAATATATAATATATTTAATTAGTGAACTATTAGGATAAAGACAAAGCTCAATATATTGGATAGAGCATTAATAAGAATGGATTGAATGAAAAAAAGTAAATGAGAAATTAATCAAAGGTTATTACATATCAAAGTTCAAGCAAAAAGTACTGTAAAGTCTTTAATCCATGGATTTTCAAAGACGTCTTTCTCTTTAGAAGACTATTACCGCAATGACATCACTGCGAGTAACAAATTTAGCTTTGAAAATATATAAAAATATATAAAACATAATATACTTTATGTTTTATATATTTACTTTTATGTTAACATACCCCATCAAGGTACAAGCTGATGTGATGTTAAATCTTTACAATGTATCCAAGTAAAAAAGTTTTTAAAGAAGTTTTTCTTTCTAAAGCAACAGTGCAGGTATTATTAAATACACGAGATGATTAAAAATGATTAATAAAACGGAAAAAAACTTGATTGCTCAACTGGACGGCTAAAAATACTTGTAGACATTGGACTTGAAGATGAGCAAGTTGTAGTCTGCAGGAATCGGTCCCGTGGCAATATGTTCCACGGATGTGTAGTTTTTTTAAGGAAACTCTATTCACTGAATTTCCGTTTATTTTTGGTAGACAGATGAAGATAGGCAATTTCTTGCTGTTAATGTTTTAGAGAGAGGGACCAGACATTGGAGCTGAGTTGAGCGCCTTTAACGTAAACAACAATAGAGTTGAACGGTCATAGTTGAATGTCGTTTCAAGACGGTTCGATGTAAATTAGCTTTGTATATAAACATAAGGAATAGACCACAAAGTAGAAAGCACAATTCTAGATATTTAGGGACGACACCTTGAAAGCGTCTGGTTACAAAGTCATCAATAAAATATTTTTAAAATATTTCAGGTGTGTGGGTAAAATGAAGCGACAAAAGGACTTTATATATTTATAAAGCGACTTGTTTCTTTGTTGGCCTGAAGCTAGTGGAAAACATTTGAGGAAATGGAATTCTATCAGAAATGTGTTACTAAATGGAATAACCATCATATGCTAGCTTCAGAATAATGAGGCATTCTTAGAGACTTTAATACGTCCAAGAGAATACTTCGAAGCAAGCAAAACCATTATGTTTCTGATAGAAAATGTGAAAATAAACATTAAACGATTGGTGTTTTGGGATTAGAAAGTCTTACTCTTATGTAAAGGTTTTTAATAAATTGAGATTTAAGTTCATTTATGGTGTTTGAAATACTAATACTATTTGAGATATAGATTTTTTGGTACTCTTATAGCTGACGCGTCAGATTTCCGTGACTTCGCGTCGGCAACGATCGGGCATGTCGCGGAAGCACCCGAGTACAGGGAAGACGGGACGAAAACGAGGCTGAAACTGCTAAACGCTTAATGGAAGACTTTCAAAGAGAAAATACATAGATAAAAAGAAAAAAACAGAAAAACCGTAGCTGAAGAACTGTAAATAAATATATTTCTAATAGTGGTGGGCCAAACTAACTATTGTCAATCAAATTTGTAGATGTAAATGTTTTGATTTTTTTGTGAAAATAATGTCTTTTTTTTGGGGGGGGGGGTGCAATTTTGTAAATGTTTTTTTTGACATAAAACAAAGAAAGAAATGAAGATGTTATGCTTTTGAATTAGTCTTTCCGGAGGTTCGACGAACTGACACAGCTGATAATTATTCATTGTTGTTGCAATAGAATGCGATTATTGTTTTCTTCCAAATATTGTCGGTTGCTTGCTATAGCTTGCTTGGCGAATGAATGTTGCAACCTGATTGGTTAATACTTCGGGCGCTTCCTATACCTGCACGATCGGTGCCGACGCGAAATCACAGAACTCTGGCGCGTCAGCTAAAAGAGTACCGATTTTTTAAAATGTAAAAAAAACGGTCCCAAGTTAATAGAAAAAAAATACTGGTAAAGTTGAACTTATGTTTTGTAACCTTGTAATTTAGGTTATAATAATTAATAACTCGTAAACAAAATGGATGAACTTTCAACAGAAATGTTTAACAGATTTATTAAAACTGAACACAGAATGAAATAATGAGTTAATTGGCCGCTACACGCGATTTGATATTTACAGTCTAAATCCGTGGTCTGTGTTTACTTTCTCTCCAGGCATCACTTCATTTCCAAGGGCGATAACTCCGAAATGGTTCAAGGACGTAACTACGTTTTCTTTAGTTGTCCTAACATTATGCTAGACTTGTATATTAAAGTTATGGGTTCAGAAAATAAGTAATTTGGGAGACAGTGAATGTCTCTTACAATGAGCAATATTTTCTCATGATTTTGTGCTTAAAATATATTTTAAATCCTATTAAAATATCAAGTAAATATCAGAGGTTGTATACCATTTTATTTAGAGAGAGGACATAAAAAGAAATACAATTTAACAACTCTTATTATATTATTCGAATAAATATGAGGTATTCCCCTCGCTGATGTTGATTGTTAAATGATTGCTTAACATTGTTTGATGTTGACAGTCTTTTTTTTGGGGGGGGGGGTTAAAACTACGTGATTAAAAATTAAGGTTATCATTTTGCAAATAACATAGTAAAACAAGAACATGTACATTTTGCTTATTCTGTTCATTTGTATTATTTGGAATATTCTGATGATTTGTATTATTTGTATTAATTGTATTATTTGTATTATTTGGATCATTTGGATCATTTGGATTATTTGTATCATTTGTATTATTTGGATTATTTGGATTATTTGGACTATTTTTATTATTTTTCTTATTTGTGATCATTTGGATCATTTGGATTTTTTGGATCATTTGTATTATTTGTATTATTTGGAATATTCTGATGATTTGTATTATTTGTATTAGTTGTATTATTTGTATTATTTGGATCATTTGGATCATTTGGATTATTTGTATCATTTGTATTATTTGGATTATTTGGATTATTTGGATTATTTGGACTATTTTCATTATTTTTCTTATTTGGATCATTTGGATTATTTGTGTTATTTGCAATCTTATGATGATTTGTATTATTTGTATTAGTTGTATTATTTCTATTATTTGGATCATTTGGATCATTTGGATCATTTGGATTATTTGTATCATTTGTATTATTTGTATTATTTGGAATATTGTGATGATTTGTATGATTTGTATTAGTTGTATTATTTCTATTTGGATTATTTGGATCATTTGGATAATTTGTATCATTTGTATTATTTGGATCATTTGGATCATTTGGATTATTTTTATTATTTTTATTATTTGGATCATTTGGATTATTTGTGTTATTTGGATTATTTGGAGTATTTGAAGTATTCGGAGTATTTGGATTATTTGGAGTATTTTGGCATATTTGGATTATTTCGAGTATTTGGAGTATTTGGAGTATTTGGATTATTTGGATTATTTGGAATATTTTGAGTTTTTGGAGTATTTGGATTATTTGGATTATTCGGATTAGTGTTCTCATTTTGGATTTTTTTCTTACAACGTTTCAGTCGATGCAACTTTCACCATTCTCAATATATTATTCTTTTGACGATTAATCCGAATCGGGAATCAGAAAAATCAAAACTTTTTGGGGTATCGGAATGTGGAAACATTTGAGCTTATTTCCGATTCTTAAAACGATTCTCATAAATTATTATTTAACTTAATTCTCCATTGCTGATACTTATGATCAATTAACACTAAAATCTATATAATACTACGTAAATACATTTTACTTGCATAATAAACAAAGAAAATGAAACCTAGGTAACCTTTAAAATAATGCAGTTCATCGACAAGCTTTGGAAGAGTGTTTACAAATTAAATAAAAGATTTTTGTCAATAAAAATACTGTAAAACATCATTGACGATTAAATTAAAAGTGAAATATAAAAATATAATAAGATTAATTTTGAAAAAAAAACATTTGATTAATCAACTATTGATTGTTTTGTTGAATAAATGTATTATAAGTATATAATATCCCTATTTTCATTTTCAACTAGGAAAAACTTCTATTCGGTTATTATTTTCCTTGTATAACTTGTATTAATTCTTCAGGTTAGCCTCATTCACTCATTTCAATTATTGTATTTTCCACTAAATCTCTTCTTTGATTCAGTGTCCTATACCTACTACTATTCAATATTATGACTTCGGCCCTAGTATCAGTACCAGCCCTATAATTACATGTTAGTCTTATTTTTATTAGTCTTCTACGAAAGTACTCGAATTCCCCCTTCTTTTTCAATCTCTGGTCGTTTTTGTATAAAATAAACTTTTAGTTGTCAAAGTTTAGGATTCTCTTCAAAATTGACAAATATGACGTAGAAGCTTCAAGTATTATGACGTAGTTTCTCTTACAGATAGACATCAAATATCTGTACTAATATAAAGTTATAGATGTGTGTATGTGTGTTTATTTTTATGTGTATGTATGTAATATTAGGTGTGTGTATATGTTTATATATTTGTATGTATATGTGTATAAAGTTTGGTATGTGTATATGTTTAAATATTTATATGTATATAAAGTAAGGTATGTGTATGTGTTTATATATTTGTATGTATATGTATATGAAGTTAGGTATGTGTATATGTGTATATATTTGTATCTATATGTATGTAAAGTAAGGTATGTGTATATATTAATATATTTGTATGTATATGTATATAAAGTTAGGTATGTGTATATGTTGAAATATTTGTACGTATATGTATATAAAGTTAGGTATATGTATATGTTTATATATTTGTATGTACAGGATTCACTCCTAAACTAATTAACAGATTGTTAACGAAATGTCATTAATGAGTCTTCTGCAATCTTGAACGAGATTCACTTGTTTTTTATATTCACTGCAAGCCTGTATAATAGGAGGCATACTTATAAAAAACAATCTTGTATCAGACATTTGATAGGTACAAATTAATTTTGGGGGTCTATTTTCTTACTTATTATTATAAATTCTTAATGACAACATGTGTATCAATGTGACTAAGTGTTTACATAGATATAGATAACCGCATTTACATAAATTGCACCATTACTTCTCAAAGTTTTTAATTTGATTTCAAATTTCAAAAGCGTGACGTAAAATCTTTGAGCAATGCGACGTAGTTTTTTCTTACAGGGAGGCAATAATAAACATTATAAAAAACTACATATAGCTAACTAAAAGAGAATAAATGTTGCCTAAAGCAGTTGGTACCTTTATGAACTATAACATTTAATTATACAACCAGACGCCAATTTTACATTGCTCTTAAACCATGAGGATAATTCAACCTGTACAACACGAGCGTTCAGAAATTGACTCCAACACAAAGTATCCTTCCACCAATCCAACAAAATGTCATTAATGTGTTTTCTACAAGTCGTAATGAGCTCGAATTCACAATTCACTTGTTTAATTATCACAGAGCGCCTGTGAGGGGTGAGACCTTCTCATTAAAAATGGTTTCGTGTCATGTAAGTACGAATACATTAACTAACTTATTAATGAGATCGTCCTTTTCAATCTGACTCTGTATTTACATAGATGTTAATGGCCGTGTTTATATGAAATAAACTATTCCCTGTCAAGTTTTGTTTTTTCTTTTAAATATCCGAAATATGGCGTAAAATCGTTGAGAAATATGACGTAGTTTATCTTAGACATAGACGTGAAATATATGTAGTTATATAAAGATAGGTATGTGCGTATGTTTATATATTTTTATGTACAAGATTCATTTCTGAACTAATTAACCGATCATTGTGAATTTACAAACACACTTGCTTGGCGTAAGGGTGGGTTATGTTGGCTATATTTGGTTTAATTTACTTTTATGCAAAAGGGAGGAAACTAAGAATAGAACAACTTCATGAAAATACTACCGATGTTTTTTTTTTATTTCTGTCTTTAGCTCTTAAATATCAATTTATAAATATTCACCAAGTTTCAGTTTCTATTAAGTATTTTCAAGGGATTTTAGTGTGCGAACAATTCCATTTGAAAATTCAAATATTTCAGATTTGCATTAAATTATATTCATAGCTGCAAGACAACAATTAAGCAACGTTCCCTGAATTTTAAATTTCTTCTGGGGATACCTTAAGCTTTTCGTAAAAAATTAAATCGGTTGACCGTAGTCGAGGGCGATCCGAAGGTTCCCTTTACATAAGTTATTACACCGAGGTGTATAAGAGGGCGCAACTAGTTTCCCAGGATAACGCCACTTACCCTTTATCACCATCTTTTAATTCTGGATGTTTAGCAAAGGGGGTGAAGCACCATTCTGTAGTGTTCAGTATGGCTAAACCGACGATTAAACCGTAACCTCCAGACCCTTTAGCGAATACTGCTATCATTATGCGAAATGAACCAGTTTAAATGTGGTGCTAAATTGTTCTGTTCGGCGAATCAATTTTACCCATCCTGGGACGGGTATTCTTGAAATTCATAATATATTAAGCTACATATTTCACATCAGAAATAAAAAATAAAAAAAGCCTCCAATATATTTTGTCGCGTGCGTATTGCGTAATACAGCGTTTCGTGATCTTTATGAACTATGACATCTGATGATCCGTCCAAACGCTAATTCTCCATTGCTCGAAAATCTCGAGGATTATCAAACCGGAACAACACGAGCGTTTAGGAAATGGAATCGCGGATAAACGGAGAACGAAATACGGAATTATCACCGGGGAAAGGCTCAGCATGTTCTGTGACAGCATTCGGCCCCGCAGCGACTGACACGAAACATCGCTACCAATTAAACAGCGTCCGTGACCGCTGTTTCTTGTTGCAGATCTTATAAGTCCTCCACGTAATCACGTTCCTTCGAGGTAACAGGGGAGGGTGCATGTTAAAAGATGGTAAGAGCCACACATAGAAATGACACAACATTGAGATTAACATCGGATCATCGGAGTCGGTAATTAACAAATTAAAACTTTGTTCAATCCAAACAAAAACAATTATAACCAGTGGATGCCCATAACAGTAGGTTGTTAGTTGGTTATGCTTTACCGCACATAAACGGTCGATGGGTCATCTTTATACCAAATCGTCCGTATCATTTGTATACGATTGATTCGTAGATTCATTTGCTTTATAAACGTATAGTTTGTAAATAGGAAAAACTCAACATCCTATATAAAGACCACGTTACGAATAAGGAAATAAAGAAAAGGCCTAGATAAAACAAGCAGTCAGGCTATACGAAAATTAGCTGACCACTGTGAAGTGCATAAAGTGGCAAGGCAATGGCACATGGTCAGCAGCTGTGTCCACAATTAATAAAAAGACGTTAGGAATTTAGGAGTAAATTTTCTAAATACAAATATATATACCTTATATATATATATATATGCATACACATACAGACTGTTTCGCTGTATCACAGCTCTTCAGTGCGCCTAGACCAGCTAGTGCCTCAAGCCGGGATTAAAGCTGACGGTCGGCGCATCTACCATTGCGCTATAATGCGACACTGGCTGAATATAAGCGAAATCTCAATGATATTGATATATATATATATATATATATATATATATATATATATATATATATATATATATATATATATATATGTATATATATAGGAATTAAATTCTCTTTCTCTCTCTCTCTTTATATATATATATATATATATATATATATATATATATATATATGTATATATATAGGAATTAAATTCTCTTTCTCTCTCTCTCTTTATATATATATATATATATATATATATATATATATATATATATGTATAAGTCAGGTTTATATCATATTCCAATAACCATGTTTTTATTTTATTATTTTTTCACAGTTTCAAAAAACATAACATTTCTGTGAGATATATTTTTACGGTCCGTTTATTTGTCTTGTGCCAAACAATATTTTTATATTAATGTCGTATCTGCAACATTACAAAATCATAAGAAAAATTCACAAAGAGTAAAAAGTTCTTGGATTAAAGTGTCTTGAAAAAACCTACACTATACACTGGTTCATTTTTGAGTGAAAACAAACAAAAAACAAAGAAAAGAGCAAACTCACACGTGGGGGAACCCACTAATACGTCATTTTTCTTCTGTTGTAACTAATAGTCGATAGTTATAAATAATCTCGTTCCAACGTGTACCTGTTCTTTCTTAAATCAACGCTCTACATGTTAGGCAAAGGCGGAATCTTTTATGGCATGTATCAGGTAAGTTCATACTATATTCTCCACTCGGATACGGTTCTGGATGATCATATCCGCCACGGTATGCACCAATTTTTAACAGATGCTGTTAATAAGCTTTGCTCCAAGTAAAAGCTATTGCAAGTGATTATAAATATATTTTGCTACACATTTGCAAAACATGTTTCGTCCGCAGCTATAGAAATCCAGCTCTTTTCAAGCCTAACGTATTTCCTTTGCGTTTTGGAATTCAACTAACTGAAAACGTAAAGAAAGAACTTGATAAAATAAAGTTTCATATAGCTGTGACCGAAACATGTTTCGCAAATGTGTAGCAAATAATGTTTGTATAAATAAAAAATATATTTATGACCATGAAACAGTTACAGTTATTACTAGCAGGACACTTGCCCCGGCGTTGCCTGTGATAGATAAATTTTTTTTTTTTTAAATGTAAGCATTACAGTATTGATTAGTCAAAAAACATTTAAAACCCACTCTATGATTTAAGATTTATCGATGTTTTGAATCAAACAAAATAGATTTCTCTATGTTTTGGGTGACTGCCCTCTTTTACGATTGTAAGTAGCGGTTTATTCAACCAATTAAAAATCACTGCCCCCAAAGAAAATACGAATGAAGTATAAGGGTAGTCTCAGTCTATGGAAAAAGGAACAGGAGCCTTATCACTTTTGTCATTATTTTTGTAATTTAAAAAGGGTAGCATGTACGTTTAGTGGTGTTGATAAAGAAAAGAAAATAATTAAAATAAAGTAAAATGTCAATTTAATTTAATTCTTATAGAAACATATATTTCGTTTGATTATAACAGTTAAATAGCAGTTGTTAAGCCTACTGCAAATCAATGAAAAAGTGCTAATTTAAGTGATAAGCACTTAACAGAGTAACAGAAATATGAAGCCATTTTATTTTTTTTTATTTTTGTAACAAACGCAACAAGTCCAATCAGAATCCTACTGGCGTTGTCCGTATCTTACTGGAAGAAGTAACGGAACGTTATATTAAATCGATTAAAACGATTTAAATATCTTGTAGTTTATCGGAATAAAGCAGACTATAATTGTACCTAAATGATTAGAAAAATCACGTTAGCAAACACTTCTCATTAGATCACTGAAGTTAAGCAAAGTTGAGCCTGTACCAATACCAAATGAGTGAGCCTTAAGAAATAGCAGACGATGTATGGAAGAATGACAGTGAAACCTCTTTACAAATAAAGCTCCGATGAACTTGCTGCTTTGGTGCCCGCATCGATGTAAATACACTAAACCAACGCGGCAATCAGCTAAATCTCATCCATTAACTGCGGAAGTCCCCAGAACCGGAGAGCCTTCTACTCAAATATCTTATTTCCTTGGGCTGCCTTCCTTTGGAACTCCCTCCCTGCTCACTGTTTCACCGACTCTACCGATATTAAAAAAATGTAAAACTAATGTGAACAAACATATCGCTACACAGCTCCCAATTAAAAATGGCCCCATACACTTTTACCCTAATTCTCAGAAGCCCCTTACGTCCACAGTGACAAATTGCCTTGTTTGGGGTGAACTATGATTAGAAAAAAATACAACCCTGAATATGTCTAGCAAGTAATTCAGTAAAACCTGCTAATCCATACATGTGTACACACAACTAAACACGCGCTCCCTGAGCGGAAGTGTTGTTCTCAATAATGTGGAGAGTACTCTGGAGAGGGTATACAATTCCTTTTTTTCTTCTTTTTGTTTCAACTGGTAAGAAAGAATCAAATAGCGATTTGTCATATTAAATGCTTTATTTTGTCTTACATCAATAATCCGGCTAACTTATCTTTATATTTTAGATTTATGTACACATCTTTTCTAGGAAAACGTGATTACTTCATGAACACCTTAATAGTGTTTCCCCTTAATTGACACACTGCCAAATAACCGCCTATACGCCACAAACCGCCAAATAACACCCTATATGTCACACACCGCTTTAATTGCAATACTAAATCTTCCCTGTTATTGTGTTACTTCTATTTGTGAAACTCTACGCCGTATTGATGCGTATTACGTGACCATATATTCTAAAACATCTTTATTAGCCGTATGTTTAATCTGAGCTAAATTGAATTCGCATATTCGGAGTGTTTTCAATTTTTATTTCGCCCTTCCTCCTTTTTGTGTATATTCGACAAAATCAATAGTCAATATCTCAATTAGTGCAGCCATTTTTATCGTTGCGTGCTCTTTACAATAATAAGCCGGCGCGCGCACGTGAATGGCATCCTGATATCTTACAAGAGGAAGACTTTATTTGTATTTTGTTTTCTGTTCTGATGTTCCATTGCGAGTCGGGGAGATGGGGCGATTATCGACGGTTTAAGAAGACAAGCAATAATTTCGAAAGTTGTTATCTTTCAAAATGGCCGACGTTTTATTAAATGCCAAACAAATGCCACACGTGCGTAGGTCTCAATTTTCTAGCTTTTACTCGGCTGGCACAAGGTCATTGGTTTCTATTCAAGACTTGCAATTCGTTTATAAATGTGCGTATTTCTGCTGAGAACAATGCAAACGAACATTATTAACTTGCATCAGCAAATCTCTTACGATATCCGTTCGTCTTGCTTACGTTTTCCTTTTTGCTGTCCCTCAAATTAAGAAACAAAACAGGATTTCACATAAATGTGCGAACTCAACATTTTTTCCCGCTCGTTTGAAACGACTAAGTTTACGGCACAATGAAATGCCAAATCGTAATAATAAAACAGACAACCAAAAACCCAGAATAACAGATAGATACAAGACAGAACGTGGGACGAAATTACGCTCACTTTTCCTACGCTTCTAAGCCAAGGGAGGTAAAATGAATGCTCAACTAACGCACACAGAAGCAAATGACTAATTTATTTACACATACGCATATTGACGCACTAATAAATGGCGATATATTCACACAGTGACAAAGCCCGAATACGCACAACGGACCTTTAATTCACACACATACTCACACTATCAAAGCGCAGCACATACACATACTGACAAAAACAAATGAATAACCATTAACTTACACACGTTAACATATATTCATACATTCACAAAACAAAGGCAAAAAATCAGCACATGATCCCACCCTGCCTCTTACTCACACACGCGTATTCAGAGGAACGGAAAAACATTTAGACATACACTCTTCTAACACTTCATTGAAAATTTTACAGATACAAAGGACATTACCTTTCGCTGCTTTTACATTATAATTGCCCACGTGGATCTAGGTACATTAATATCCTACCCAAGCCAACATCTAAGCTACATATTTAATATCCAATAGGTGTTTATTCAATTAATGTATTTACATTTATTGTATGCATAAACTAACACGGGCTTACACGGTAGGCCGGAAATGAAATTGGGTTAGAGTTAGGGTTAGGGTTGAGGTTTAGGGTTAGGGTAAGGGTTTAGGTTAAGGTTTGAGTAAAGGTTAGGGTTAAGATTAAGGTTAGGGTTTAGGTTTTAGGTTTAGGGTTAGGGGTATGATTAGGGTAAGGGTTAGGGTTTTGAATTAGGGTTAGGGCTAGGGTTAGGGTTTAGGGTTTAAAGTTAGGGTTAGGGTTATGGGTAGGGTTAGAGTTAGTTTGGGGTAAGGGTTAGGTTAGGGTTTAGGGTTTAGGGTAAGGGTTATGGGTAGGGTTACGGTTTAGGGTTAAGGTTAGGGTTAAGGTTAGGGTTAGGGTTAATGTTAAGGGTTATGGTTTTGGGTTAGGGTTAGGGTTTAGGGTTTAGGGTTTAGGGTTAAGGGTTAAGGGTTAGGGTTTAGGGTTAGGGTTAGGGTTATGGTTAGGATTAGAGTGAGGGTTAAGTGTTAGGGTTAGGGTTATATATTTAATTACGATCTAAAAGCTAAATATAAACAACTTGTTTGTTGAAAAAGATTAGGGTCAAACCTAACAAAAAGGGAGACAAATAAATGTCTGGTCCTATATATTTACTACAAATATGGCGACGGTTGTTAACAACAACAGAAATAAAGCGAAACAAAGAAGGGGACATCTCTACGCATCGATCCGACTACGTGCAACGTGTCAACGAGAACGCAACTGTTTCTTGCAATGACAATGCGGACAATCGGTTGAGAGTCTAAAGGATTCCCAATCTTACGTTACGCGTATACATTTCCTTAACGATGGGTATTTTATCGGTTTTTTTTCTGTTGAGGTTTAAACGCTCCTACCTATCAGAATGTTAACTTACCCGTTTCTTGTACTGACGTTAACTTAAAACTTGATCCATCGCTTTAAGGTCTATAAAGTTTTTCAAACGCGTATCAATCGAATTTATCTTTATTTTTCTTAATAGTCGATCGCTTACAGGCATATAAATAAGACATATATATATATATATATATATATATATATATATATATATATATATCTGTAAAGGAGTAAGGCTACCAACATTTGTAAAAAGTGTTTATCAACATTTATTTATTATTTTGTTATTTTATAATTTTATAATTTTATATAACGCGTTTCAAGCGGTGTTCTCCTATTATCATATATGTAAATCCATTTGAAGAAATGTCTTTCGATTTGAAAGTGTTGTTTCATCAAACAACACTTTCGCCACCTGTACGCTTAAATACTAGAGTAAATGCCACTGTATACAAAAATGTTTTAGAACAGTATGTTTTGCCAGTGTTGCACAATTCTGATATCGAAAAGCCTGTTTTTCATGCAGGATAATGCTCGCTGCCATAAGGCAAAGCTGGTCATGAATTGTCTGGCAGATCAAGAAGTAGAGGTAATACACTGGCCTGCTCAGAGTCCTGACATGAACCCTATAGAAAACATATAGAAAACTCTAGTACATAATGTTATGGCACAGCATCCAGAAAACATCGAAGACTTGTGGTCGAAACTGTAAGATGAATGGGCCAAGATAACATTGGCCTAATGTCAAAATTTAGTGAAATCCGGCAGTCGTAGATGCGCAGCAGTTATTGAAAACAAAAGTAGAAATACCAAATATTAAATCGCGTTTGCCTTTTTAATGTGATTTAGTTAAAAATGATATTTTGTTCCTTAATTTTGGACACTGTAAAATGGTGGATAACATTTAAAATATTATTTTAATTCTATCTGAAAATCGCGGTAAAAGTCCAACTACATAATTTACATATGTAGTGACATTTTCACATTTAATACCTGTTCCCTAATTTTGGCCGGTACTATGTATATATATATATATATATATATATATATATATATATATATATATGTGTGTGTGTGTGTGTGTGTGTGTGTGTGTGTGTGTGTGAAATAATTAAATTTAGTGATAGGGGCAAACTTCTAAACAAAAAACAAGAAACATCAATTAACTGTAGGCATAATAGATTACACCTTCTTAGTAATCCACTTATAACCCTGTTACTATCTCATAAAAAAAACACTTCACCTACCCATCAACTGGTAATTTTGTCAACACAACTATCATCTTATACCTTATTTATTAATTATTATTATTATTATTATTATTATTATTATTATTATTATTATTATTATTATTATTACTATCATCATCAAAATATTTTTATTATCATACTCACAACGATTAATACTAGTTGTCATCTTCTCTATTTTTCTTTACCCTCAAATTTTTTTATCCATTTATTGATTAATATTTTTTATATTTTTTAGATTATTTTTAGATTATCATTATCAATTATTATTACCATTATAAATATTTTAAACTTAATTATTTGACATTGAATTATTTTTTATTTCTGTGCTTTTATCAAGATTATTATTTTTGTTAGTGGTGGTATCATGTCTGCTGTTACTATCATAGTTATTATTATTTGCGGTAGTGAAATTAACAGTATTACTATTATTGGTAGTTTGGTAGTTTTGTTTTACGGCATATCAACCCTTTTTGGGTTATTTAATGCCGAATCTGGTCATTATAGTGAAAGTTTTTATGCTTCAAGTACTTTATATCTTCAAATGTTTAATCAGGGTTTTTGGTTTGGTAGTTTTGTTTTACGGCATATCAACCCTTTTTGGGTTATTCAATGCCGAATCTGGTCTTGTTTTCTTCTCTTTTTTGTTTCTTTCCCCTTTTAATATCTGTTTCTATTTAGCCCATAGTTGGGACCATAACAGGTACTACCACTCCGGGTCAGGGTGGACCTGGGAGCAATGGTAATTAAGAGGAGGCTCCACATTCCCCAAAGTCCGTAAGCCGGATCTCACCATCGGATGTAGTTTAAGGTCATATCCAGGACCGGGAGTAGGGTAGGAAAAATAAAAATAAAAAAAGGGGAGGGAGAAAGGGAGAGGGGCTGTTGTTTTTGTTTTTGGTTTTGTAGAACATAATTAAGTTTTACAAACAAAAAAAAACAACAAAAAAAACGTCAATGTAGGTGAATTTCGTCTCAGGGATCCACAGGCAGCCTGATCTGGTATCACCAGATTACTATTATTAATAATATTGATATTGTCATGTTTACCGTTACCTGACTTTTGCTTCGATTGTCATTAATGATAATGTCATTATCTATAACTTTATTATTTCAATTATTATTATTACCATTATGTTTATTATTATTATTATTAGTAGTAGTAGTAGTAGTAGTAGTAGTATTATCATTGTTATTATTATTATTGTTATTATTATTATTACTATTATTATTACTATTGTTATCTTTATTGCTATTATTATCATCATTATAACTACTACTACTATTTGTACTGTTCTATTATTATTTATTACTTTTTTACTATCATTATGACTATTGTTAAAATTACTGGGATTACCACTCTGCTTACTGCTATCGGTAAAACCACTATTATTACTATTTTTATATGATCAGCATCATTGCAACCACTAACTCATATCACAATATCGGCAAACATTATCTTATTATTTACTATTATTATGATTATCACTACCTCCTAGTATTTCTAATATTTCTTAATTATTCTATTTCTTTCCTAAACTATTATTTTTTAATTTTTTTATAAATTCTTAAATATTATTGACCACCATTATCGTTGTTGTCGTCGTTGTTATTATTATTACTATTTTTATTACTATTATTATTATTATTATTATTATTATTATTATTATTATTATTATTATTATTATTATTATTATTATTATAATTATTATTATCATTATTATTATTATTATTATTATTATTATTATTATTATTATCATTATTATTAATAATAATTAATAACGTCGGCATTTTCTAGTTATTCTTTAGTTATATTTTTTTAGTACTTTTAAATTAAATTAAACTATTATTATTTTTATTATCATTCATTATTATTTTCATTATTTCATTTCAATTATTATGGGTGTTTACTATTATTATTATTACTACTACTAATCCTGTTATACTTAACTAATAGATTTATTCTATGTATTAATTTATTAATGGTAAGCTAATAAACTCTAGACAAAATATAAAGATAATATAAATTCAGAATTAGCGACACATTTGATTACCACCACACCAATTACACGCCTCTGCTCGCTACTAATGCCGAGTATAGCTGATCGGTTTGTCCGCACGCACGCATACACACATATACACAATATTATAGTTCACTTGAAAAATACATTTATCCGCTCGACTTGAAAATAACTGTCGTTTTTTGACTCTTGAATCGTGCATGTCCACCTCCCCCTCCTATTTTCTATTTCCTATCTCTTCTCTCTTAGTCTGAATCAACGGACGTTTTCTTTTCCTTTTTCTTTTCCTTCTTTTCCTTTATTTGTCTACCTTCCTATCATTTTACCCTACTCTCTTCATTATGTGTTTCTCTTTCCACCTTATTTTATTTATTTATTTATTTATTTATTTATTTGTCCTGTTTGTTTCAGATTTTAGATTTTTGATTTTTTTAGATTTTTTGATTTTTGATTTTTAACGGCCCTAAATCACGTGACCCCCCAATTTTGTAAATGTTAAATTTCTTTTCTTCTTCTCTTTCTTTATCTTCCATTTCATTCTCTCCAAATATGATCTGAGGTTAAGGTCGGATTCTAACTCTACCTGATGAGATCTCAGTTCATAGTAACGGTTGATCGATAACATCGACATGCCAGTGTCGCAGATTTTGTACATGTCTGTGTAAATAAAAAAATATCATATATATATATATATATATATATATATATATATATATATATATATGGTTACATTATTTGTTACATATGTGCATACATGTTTCGGTTGTAATCTTCATAGAAAGTCAACCTCTCTAGACCAAAAGAAGGGATTTTTGGTCTGAAGAGGTTGACTCTCAATGAAACGTACAACTGAAACATGTATGCAAATATTAACCAATAATATTTATATGAATACAAATTTATACTAAAGAACAGCTCTACTTGTTATTGAGCACTTTTTTATAAACACTGGATTTCCAACAGATTAACATCTACAGAAACTAATATAATGCATGTACTATATATACATAGAGAGAGAGAGAGATAGATAGAGAAAGAGACAGACAGACAGACAGACAGACAGACAGACAGACAGACAGTGGGAGACTGAGAAAGAGAGGGCAAATTTATGGATAGATTTTGTTTATTATTATCAATAACCTTAAATTCATTCATTTCAAATCGCTAAATATTTTCTAAATGAGATTAAATCAATCATCGATAATCGAAAATGATTCATTATACGTTTAATGCCTGTAGCAAAATTGGTTAAAAACGAGATGATATGGGAATGCTTGTCTATTGTAATAACACGTGTCGTACATAATTTTAAATAGTTTAAGTTTGTCTCTAGAAATGTGATTAGGTAAAACACTGGAAGATATTTGTCAATTTGTTTTCGTCTGAGTAATGAAGTGTAACTTAGTTGTCTCAGTGCAAACCCAGAACACGAATTATTAAACGTTCAGGATTTATTACTAATTATCAATATATTATAGTAAACATTAGTAGACTAACCTACTAAACATGACATGAATATGTTTATTAATCATACAAATAACAATATGCCATCTCCGGTCGCATATCGTTCCTATTATATATCACGAACAAACATATACGAAGTTGTTCTCCAAAGAAAGGGGTAATGCCTGGGAGGAGTGTATCATGACAACCAAACACATACCAGTAATCTCATCGCGAGAGAATAAATACTACACGACCCCTAAAACGAGAGGTAATGCCTAGGAGGATAGTATCATGATAACAGAACAAATAATACATCACCAACTCAAAACGAGAGCCGCTAATTAGGTAAATACTATCAGACAATGTATCGGATACTGCTGTCGTATTTGGGGGGGATCTCTCTCCTATTTGAGGGTTCTTGATAAGGTGCAGGAACGTATCTATAATTTGATTGGTCCAACCCTTTATTTTTCTCTGCACCCTCTCTCTCTCACAGACGTGGTGTGGCTAGTCTCAGTCTTTTCGATAAATACTATTATGACGTGTGTTGTTCAGAATTGTCTGACCTATGTATTTTCTCTTTTGTTCGATCTCGTTTGACTCGTTGGTCGAGTGGTGTTCATCAATTCGCTGTTTTGATACCTCATTGTAACAAAGCTTCCTATTCCAGTAGCTTCTTTCCAAGAACTGCAGGCTTGTGGAACTCTCTTCCTGCTGACTGTTTTACTCCTACCTACAGACTTGGTATTTTCAAGTTTAAGGCCAATAGGCATCTCCTGTCTTTGTGATTATCATCTTTCGTTTTTGTTAGTTCCTTACATCAAGTGGCTTCATGTCTTGTCTGGAGCGAATTCCATTAAAAGATCCTGGAAGGATGGTAGCGTGAACACAGAATCGATACTGCATTACCCCGCATTCCTCAGGAAGAAAAAAAGACGTAATGTCTAGGAGGATGGTATCATAGGGAACGAATATCTACTACACTGGGTCCAAAGGACGAGTTAGATCATAGTAGAATAGAATCATGAAAATGGAGCATATACGGTTATCCTATTAACGGTGCTCCCACACAGAATTCGATAAATTACGTGTATAAGGATTAGAAATGGTATTATGTTGTTGTTTGTTTTAAAATAATATTAACCGAGGAATTATTTCGAGTTTAAATCCAAGTAGAATTACGCACGAAAACGTGCGAATAGCACAGTTGAAATCTACGAACTATCGGAGAAATTCGTAAATAATCCCAAGTTCGTCTAATATGGCCGCCAAGTGTCACGTTTTAGATTGACCGGAATGTGTTGAACGAAAAACGAACCCTTCACAGAAAGAAATAAGTTTATAAAAAGTGTTAATATGAAAAATGTTCGTTTATACTAAATTATTTTTATACTTAATTTACATATTTGAAATAAAATAATATATTTATAATCACACACAGCTTTGCTTCGTTTCGTTTCTTTAGGTCAACAATTCTATGTTTCTATCGTTGAGATTTTTCCCTCAAAATTATGAGTTTTTTAGCACGTTTTCTTTTCTATTTTACTAATGAGTAGTAAATTGATTTTACTCAAAAATGTTCTTACTATCATAATATGAGAACAAAAATAATCTATCTCTATCTCTCTATATATATATAGTCATCCACATCTATCTCTCTCTATCTATCTCTCTATATATAGTCATCCACATACAGCCTCTTTCGCAGCTCATCAGTGCGGCTAGACCAGTTAGTGTCTCAAGCCGGGATTGAAACGCAACCGTCGAGCTGACAGTCGGCGATGCTAACCCCTACGCCATCATGCGACACTAATTTTACTCAGAGTTTGAACTTGTTTGTGTGGGAGCACTGCTAGTAGGATAACAACATATACTATACTACTCCTCTGAATTGATCATTAAAATAAATTAATATAATATGTTCGACTTGAGACACACATATATCGACTCTCTATTAGGAGTTGATTTTCGTACAAATTGAAAATAATATGTTTTATTAACTTAAATCAAGTTATAATCAAAAAAATATATTGGTTACTTTTTAGATTAGTTGATCTTCTTGGAAATTCTAATCACCATTGGTTAATGAATCATATAACTTGTCTTTAGTCTGTAAACTCTCATTCGGAGCCATGATAAGATTAATAATAAGAGAGAACTGAAAGGGATATGGAACATGAAGAAAGTCAATATAATACCAATAATCGTAGGAGCACAAGGAACAGTCCATAAAAATGGAAAAAAGACAGGGGAAAATTGAAACCAAAGGGATCACTGAGACCATACAAAGTATAGCGATGATCAAAACAGCTGAAATCTTTAGAAAAATCCTCGAATGCGTAAACCAATCCGCATAAGCTACGAACGGTAACCAGTCACATGGAATTTACAACAGGAAAAAAAACACAAGAAGAACACCAGCACACGAATGAAGGAACAGAAACTGCAAGAATCCACATCAACTGCACCTACCCTAAAAAATGTGATGGCATCATTCTCGACTGATACCACACAAAATAGTCGTGACGGGTCAAGGAGGATGAAAAGACCGAGGATGGGTGCGGAGTGCACATGGACATTCGAGATGTCTATTGCCACCCAAATACTAGAGAAAACAAATAGTCGCTGCGAGCGGCTGTAGTGATAATGAAAAAGCATTTGCAATGCTTATGGAAAAATGTGGAGAGTACAGGAAATCTGGTGAAACATTTTGTCACTCAGGCTCCATGAAAAACTACCAGTTCTTATCAGTGAGTAGTCACCGCTTATGATCCGAGTGAGAAGTAGTTAGTACTGAATTTTACATATTTATAATATAAAGAGCGACTCTATATATTACTCCGGTAACATTCTAAGTGAGGACTCTCAGAATCAAACTAAAGACGTATCACTAGTTCAATTGACATTGAAGCTACCAGAAATCTAACGAAATGAGACCACACCCGCAAATGTGGTGACGCAAGGTTCGGCCTGTGCCACAAAAAATGTCGGAAATGGTCAAAGAAAGACCGACGAGGGATTCACCCACCAAAAATTAACCTCGTAATAATTCTGAAAAAGTGAAAAATTGAGGGAATTAATATATATATATATATATATATATATATATATATAAAAGCTGTCAATTTCTGCTTTTAATTTTATTATATATAGTGTATTTTATCTTCATATATATATATATATATATATATATATATATATATATATATGGGCGCGATGGAGTGTGCCGGTGTGTATGCGTGGATACGTGTATCGTATTTTTATCTGCTTATCCATCTGTTCACACCCGCATGCCAGATCACACATGACATAAATTTATGGTCTACTCAACCATAGAGACAGACACATGCGTGATCATCATTTCACTGTTTTTTCCTCTTTTTTTCTCTCTCTCTCTCCTACTGCCACCACCCACCTCCCACCGTGCATCCACAATTCTTCAGTACACTGACGAAGGCCGATAGATTATGGCCGAAAATTTTGTTCTCCTTTCTTGGAAAAAAAAACTTTTTTCTATATAAGGGAAAATTTATATTCCTAACGTCAAAATATAGAAAATAAATTGTGAAAATATATAAAAATATATATTTTCACATTGATTTTTTATACACACAGTCATATATATATATATATATATATATATATATATATATATATATATATATATATATATATATATATATATATATATATATATATCGTGTATTATATCTTCATATATATATATTTATATATATGAAGATAAGATACACGATATATATATATATATATATATATATATATATATATATATATATATATATATATATATATATATATATATATATATTTATATTTATATTTATATTTATTTTTACATATGAGGATAAGATACACGATATATCATAACATTAAATGTAGTGAAGACAATGTTTAAAAGAGACAAAAAGGGAAACCGATTTAACACAAGAAGAAAAAACCAAACGAGAGATTCACCGGTTTCGTTCGTATACACAACCTTTTTTCTCAATACGTTCGTTGCTCCGAATAAAACCGATCAATTTCGCGGTGTATTTTTTCCTGCGTTTAATTTTTTTTTTACTTGTGATCTTTTTCATACAATGTGTGTAAGTGTGTGTGTGTGTGTGTGTGTGTGCGTTTTTCGTGTTATTATTCAAAGCGGCCCTATATATTTTTTCCGGGAACATTTTAAATAACATCTTTGAAAATAATACGAAGAATATATCAAGAAGCCAAGGCAACTGTTACTACCAGGCATGAACTGATATCTCCCCTAAAACACACATATACACATATTTAGGCCCAACTTCGGTTGATCACCCACAAAATTTTGTTACGGGTCAACGAGGTTGTAAAGGCCGAAGAGTAGGAGGTCACCTACCAAACATCTATTTGACGCGTTCAAAGCTCACTGGTACCCTATGAGCGCTTACTACCTCTTTAATAATAAAAAAATAAGACGAACCAGAAATCAATGGTAAACGGCTGTTTCGATTATGTAAAAGTGTACGCAACGGGATGGATAGTGTTTGTAAATATGGGGAGACTTATTGGCACTTAGATTCCAGGGTACACCACTAGTTGTTACCAGTGGGCTGACCTTCAACATTTTAAGTAAGGTTTCTAAAAATAATACTAAGTAGGTATCAAGAGTGATACTGAAACCGTCCTTTACCGAAGTGGGAGGAAGGCGCCTTGGAATAGATTTCGGCCCCTTTCCCTGTTTTGGTCTCCGCCGGGGGTAGGTAGTGTCGGTTGTGCGTTTGTAGCTATTGCATATATCGATTTATGAATGTGTTTAAATATCTTCAGTGTGCACAGTGCGCGTTCGAACGGCGGCACCTGCTACCGTCTCTCGCTTTTGGACACGGGTTTGTTTTTGTGCAGTAACTCTAACCGGAGTGATCTGCATAAGAGCGACCGCCTTCT
>OY744539.1:46027855-46035355 GCA_963556195.1 Sepiola atlantica
GTTAACAATACCAAAATAATACATCACGATACCAATATCAAAAAATTAAAAATACTCGAAGCCCTGTACATAAAAACTAAACATCCCACAATCAATAATGTCAATTATGAAACTAGTCGTAACATTTTAAAGTGTCTAGCATAATAATTAACATTACCAAATGCTTAGCCATTAGGTAGTTATGCGTTTGAATTGTATGCACTTTCTTTAACGTCATCAATTTCTTAACGGTTTAAACAGTCAAACTTTTAAATCTCCCATATGTGTAGAACGCCATTACGCTCTCATGTACATTTCAACTTTACGACGCTTTTTCAAGTTATAAACTACTCGCTGTTATAATTCAAAAATGAGCACAACAGTAAAGTCATAATTTGTAAAGACACTAAAACTAATACCGCCTGAAGATGATTTGACGATTCAAATCGAAAGTACTTGCAAAAAAGAAAAAAAGAATGGAACAAGAAACCCATGGATCATATTTATATCAATTTGACCGAAACATTAGATGGACAATTCGGAAAATTGAAAAAATAAAAAAAGCCGCATCAAACAAAACCACTCCGTGTTATTTAATAATGTTTGCCTAAATTAATTTTCTTGAAGATTTCTCTTTTGACCTTGTTGAAATCCCTCATTATAGCGAATCTATCCACTCTATACAGGCCGATATCGGTATAATCAAATACATTAGTGAGGGTCAACAAAATAAATAACCCCACAAGATATGTGACCTCCGTAAAAATTTAAACTCCGCGGTGCCAGAATTAGTATCACAGGATAATATCATCGCTTTCAGCAGCCGTGGTCAGCGTGCAGACGTCCACAGAGTTCTAGGCAGCACTGAAATCATCATGGCTGCTGATTATTAGAAAAGTACCGCTAAATTCAGCAGCAGAGAATGCGTCGAAACGTGATTCTGGTGTAAAACATAATCAACCAGAAATTAGATATACCTTTCGTGGAGTTTTTCAACGCTGCACTAAGTCCTGATCCCCACAGGACCTAGCAAAAAATATACCATATGCGCCTTTGTCTCATTAGATGAATGGGCAGCATTCTCGGTCCGTAGTTCTGCTTATTGGAACAGCTTACCAGACAAGGTAGTGGTGATGCTTCCCATATTCAAGTTTAAAGTCGCCTGCCTATATATATATATATATGTAAAGGAGTAAGGCTACCAACATTTGTAGAATGTTTTTTTCAACATTTATTTATTATTTTGTTGTTTTTTTCAACATTTATTTATTATTTTACCATTTTATGATTTTATATATAACGCGTTTCAAGCGGTGGCCCGCTTTCATCAGATATGAAAATCCATTTGAAGAAATGTCTTTCGATTCGAGCAAATGTTGTTTCATTTGTTTTTGCGCATGCGTGGGTTTGCGGGTGTGTGGGTATCTTTGATTTTTATTTTTATTTTTTATTTGTCATTTTTCCTGTTTCTCTTGGTCAAGTGCGTGTTACCTATCCATGATCCATCGGTCATCCTAGCCTTCTAGGGTGCGGGAGATTTTCTTTTGAAATTTGATACTTTTTATTGCTTTTTGTCTCCAAAAGTTGAAGTGGTGTCTGCGCGCGTGTGTGTCCGTATGTGTGGTCTGATCTTGAGTCTTGTGAATAGGTGGGCGATACATACACACACACACACACAAACACACACACACACACCCATGCGTGCGCACCCACAGGCGTGTGGTTATAGTGACAGAGAGGGGGATAAAGGTTGAATTATATATACATACATACATATACACACACACACACATATATATATATATATACATATATATGCATATATACACATACATACATACATATACACACACACACACATACATATACACACATATTTGCAAAAGATAAATTAATGCAAACGGTCCAAATAGATTTGAACCTGGTTTGGCCGATTTCATAGTTCGGTATTTTATGTGCAAATTTAATGTCTATTGTAAATGATTCATTTAACACAAGTTGCTATTTGACTCATAGCTGTGTAGAAGTGCGCAATAAGAAGTTATGTACTAATATTATCTTCCTTGAATAAGAATTTTCCAGTCTATAGATAACTATAAATAGTTATTTATGTTTGTACTTAACTAGAGGTGGATAAAGTGTGATCAAAGTGTGTGTTGTTAGAGTTATGATCTGTTTAATGTTGGATTAAATTTAAGTATGAAGTTTTTTTCTTGTGTTAGTAAGTAAAAATCACAAAACTTCAAAAAAATCACAAAACTTTGCACAACATACAATAATATACTAACAAAAAAAGAAAAAGATTTCCTAACAAACTTCATGATTAAAACAAACAACTTCTACGGACTACCTAAGATACATAAATCAAATGAGATAAGGAATGCCATCAACACACAGGCATCAGAATATATTAGTGTCCCGAGTCCTAGTGACCTTACATTTAGACCCATAGTAGCAGGACCATCATGCCCAACAAGCAGACTGAGTAACTTAATTGACATATTACTACAACCATTCACCGATCAAGTCAAAAGCTACATAAGAGACGACATACACTTCCTAGGCTCCTTACCACAAATAGTAAATCCCGGGACTAAATTAGTTACATTTGACGTCAGCAGCTTATATAACAACATTCCCCATGACTTAGGTAAACACGCAATATCACACTGGATGGACAAACACCCACAAATACTACACCACAGATTCACCAAACAATTCATCCTCGACAGCATAGACATTATTCTCAACAACAACTCCTTTGAGTTTAATAACAAAAACTACATCCAGATTCTAGGTACAGCAATGGGAACCAAAATGGCACCAACATATGCCACCCTAACACTAGCCTACCTAGAGAAGATATTATATGAAAAGATAGAAGACATATATGGACAGAATATTCAAACTCTCTTCATAAAATCTTGGAAAAGATACCTGGATGATTGTTTTATCCTCTGGGAACCCACATGGGGGGACATCAATAAATTACACAACATACTACAGAACCTACACCCCAAGATTAAATTCACCATTGAACACAGTCAAACAGAACTACCCTTCTTAGATGTATTGATTAAAATTAAAAACACTCACATAATCACAGACATCTACCACAAACCCACAGACACCCAACAATATCTCCATTTTAGAAGCCATCACCCCAAAAGCTGCCTAAAATCTATACCCTACTCCCTAGCACGCAGGATCTGTACTATAGTCAGTGACAAAGACCTCCGGATTGTCCGACTGGAGGAACTACGGAAAACTTTAAAAAGAAGAGGATACCCGCTACAAATAATACATAAAGGTATAGAACTAGCAGAAAACATTCTATTAGAACAATTACGAATCCCCAAAAAACGAAACAAAGAACAAATATTGGCATACATCTCTACACACAACAAAAACAATCCAGAATTATTCACAGAAATAACAAGAAACCTAACCCTACTCAACCATAACAACAAACTAAACGACATATTAAAAACAACAAAAATAATAAAAAGCAAACGCCAACCGAAAAACCTCAAACAAATTTTAACCTCATCTAAACTCAACCAACACACAATACAAAGGGTCACAAAATGCAACAAGGAAAGATGTGGGGTCTGTGACATAATAATGGAGGGGAACTCATACACATTTAAAAACCCAACACAAACATTCACAATAAAAAAAGACCTTAACTGCACCTCCAGGAACGTTGTCTATGTGCTAGAATGTACAACATGTAACGAAGCTTATATAGGTGCGACGAAAACATTTAATAATAGAGTATCTTTACATAAAAGCAACATTAAAATCAAAGAAAACCGTAAATTATTCGTCTCCCAACATGTGCACTCATGCAGCGGAGGAAAATTCAAAATAATGCCAATTTTCCAAAGCCAAGACTACACTTACTTACTAACACAAGAAAAAAACTTCATACTTAAATTTAATCCAACATTAAACAGATCATAACTCTAACAACACACACTTTGATCACACTTTATCCACCTCTAGTTAAGTACAAACATAAATAACTATTTATAGTTATCTATAGACTGGAAAATTCTTATTCAAGGAAGATAATATTAGTACATAACTTCTTATTGCGCACTTCTACACAGCTATGAGTCAAATAGCAACTTGTGTTAAATGAATCATTTACAATAGACATTAAATTTGCACATAAAATACCGAACTATGAAATCGGCCAAACCAAGTTCAAATCTATTTGGACCGTTTGCATTAATTTATCTTTTGCAAATATGTGTGTATATGTATGTGTGTGTGTGTGTATATGTATGTATGTGTATATATGCATATATATGTATATATATATATATATGTGTGTGTGTGTGTATATGTATGTATGTATATATAATTCAACCTTTATCCCCCTCTCTGTCACTATAACCACACGCCTGTGGGTGCGCACGCATGGGTGTGTGTGTGCGTGTTTGTGTGTGTGTGTGTGTATGTATCGCCCACCTATTCACAAGACTCAAGATCAGACCACACATACGGACACACACGCGCGCAGACACCACTTCAACTTTTGGAGACAAAAAGCAATAAAAAGTATCAAATTTCAAAAGAAAATCTCCCGCACCCTAGAAGGCTAGGATGACCGATGGATCATGGATAGGTAACACGCACTTGACCAAGAGAAACAGGAAAAATGACAAATAAAAAATAAAAATAAAAATCAAAGATACCCACACACCCGCAAACCCACGCATGCGCAAAAACAAATGAAACAACATTTGCTCGAATCGAAAGACATTTCTTCAAATGGATTTTTATATCTGATAAAAGCGGGCCACCGCTTGAAACGCGTTATATATAAAATCATAAAATGGTAAAATAATAAATAAATGTTGAAAAAAACAACAAAATAATAAATAAATGTTGAAAAAAACATTCTACAAATGTTGGTAGCCTTACTCCTTTACATATATACTTTTCTCTCGTTGGAACTGCACTAATACTGCACTACCCTCTTTTCTATATATATATATATATATATATATATATATATATATATATATATATATATATATATATAATTAATTAATGCCTATTTTCCCATTTACTAAGATCCAAGCAATTTAAGCTAATTTAATTCAATTACACAACGAAATATATGATTATTTTTACTTATTCAGACGGTATATCGACGAAATCGTCTTCAAACTGTCGTTTTAAATTAATATTTTCACTTAGCTATTTTTTCTAATAAATCCACCATGCAAATCACAAGCCACTATATTCCCCCTAGGAAGGAAATCAATTGAAAAGAGATCCACCGCGCGCCGAGTAAAAATACAAAAAGCAGCGAAATTGTACGTAGAAAACTCTCAAACACGTCAACAGACAGTCAAAAAGAAAGAAGTGAAAAAGTCATAAAATGTTATTTTTGAATATATAAAAGATAAAATTACCTACAATAAC
This sequence comes from Sepiola atlantica, assembly GCA_963556195.1. Taxonomy (NCBI): domain Eukaryota; kingdom Metazoa; phylum Mollusca; class Cephalopoda; order Sepiida; family Sepiolidae; genus Sepiola; species Sepiola atlantica. The sequence continues at coordinate 46,033,277 of OY744539.1, forward strand.
TAGAAGCAAAGTAGAATAACGAAAATATTAATTTAAAAAAAAAAAAAATATATATATATATATATTTCATGCGAACATTAATAAAAATAACAGTATGCATAACTAACGTTTTCGATTCCTCTTCGAATAATGTTCAGCTGGTGAAAGTAGAGAATTTTCAAAATATGTCGCAGAGATGCGCACATTTTCATAATGTTTGCATGAATGAAAAAATGCTGCTTAAATACACTCACACGCAATATATATATATATATATATATATATATATATATATATATATATATATATATGAGTATTTTTACTCATACAGACATTACAAAATCTGCAACACTCGCATGTCGATGTTAGCGATCAACAAATGTGAGAAACAGCTGTTGATCCATAACATCGACATGCCAGTGTCACAGATTTAGTACATGTCTGTATAAATAAAAAATAATGATATATATATATATATATATATATATATATATATATATATATATATATATATATATAAGCTTTATTTGATTTTAAGCACTCGGTTGAAATTATTTAGATTCTTATCCTATGGATATTTACCTGGCCTGGATTATATATATATATATATATATATATATATATATATATATATATATATATGTATATATATATATATATATATATATATATATATATATATATATATATATATATATATATATATATAATGTGTGTGTGTGTGTATAAAAAATCAATGTGACAAATATATTTTCCCTTATATAGAAAAAAGTTTTTTTCCAAGAAAGGAGAACAAAATTTTCGGCCGTAAACCTTCGGCCTTCGTCAGTGTATTGAAGAATTGTGGGTGCACGGTGGATAGTGGGTGATGGCAGTAGGAGAGAAAAACAGGGGAAAAAACAGTGAAATAATAATCACGCAGGTGTCTGTCTCTATGGTTGAGTAGACCATACATTTATTCCATCAATGCGTATTTTCGCTGTTTATTCGATTTCAAATGTATAATTATAATGGTTGTTAATGGATTATAAAAACGAAACACATCCAGGTTTTTATAACGTTTGCAGCTGTATCACCAACGCTATATTTATACAAAACAATACTGATCTCATAATATTTATAATAATTTAATCTCGTTTCACATTAGCTGAAACTTTCTTTTAAGAAACTACAGAATCTTAAACGTATCAGCAATGCCAAATTATAAATGATAACATAATTTATATACAAATAAATATAAATCAGCATTTTATCCCATCCGTTATAAGTCTATTTCGTTTTCAGATAAATGCACTTAGAATGAAATGCACTCAAGATACATTGGAACACAGCTTTCTTTTCACTGCATTATTACATTGGAAAATGACATATTTCACATTGCATGTTTTTCTCTATTATATATATTTTAAAAACTTAATTTATCTTCCCCAACATGTACTAATTCCATTATTTTAAGAAGCATGTGTGTATATGTATATATGCATTTTTGTAATCAACCCTTTTGAGGTTTTAGCTCAATGGATACTAATTAATAATTACAGAGCATTTATCAAAATATGAAAATCTGATTACAGCAACTATAACTTCATTGCCCACTAAAGAGATTCATTTATTACGACTGTTACGTGAAAATCTTGAATGTCTGTAAAATAAAGTAATAGCCGCTAGAATCTGCCTTTTCTATTACCTACATATATATATATATATGAAGAGACAAAATGGTGCCACACTGCAAAATAAATAATGAATTGTATGGGGAAACAGCTTATATAAAATGAAATAGAAAAGAAAACGCTGACTATGTAGGCAAGACTATTCAGCGACTATCGGTGAGAGTGGCTCAACATGTGCCCGGATGCATTCGCCGACATGAACCCGTCCCGTTAGCCGGGCGTTCACAAGCTCAGGAGTCTGCCATAGGCGACCACCTTTGGGACAAAAGAAGTTGTCGTGATCTTTATTCTGATGATACATTTACCATTGTTCACAGAGCATGACACCACTTCCATCTGGACATATTGGAAGCCATCATCATTAATTAACGACGTCCTACTCTCTGTAGACAAAGACAATTAAAACATTCTCTACAGATATTTGGCG
>OY744539.1:46037855-46130355 GCA_963556195.1 Sepiola atlantica
GATTGAAATGTCTTGAAAAAACCTACACCACACAGTGGGTCATTGTTGGTAAAACCAAAGAAAGATCAAAGAACATAGCAAATTCACACGTGGGGGAAGGATCGCTAGAAAGTCATTTTGAATTTTTCTCACTTCAGAGCTAGCACACTCAAAAGTTAATTCAGTAATATTCCTTGAAATAATTAATTCTATCATTTATTTATACAAATTATTAATTCTATCATTTATGTATACAAATTATTAATTCTATCATTTATTTATACAAATTATTAATTCTATCATTTATTTATACAAATTATTAATTTTATCATTTATTTATACAAATTATTAATTCTATCATTAATTTATACAAATTCGAATTCACTAAGGGTAATTACTTTACTTGCCTAAAGTTACATCATTTTGTTTACAATATATATATATATATATATATATATATATATATATATATATATATATATATATATATATATAAGTGTATATATAAGTATATATATATAGATTCTTTCTGTATCATTTTACTTCAGTCAAAGTTCTCAGAAATCAATGGGCCTCTTCCTGAGGCTAACACTTAGTCTCTATATGAGATACATAGATATTCGAATATTCCATTTATGTTTTCCTTTACCTGTCAAACGTTGAGTTAGTAAAGAAGTTAATAATATTACCTTTCCTCTCTAATTGACCTGTGAACTATGTTATAGTATATCTTTCTGGTGGTCTCTTACCGGATTTCAGGACAAGAATTAATTTCGTCGGGTTAATTATCTAGCTAAGTGCTGTTACTTGAGGTGACATTACTTGGAAAATGTGCACCATTCCTAGTATGAGCCAGTGTACAGCCGTGTCAAAGGGATCTTACTTGGGATTCGAATACTATGTTATTTTGAAATATTCGGTCAGGGTTTAGTTGTAGGTTGAGTATCTTTATATCAAGTTATCCTGACAAACCTTTATACAGAGAGACCGAAGACACTCAAAAAGATGTCTAGTAGGTAATTTAAACTCTCCAGTAGGTAATTCAAATATGTGTGTGTGATGAAAGATCAGATAGTATCATAATGTGATTTAATGTCAATTTAGAAGCAAAGTGGTCTCTTGGTCTTATCGGATGCCAGGACAAGAATTAATCTAGTCTATTTTAGTATCCAGCTAAGTGATGTTATTTAGGGTAACATTACTTGGAAAAGGTGCACAATTCCTCGTATGTTATTTTGAATATTTAGTCAGGGTTTACTTGAAGAGGGGAGTATCCTCGTGTCAGGTTATTCTGACAAACCCTTGTACAGAGAGACCGATGACACTCGAGAATAGTGTCTAGTAGGTAATTCAAACTCTCCTCTAGTAGGTAATTCAAACGCTTTCTCTCGCTCTCTCTCTCTCTCTCTCTCCCTATATATATATATATATATATATATATATATATATATATATATATATATATATATATATATATATATGTATACGACGTAAAAGACAACAAAGAAATAATCATATAGCGGATACAGTAAATGCAATTACAATTATATACACTACAAAATACATCACTGATGCAGAACTACAAATGCTAGACACAAATCTTTACAAAATACTTAATTTGATATATTCAAGATGTACTATTAATAATAATAAAAAATACAATTAATATATATTCTTAATTAAAAATATTTTTATTAAGTGAAAATTTTCACGGTTCTTCCATTTTCCCGAGCAACCTTTAGTTTATAAAACTTTTTAGCGGTAAACTTTTTTGCATGTTAGCTTCGTAACCCCTTTTTTCTATATTGGGCTCTTAAAAGGGCTTTCAATCTTAGTGTTGTGAAGTTGTTCCACAGTAAATAATAAATAAAGGAAGTCAAGTCCAGGGTTGGTTTAACAAGTGTATTAACAAAGTAAGAAAGTGTGTAGCTCTTGGCTAGACAATTACAAGGTGGTGCTTTGTCTTCAGTGTCTCTGGTGACTCGCACTATTTATAGTGACAACCGGTGTAGTTTCTCCTGTGTAAGAACGGCCGGTGTAACACTTAGGTAGTCTGCTTGGCGGCGAGGAGATTGAACGCTGGTGGTTAAGTCACTTTCAGGCTTGGTTTGTCTGATACCTGACAGATTAGATATTTAAGTATCCGTTTCAGAAGGCAGGGTCATACTGCGTTTCTTGTCGACACTTTCATTGGTAATAATGCTGGAGACTCTACCTGTATAAATACGTCTTAAGATAGAGTACTGTTGTCAGATCTGTGGATGTGCCGCTTAGAGCATCCTTTTATGCCTTGACAGAGTACAAAACCGACTACGAAATCTTTTCTTCCCTACAGTCTCTTTCTCACTGAAAACAGTTTGCTAGTCTTTCTCTACTCTATCGTTCTTTATGAGACAGGTGCTCTACAGAGCTCGAATCTATAGTTCCCCATGTAAATCATTCACAGTATCTACCTGTCTAGCTAAAACCACTAAATATAGTTTACCTTTCTTCTTTTGTGTACCCAAAACTAATCCGAACTTCAATGAGAAAAGCGTTTTTCCAAAATAATCCCCCGTCTGTGGGACACAATACCACATGTCTGCTTCTCAACTGACTACAACCTATTCGTTTTCAAGTCCAATGTTAACAAATGATTGTTGAGCCGTCACCTTAAATAATGAAACGTAGTACCAACATCCGTTGCCACCCCCCGGACAAACTCATTAACATTTATCCTTGAGTGGCCTTTGGGGCTTGATAAGCGCACACTCGCTATTACGTAAAAAATACCTGGCTAGTGTATCTCTGTCTGACATCTATTAATATTGTACTATCAATCCACTTTACTAATTTATTATCTTCTTATATTCAATTTAGGGGGGATGTTAGTGTAGTATCTGTTCTTGTCATGAAAAAATCCTAGCCGGCATCTCCTCTAATTTTTTTTGTTTTTTTTTTTGGGGGGGGGGGACACCCATATGCTCGTTCATCTTAATGATTCTATCCTCCCAGTAATTACCTACTTTATTCCGGCGGTGGTGTAGTATCTGTTCTGTCGTAATGAAACCATCCGTCTGGGAAGACATTATATTTTCCTTTACACGACAGTGCAGTACATATTCGTTCGTCATGATACCAACTTGACAGACTAGCAAACTTATGTCACCGAAGGAACATATATCTGTAATAATAATCAGCCTAAATTATCTCCATTAAATAAGGTTGCTATTTCATGAGTTTTTTTCTGATGAAAAGAGAATGCGTTTGATACTTTTGTTTTTTGGTTGCGATTTCGGGCACCGTGCTATAAATGAGCCACAGCTTCCACGACTGAACAAAAAATGTGTCTCGAAATCTCCTGATCTCGATTTCGTCCAGACGCGCTAAAGCAACAACTGAATGCCACTGACGGCAAAAGAGGTGTTTCTGTAAAAGAATCTGTCGAAATACTCGCTTTACATACAAATGACGCATTACCATAGTCACAGCGCTCTCCTGTTTGCATATGCTTATACAAAAGTCCACAACAATTAATAAACATTATTAAAGTTATTTTCTTCGTTGAAATTCCCATTTCCATGTTATTTAAAAACTGGTTACGCATGTATTTTAGCTTTAGATTTGCTTTATTAGCAAATGATTTAACTTTATTTGACAAAGACAAATTGATTTGATTACAAGGGAAGTAACCCTGTAACACTTCCTGTTTACAATTTTCCATAAAAGAAATCCAATTAGTTGGTTTCGTTTGTACAGCATTTCTATAAAGGTTAGACATTTCTATTAAGGTTAGACATTTCTATAAAAGTTAGGCATTTCAATACAGTATGAGTGTAAGGTAAAGGTCGCATAGCCTGGACGCGCACGAGTGTCGTTGCCGACATCGCACACTGCTCATGGCCGTAGCGGCGGTGATTTGTTAAGAATCACCGTGTCTAGGGCACAGCATATGGAAGGCGGAGACCATCCCTCTCTTTCCGCTGCCTTGAACCTTCAGGTACCCATTTACTCCTGGGTGGACAGAGGGAGTTTTCAGACCCGAAAATTCGCATGCCGTGAGTGGGATCGAACCCGGGTCCAGCCCAAAGGCAAGTGCTATAACCCAATCCACAGGCCCTCCCTAAGTGTAAATTATTATATAAATAATTCAATGTTTGCGGTGCAGGTCTGCTTCACTCACATCACTGGAGAGCACTCTTGAAAAGTAACAAATAACTCCGACGAACAGTTGTTTTATGATGAGCTTTTTTCGGAATAAATACCTCCAGCACAAGCCTAAAAACGCTTTCTAGATAGTGTCAAGTCGAGTTGGATGTATTTTGGTATTACTGCTTGCAATTGGGCGATTCCTAGTGTCTGGTCGTAAGCAGTGGAGGGTGCAGATTTACTAGAGCAGCCATGGTAGACCGTTTAAAACTCAAGAAAGCATGTAGAAAATATGAAAGCTTGCCAACGAATTGTGTAGATGTGTGGATCTGTGAGGTGTTTAAACGAACTTTGTCAAAGGCAGATCTTGTTAATCATATGAAATCACATGAAGGAATTTCAACTGTGACTGTTATTTCCCGTCCGCGTATGTATAGCCTCTATAGATTTAAAAACTAAGTATAATCACCATAAAAGGACATAAAATAACAAAAATGCTGATTCAAAACATCACTAGCAAACTATTACTGCGAACTAACAAAAATCGGGCGTTCGTCAATAGCCGAGTGCAAAAAAGTACGATGGGCCAGAACATATAGATACTCAGATGACGCATGTAGAGTATGTTTGAATTCAGAAGTTTAAAACTTTGAATTTTAAAGATCTAATTAATAGAAATTTTAGAATTAAAATAGCAACCAACTTTGGACATGGAATAAACTTTACTTTACGATAACTACAGGCATAACAAATAAATCAATAAAAAGACTCGATCCTCATCAGCAACGAACAACAAAATAAATAGTAAATAAACTATTCCTATCACGCACGTGCTGAAATAAAGTTACTTGTTAATTTGACACATTCATAGAAGAGATACGCAACACTCAAGTAAAACAAAAGAAAAAGCTGTCAAGTAAAGGTCAGTCGGGGCCTTATCTAAGAGAAGCCTGGCTATTGGCTAAAGAAAACATTAACCGATGGGAGGGAAATAACAGCAAATCTGATTGGTTAGTTAGACAAAAGACCACGTGGATATATAAAAATAATCAGTAATAAAACAAACCTTGTACTTCGCCTGCTGAGATAAAACGCGGACGTCTATATGTAGCTTTATTGCCATGAATATATTTTCATACATTACTATTAGGCTCTACTAAAGTATTGTGCAATTTAAAAGTAAATGCTAATAATCAATACACAATATATCATATAATTTTATATTATATGTGAATACATCAAATAAAAATAACGTATATACATATATGTATATATATATATATATATATATATATATATATATATATGTCGATAAGAATATATAGTACGAATATATGTTGTTTCGGAATTTTCTTTTAAAGTATGCAACACATGAGTAGAGTTTTGTAATTCTATGAAAATATAGTTATGTCAAGTAAGCTACACAGACTCGTTTTCGTTCCCTTTCATGAAAGAAATTCGTTAGGGTAAATTCAATGTATATATATATATATATATCAATAAAGCTAATAGCTACATTGGTTTTACAAGCACTACCCTATCCCGACGCCTCATCATGCATCTTGTAAACTTAAGCTCAACTTAACAACATCTACAAAAACATAACTGCCCTCCCTCTGATTTAAGACAGATTCTAGTTGACAACACCAACATTATACATTCTGAACCCAATTTTAAAATTTAAAAATACTCGCGCTATCTACATAAAAAACAACAACCTAAAATAAACATCACATATCAAACCAGTTGAAATATTTTAAAATGCTTAACGTAATGCGATTTTGTTCTGTGATACTATCAAGCGTTGTTGAATTTAAATCGTCAACGACTTCCTGGAACAATGCGAAAAAACGTACTATGCGCATTTCTCCGCCGTCGTTTTAAAATTCTCTTCTTTCTCCAGTTTTTTTTGTTCATTTGCTTTTGACAGTTGATAATGATTCGACGAATAATCGAAAACGTTCGTGAAACCTTTGAAACCTATTGAACATTTTTTTTCATTTTAATACAAAAATGACCATCAGAAAAATTGAAAAAATAGAAAAAAGTATAATTAAACAGACGAATTCTGTAATTTGTAACAATGTTAGCATAAATATATGTATATATATATAAATATATATATATATATAAATACATATATATATGTAAATATATATATATAAATATATATATATATATATATATATATATATATATATATATAGAGAGAGATAATAAAAACTTTTATTCATACAAACATGTACATAATGCGTGACACAAGTATGTCGATGTTATTGATAAAGAGCCGTTAGAAATTGTGATCCCATCAGCTAAAAGAAAAATAGGGTCCTTCCCTCAGGTCACATTTAGAAAGAATGACGTGGAAAAAAAGAAAAGAAACATAATATATATATATATATATATATATATATATATATATATATATATATATATATATATAATTATTAATGAAAATATATGTATTAGCATATATTATCAGTTCCTTTTACATTGTAGTCTCCTTAAAAGATTCAGCTCAATGATTGTCAATTATTGATAACAGAGCAAATATAAGTCAGTTCATATTATATTCCAATAACGATGTTTTATTTCTATTTTATTTTTTTTCACATTTCAAAAAACATAATATTTCTGTGAGATATATTTTACGGTCTGTTTAATTTGTCTCGTGCTAAACAACATTTTTATGTCAATATCGTCTCTGCAACACTACAAAATCATCAGAAAAAATTCACAAAGAGTAAAAAGTTATTGGATAAAGTGTCTTGAAAAAACCTACACAGCAGTTCATTTTTGAGTGAAAACAAACAAAAAACAAATAAAAAGATAGCAAAAACTCACACGTGGGAGAATCCACTAATATGCCATTTTGAATTTTTCGTTCAAGGCTAGTGTATACAAAAACTTGTGCGAACAATTATAAATTTTAATTCAGTAATATTTCTTAAAATAGTTAATAAGTTCTATAGCTTATTTATAAAAATTCTAATTCACTTGAGAATAATTTTTCTTACTAAAGTTACATCAATGTCTGTTTAGGCTATTTTGATACGAAACTCATTTAAGTTAAACAGTTTAGAGCTAGTTCAGCCGTTCATTTAAGACACTATTAAAATTGTTATACGTCGGTGTTTTTGTGGAAGATATATAGTATTTATTAATAAATCGTTTCCATCAATACTAAGATAAGCTTAATTTCCCAGAATTCTTCACTTAAGTAGTAAGTTTCTAATTAAATGCGAAACTAAGTGGGGGGAATTTGTCACTCACAACGAAGATATCTTACACTTACCTAGATATGATTCCAAAATACCGAAGGGGCTATTAAATATTTATTTATTTATTTTATTTCTTAAAGTATTATGAGGATTAAAAAGTAGTTATTTTACGGACATTTGTACTTAAAGTTAATGATTACGTTTTTAATCTAATTTACATTATCATGTGAACACCGACAAACACCAATGTCAACACTAGTTCCCACTTTTATTTCATGCTTATATTTAATCTTAGATCGTGTGCATTCTATTATTTATTTATTAATATGTCCATTAATATACATATACGAAGATGTTTTGTATTTATTGATAAATCGTTTCCATCAATAGTAAGACAAGCTTAATTACCCAAAAAATTTTCACTCAAGTAGTAAGTTTCTATTAAATGCGAAACTAAGGATTTGTCACTCACAACGAAGATATCTTATAGTTACCTAGACATGATTCCAAATACCGAAGGGAGCCATTAAATATTTATTTATTTATTTTATTTTATTTTTTATAAAATGATGTTAAAATACCTCATTTTAAAGTATTATGAGAATTAAAAATAGTTTTAAGGACTTTTTATAGTTAAAGTTAATCGTGATTACGTTTTAAATCTAAAACACCAATGTCAATTTTCAGGCCCCGCTTTAATTTCATGCTTATATTTAATATTAGGTTGTGTGCATTCTTTTATTTATTTATTAATATGCTCATTTTTATAAATGCATATGTATACTAAAGGATCCGAACGCAAAACGCGACAAGCGCCATTTTCAAAATTCTGAAACTGTCCCTACAAAAATGGTTGTATTTCAACACACGACGACGCCCTAAAATCATGTGTTAAATAATATGATACCAAATAGTTTCTTATGATTTCCATTAAAATAAGCTTTCAATCGAAGTCCAGATTGAATATATTCGTATATTTTATTGTTTAAGGTCTCAATTAAAACGAATTGGAACTATCGCGCTCAGCGTTAGAACCTCCCACACACATATACATACATAGACACACACATACACACATATATATATATATACATATCCAAATACACACATATATATGCACACACAATAACTATACATATATATATATATATATACATTTTTTTAATTTATTCTTCCCCTATTGAACATTTATTTGGCATTATATTTAAGTGATTATTGTATTATTAGTTTTTACCCCTTCCAAAACAATATTCTATTTACTAGTTATCATTTCCTCAATAATTAATACAGATGAAAACCAAAATGAAAAAAGTTTCTACTGGCCCTCTCATCATTTTATTATAGGCTAGATATAAGCTTAATTGCTTCGGTCATTTTAGTTATCGGCTATGGGTTCTATATCTAAATGTTTTATATTGAGGTACAAGTACTCTGTCATCTACTATTAGGTTTATGGTTTCTATTGTCAAGATAGTCTTATAATATTCCTATACCTTAGATACTTTCATATCTATGTTGATGAAATGGTCACTACCACATGTATTTTATATGGGTCTGTAACGGGATATGATATATGCGGTTCTATGTAGACAGTTCTGAATCACTTCCTGTCTTTTATTTAATAAATTTTCTTTAGACAACTATATTATAGGATTCCAGAATACAGAGGTTACATCTCTTAGATTTGTTAGGTCTATATTTCCCTGCTCCACCTAGTATATACCATTTTAGGCTGTATTGTATGTTTTTACTATTTAGTTCTCTTACATGTTTAGCTAAGGTCGTAGGGACCTTCTTTGAATTTGTATTAGGTTCTTTGAAAGAGTGTATATGGTTTCTAAATCTGTCCTTGAAACAACAGCCCATCGACCCAATGTATGTTCTAATGCTTATGTCCTCTATGACGTTACACTTATACACTATATCTGAAGTTAAACATTTCCCCTTTAAAGGGCACTCATTAACATTTCTACAGTTACATTGGGAGCTGTTATTCTGGTTATAGACAGTACTTGTATGTAAGTTACTATTCTTTTTGATATTTGTGTTATTTGAACTTACTATAGTTGATGTTAAGTTTATCGATGTTGAAAAGGATTGCTTTACTGTATTTTTATTTATAACTTTGCCTAGTCTACTATTTCTATGAAAATTTCTCTCAGTAATTTGGTAAAATTGTCTAGGTATGTTAGTGAGGATGTTTAAGCCATAAGGAGGATTGAACCAGAGTTAATTTCTACGTCTGTTTTCTTCTTAGTGATATTTACTACGGATGGTGGGTTTGTTGATCCCCTAGTGTTAAGTGTAGTACTAGGTGCAGTATCCTGCGTATTATTAGTATTTATTCTCCTATTGATTTTTCTGGGATTTCCCATAGCCATGTTGTATGATATTATGTGAGGTGCATTCCTAAGTGCATTTCAAGACACTTTAATCCAAGAACTTTTTACTCTTTGTGAATTTTTTCTGATGATTTTGTAGTGCTGCAGAGACGATATTGACATAAAAATGTTGTTTGGCACAGGACAAATGAAAATAAAACCATGGTTATTAGAATATAATAGGAACTGACTTTCTATATTCACTAACGTTTCGTCTTTATTTAAGACTTCCTCAAGATGATGGATATGATGAAATAATATACAAGTACAATATTTGAAAATATGTTCATTTTTGACGGGAAAATAATGTGTTTTATTCAAACAAAATATGGTCGTTAGATTGAAAATAATGCAGTGCGATTATAACGTGGAAATATTTTTTCTCGAACGTGTCATAGCTGTTAGAATTAAAAATGCGTGGTGCGCTTATGTAATGGAATGAGTGTTTTCTTATATCGATGTTATGTACAAGGTATTGTTGCGAATCTGGGGTAACTTTGCTAACCTGGATCTACAGCTAACTTCTGTTCGGTTTGTATTAATTTGCTTATTAAAGGAAATAAATTTTAGCAACCGGTGATTAATTTTGGTAGAGCTTATGGTGAGTGCTGCTTCACTAAGTCTTCCCCGTGATTTATTTGAAATAATTTTAATGAGTCTAGCTTGTTTAAAGTTTAAAGAATGATCTTGCTTTAATGAATGAGAGAATAGTGCATTTAAGGAATTATTATTTTTATATGTCTTTTATGTTACGCGAGCCTCTTCTTGATTTCTATTTTACACCACATCACAAACAAAACTTTGTAAATAACATCGATAGTTACAAATAAACACATTCTATTTCATAGTTATTGTCTCAAACGGTTATAGTTCACAAAAATAATAACATTCTTTACACGTCAGAATAGCACCACCTTTTTTTAATTCATACGACTATGTTTTCTTTGTAAAAAAACGATAACATTTTTTGTATGTTATCATTTCTCGAGAAAGTCCTAAAATAATGATGAAACGTTGATGAATAAATTAATAATTTTAGTTCTTTTAGTTTTCATTTTCCAGCACTTTAGAATATAATTTCATTAATATTCATCATATATATACATATATATATATATATATATATATATATATATATATAGATATAGATATAGATATATATACATATATATACATATTTATCTTTATAAATTTTATTTTTGATTAGTTTTATACGTTATCAAAATATACATACATATATATATATATACATATATATATATATTTATATATATATATACATATATAAATATATGCATATTAATATGAAATTAAAGATAAATGAGGTATCGTTTAATAATAATCAATCGTGATAATATAAAGCTCAATGTATTGATAAGAGCAATATATATATGTATATATATACATACATACATTTATATATATAACACACACATATATACGTACATATATTCATATATTAACACACACACATATATATATATAAATGTATATATACATACATTCTTATTAGTAGTAGTAGTAGTAGTAGTAATATACACTTAGTAGCCAGCAGTATGTATACATATATATATATACATATATATATGTATATTAATATATATATATCACATTTTGTATTACATATATATATATACATATATATATATAGAAAAGAGGGTAGTGCAGTATTAGTGCAGTTCCACTATATATATATATATATATATATATATATATATATATATATATACATGCGTGTGTGTGTGTGTGTGTGTGTGTGTGTGTGTGTGTGTGTGTGTGTGTGCATTCTGTACCATGCGTCGAGACTCATTCCGTTTCGTATTTACCAGTTACTATTTAGTGGCCATTCCTGTGCTGGTTGACTTGTGTTCCCGGCGAAATATTTACCATGATATTTGGTTGGACGAATTCCTGCCTTTTCCAATGATATTCGTACAAGACAGAAATCGAGACTACTACAGCAGGCAGTATTTTAACTCATCTCCTATTTGCACATCGAAACATACACACGCTCGCACACACGCACAATTACTTGTACGAGAGTATATATATGTATATATATATATATATATATATATATATATGTTTAATCTAATGAGCATTGTACATTAGGTTGATCATCCATCGATACTTTCGGTTGCACGGAAACACTTGAAACGTAACCCGCAGAGTTGAAGATTATTACATCGGCTGATGAAACGGTCACATTTTTTATTTACTCTTACAAGTTTAGTTTCTAGTGTGTCTTTATAATATAATATAAAATTGTAATACACACAAATACACACACACACACACACACATATATATATATATATATATATATATATATATATATATATATATATTTATGCAAATATTGTTAAAGATAACAGAATTCGTCTGTTTAATTATACCTTTTTTAATTTTTTTAAATTTGTCTGATGGTCCTTTTTGTATTAATTTTTTTTTGTATAATTAATGTCCTACAGGTTTCATGAACAAAAAAGCTGGAGAAAGAAGATAATCTTTTTTAAAAAAAACGGCGTAGAAACGCGCAGAGAAAGTGTTTCGCAATGTTCAAGGAATGACGTTGATGATTTATATTCAGCGACGTTGGAGTGGTATCACGGAATATAATATTGCATTACGTTGCACATTTTTAAATGTTTCATATCTGATGTTATTAATTTTAGGTTGTGTTTTTATGTAGATGACTTTTAGTATTTTTAATTTTTTTAAATTAGTTTCGGAATGTATTATTTTAGTGTGATTAGCTAGAGTTTGTCTTAACTCAAAGGGTGGGCAGTTATGTTGTTGTAGATGTTTGTAAATTGAGCTAGACCTTACAAGATGCATGGTGAAGCGGTTGGATAGGGTAGTGCTTGTAAAATCAATGTAGCTATTAGCTTTATTATTATTATGGGAGTTACATTCTCCCAAACCGCATTTAAACTTATAAATAACATTGGTTCTTCCTGGTGGCTATTGGATTGGGGAGGAGTTGTGTTTTACTACAAGATTTTTGGTTTTAATTTTTTTACAGTAAATAATCAGTCTATGTTCATTGTTATTATCAATTGTATCTGTGTATAATATTGATATTCATGGCTTTTTCTTCAAATCTGAAGTTTGGTTGCATTTTATTACAATAGTATATGTTAATATAGTTTTAGTTGTGGTGTTGAATATTATTATTATTTGTACTGGTGTATTTAAGTTTCGAATAATAAATTTTATTTGTTCATCGACGATATAATTCGAGAATCCGTTGTTAATAAGTTCTTGTTTATAATTTTTAATTCAATGAATAGTATTTTTTTAGAGGAGGATATTAATTTGACACGGTTTAATAGATTTTTAACAATAGCTATTTTGTAGCGATAGGGATACTCGTTTTTGACATTTAAAAGACTAGAATTTAGCTGGTTGTTTTTTGTAAGTGTTAACTGATTAATAAGAGGCGTCAATAAGAACAGCTAAGAATGGGGTTTATTATTTACGTTCAGTTCTATGGTGAATTTATGGACAGAGTTTTTTTTTTGGAAAACGTTTGAAGTTTGTGTATTTGTTCATTGTTATCAGCTAGAACAAGAATATCGTCGGCGTAGTTTCCCATGTTTGACATATAGAATTCGCTAAGAATCAGACCGAGAACCGAACCCATTGAAACCCCATCAATTTGAGTTTAAATGTTTAATACATAAAGAGAAAACATTTAGAAGCTTGTCAAATTAAAAAAGAAATCTACATTTAAAAGTAACCCTCTCCACTATAAAATAATGAAATTCTACTTTTTTAGGCGATACGTATGAACACACTGAAAAAAAAGCTAACACTTATTTTACAATTTAGAGTGGATGGTTAATTACGCATATACATTTTACGTAAGATTATCCCCCATTTGAGACTATTCTAACTTTTAAAGACGGTTAACTTAATTTTTACCACTAACCTTAATTCCGACCACACGTAATCGCTCTATTTTTCGTATTACCACCCAGACTTAGGGTTAGTAGTATGATTGAGCCGTGTTTATTTCTTTCAAAAATGATATAGTTTATACTAAAGTTTGAGGAGTAGCATAAACATTACCAAGATTTCAAACAAACAAAATTGGTTATATGTCTTTAAAACGCTGTCTGTTCTGATCATTTTACGTTAAATGCATATGCGAAATTGATTCTTTGTTGTTTTATTTATTTTTACCACTAAGTTTTTCAGGCTGTTTACATGTAATCGCCAAAGAAATGGAGAATCCCATTTTTCTTTTGGGGCAGAGAAAAAGTTATAATTGCGATTTGGCGAAAACAAACAAACACCGATAATTTCGTACGAATGCAGTATTTGCAATATATCGTTTTTTTTTAAATAATATAAAAATATCTCTGTCCAGAAAAAAATACTGATAAATATTTATTAAAAATTATAAACAAATCAAGTATAAAACCTTTTTTTTTTTTAATTTTGAAAAATATTTTTTTTATTTCGTTTGTAGACCTTTGTCCGTGTTTGAATTATTTCTGTGGGTTTTTTTCCGGTGGATTTTTGTCTAGTCACCGCTAAATCACCCCATTACCCCCAAAATGAGATTTTACTTTTTTGTGAACACGCTGAAAAGAAAAAAAATTCTACTCTTATAAGCGATTACGCATGGTTAAAACCATGCGTAATCGCTTATAAGAGTAGAATTTTTTGCCAGTAACACTTAGGTTTATTGGTTAAAACATTTAGCGAACATCCCTAAAAAGGAAAAGCAAGGAAAGTATGATCATTTTAAACGTTAAATTTATGTACGAAACTAATCTCCCACTCTAAATTCTGAAATAATTTTCAAAGTGTGCACGCGTAATCACCTAAAAAAGAAGAATCTCATTTTGGACGATGGGTGCTAATTTAGCTGATTATTATTTTTGCTGCTGCTATTATTATTATTATTATTATTATTATTATTATTATTATTATTATTATTATTATTATTATTATTATTATTATTATTATTATTATTATTATTATTATTATTATTATTATTATTATTATTATTATTATTATTATTATTATTATTATTATTATTATTATTATTATTATTATTATTATTATTATTATTATTATTATTATTATTATTATTATTATTATTATTATTATTATTATTATTATTATTATTATTATTATTATTATTATTATTATTATTATTATTATTATTATTATTATTATTATTATTATTATTATTATTATTATTATTATTATTATTATTATTATTATTATTATTATTATTATTATTATTATTATTATTATTATTATTATTATTATTATTATTATTATTATTATTATTATTATTATTATTATTATTATTATTATTATTATTATTATTATTATTATTATTATTATTATTATTATTATTATTATTATTATTATTATTATTATTATTATTATTATTATTATTATTATTATTATTATTATTATTATTATTATTATTATTATTATTATTATTATTATTATTATTATTATTATTATTATTATTATTATTATTATTATTATTATTATTATTATTATTATTATTATTATTATTATTATTATTATTATTATTATTATTATTATTATTATTATTATTATTATTATTATTATTATTATTATTATTATTATTATTATTATTATTATTATTATTATTATTATTATTATTATTATTATTATTATTATTATTATTATTATTATTATTATTATTATTATTATTATTATTATTATTATTATTATTATTATTATTATTATTATTATTATTATTATTATTATTATTATTATTATTATTATTATTATTATTATTATTATTATTATTATTATTATTATTATTATTATTATTATTATTATTATTATTATTATTATTATTATTATTATTATTATTATTATTATTATTATTATTATTATTATTATTATTATTATTATTATTATTATTATTATTATTATTATTATTATTATTATTATTATTATTATTATTATTATTATTATTATTATTATTATTATTATTATTATTATTATTATTATTATTATTATTATTATTATTATTATTATTATTATTATTATTATTATTATTATTATTATTATTATTATTATTATTATTATTATTATTATTATTATTATTATTATTATTATTATTATTATTATTATTATTATTATTATTATTATTATTATTATTATTATTATTATTATTATTATTATTATTATTATTATTATTATTATTATTATTATTATTATTATTATTATTATTATTATTATTATTATTATTATTATTATTATTATTATTATTATTATTATTATTATTATTATTATTATTATTATTATTATTATTATTATTATTATTATTATTATTATTATTATTATTATTATTATTATTATTATTATTATTATTATTATTATTATTATTATTATTATTATTATTATTATTATTATTATTATTATTATTATTATTATTATTATTATTATTATTATTATTATTATTATTATTATTATTATTATTATTATTATTATTATTATTATTATTATTATTATTATTATTATTATTATTATTATTATTATTATTATTATTATTATTATTATTATTATTATTATTATTATTATTATTATTATTATTATTATTATTATTATTATTATTATTATTATTATTATTATTATTATTATTATTATTATTATTATTATTATTATTATTATTATTATTATTATTATTATTATTATTATTATTATTATTATTATTATTATTATTATTATTATTATTATTATTATTATTATTATTATTATTATTATTATTATTATTATTATTATTATTATTATTATTATTATTATTATTATTATTATTATTATTATTATTATTATTATTATTATTATTATTATTATTATTATTATTATTATTATTATTATTATTATTATTATTATTATTATTATTATTATTATTATTATTATTATTATTATTATTATTATTATTATTATTATTATTATTATTATTATTATTATTATTATTATTATTATTATTATTATTATTATTATTATTATTATTATTATTATTATTATTATTATTATTAGTAGTATTAGTAGTAGTAGTAGTAGTCGTCGTCGTCGTCGTCGTCGTCGTCGTCGTCGTCGTCGTCGTCGTCGTCGTCGTCGTCGTCGTCGTCGTCGTCATTATTATTATTATTATTATCATTATTTTCTGTATATCGTTTTTCTTTTAACAGTAAAACAAATCAATCTACTACATATCTGTTATATTGACAGAAGCAATAACCGACCAAAATCTGTATAATTAGAATAAAAATATTAACATAATTTTATAGAGGAAAGCACAGAATAGTTAACAAAGTCCTTCGCTCTCCTCATGTTAATAATGATGTTCTGACTAGTAACATTATTATTTAGAAACTCATTTCTTAACATGGGGAGGGTTGATTGTTAACTATTCTGTTCCTACTCAGTCTTCTTATTTTGCATACCAATGAGCAACTATTGTAAATTGTTTATGAAAAAAATTGAATAGTATTTTGTCAACTAACGACGAACCAATGCAAGTCAGAATGAGATAAAGCAAAAATCGCCGCAAATAATTTTGCAGCAAATTCCACTCTTTGCGATCAGAGCCCCCTACCCGCAGCATTCTTTCCTATGACCGGAAAATTCAATTACAAATGATTTAAGTATTGACTGACGGAACGAGAGCAAGCTATACCTGTCGATTAAATAAAGGTTTCTGTTCGAAATTCCGTACAAATTCCAGTGTTCGACATAAAGATTTCCGAGTTCTACAAGACATACTTAAAGTAGATTGGAGTTTACATTAGCCGAAACGTTGTGAAAATCACACCCAATATGATAACAGTAATCTTTATAATGCAAATAATAGAAATTATCAGCCGTCGTGTAAACAAATCCGAAACCTAATCTCAAATAATATAACAACGGAAATAAATTGAAAAACAATGCCAAAATGCTACAAAAATGACAACCCACTTACCATTCTAAAATAGATACCCTGATATTATCTTGTTCCACCAGGCGTAACCTTAAAACCACTAGTCAGTTCTAGGGTCGCAAGAAGAGTAAGACATGAGCTTGTCTGAGATAATATCCACAATAGCCGGTGGATAAAACATCAATTACAGACCGAAATCTCAAGCAATCTCGCCCCCTTCCTGGAAGGTATATCACTGACTGATGACAGAAGCCGAATTTTAACAATAGCTGGATATGTTATATACGAAAGAATTGTAGGAATTGACATCTCGCCAAATAAATAAATTGGAAAAAGAAAACTAAGGATATAAGAAACCAATTTTACCATTCATCATTAAGAGTCATTGTCAACAAAAGCTGACTACGTCTCAGAAATTATAGCTGAACAAAAGTCTAAACTTCGCCATTATCATCAAGCGGATTGCATACGTCGACATTATAGCTCTAATTAAAATGGCTGCCTCGAATGAACATAAAGCTGTAGACGAGCTACGATAGAAGTTGAAACAAGCACTCGCGAATTCAAAGCTTTGCAACCCTAACCTTTGGGCTGAGGAACTATTGGCCATCAAGTCACTACGAAATGATGATAATACCATAATATTATCTACAGACAAATGCAATGCCTCAGAATTTCAAAATAGAGAGAAATATTCTAAGGAATTATCAGATGTAATAGTTTCTGGTGGCTACACTAAAGTAAAAAAGAAGTCGACTTCAAAGCTAGAAAAAAAGCTGTCACAAAACTTCAGTATTAACAAGGATCTAATTCCGTCAGCAAAATATAGACAGCTAGTTCAGCATTACAGCAAGGTACTTCATCTATAGCCTGCTTAGGATTCATAAAGACGGTATTATATAAAGATGGATTGTCAACATTTAAGGTTCAGCATATCATTCATTGAGCAGATTCCTGATAGATATAATCAGCCCACTCACAAGCAAATCTCCATCGTATATCAAGAATTGAGGTCACTTCATAGAAATATCGTTAACTTCAGATTCTCTCCTAGTGGAACGTAACCGCATCTTAAGGGATAATCTGATGTTGACTTTCTATGCAGAAACTACATACTTTGTAAAGGGGTCTGACATATGTCGACATAAAACAAGTCTGGCTGTTGTATAACCATTGTCCCCAGTTCTGGCCAATATATATATGGAATACTTTGAGGACAGAGAATTTGGATCTAAGTAACTACATTCATCAATGTGGCTGCGATATGCGTTCATACTCTGTCTCATTAAGAGGATGTCCAATAATCGCTGTATTATGTAAATTCGATCCGTCCATCTATACAGTTCACCAAGGACAAAGAACATAATAGAAAAATATATTTCCTAAATGTGTTAATACCTCGCACTGATTATCCCTATATCGAAAGACAACTTTCACTGGAAAATATCCTAATTTTAAATCTCACCATATATATAATGTAAGGACTCGAAATCGTCCGTTGTTCACAAAAGAAAGGCAATGTGTAACAACACAATAATATCAACAAGAGATGAACATCTAATTGAAATCCTCGATCGAAACAACTATCCAGAAAGCATGACCTCAGCTGTGAGAAATCTAGAGCAAACATCAAAGGACACCAACCGATGACTCATCACATTCTGTTTACTATATGTAAAAGATTAGGAGAATATGTTATCCATCAGGACAGTATTCAGACACAACTCCACTTTTCGAAAACACTCTGTCTTAGACAAGCCTATTACAGACAAATTAATGACTAAAAACTGCATGTATGCAATTCCATGTAATGTTGAACAATATACATGACGTTCACTAAAAATCAGGCTACACGAACGTCTGAAAACCGTAATAAAAAAAGTCATATACGGCTGACCGCATATCGAGGGAAAAGGGAAACCATCTATATTAATGAAATGAAATAACAATTATTGGCAGAGGGGGTCCATGGGGGAGTCAGACAACTCAATGAAACAACGCATATGTTGGGCGATAATGCCCTCCCTAAGTAGATTTCGTATAAAATACAATACCATATGTGAACTAGTAATTGTGAATAATAGATTAGAAAACTATTGATTATGTATATATAATAATAATTATTAATATATAGTCATAAGTAGTATATCTTAAACATAAACATGAAAATCTTTAAGACTAGGTTAAAGTTTCTAAACTTCATAGTAGAATTGTCCGCACGGACCTGTGGCGCAACGGATAAAAGTGCTAAGTAATTATCAGTTCTAGAGGTTACGGTTTATTCCACAATACCGGCGATACAAAGAAAACAAATACGAGTTATATAAAAATCTTACCAGGTCATGGCTGAAAGAACGAGAGCAAGCTACGCCCGTACATTAAATATAGTTTAACATAAAGATTCCCGAGTTCGAAGAGACGCACCAGAAAAAAGGTTGATATTTACATCAGTTGAAACTTTGTCCGATTAATCCAGATAATACAAAAGAAATCTATTTCATAACATTCAATATATATTTCGTCTTGCAAGAACAACATCTAACGTGCTGACTTTAATATTGCACAGGATCACTAAATCTATAGACAGGGGCTTCGATTAATCGACGATAGTTCCTGACATACAAATACCTTTCAATAAGCTTTGCAACAAAGGGTTGCTCTACAAGCTTGTTTGCTACGTACTATGTGGAAATATCTCCCGGGGCACCACGTCTCTCTCTCTCTCTCTCTCTCTCTCTCTCTCTCTCTCTCTCTCTTTCTGATAGGTTTAAAAATTGATTTTTGATAGGCAGATGGCTGAAGCACATCGACTCAACGCGGGGTCAAAACTTCTTTTTGATCTTCATCAATGATCTTCAAAAGCATAAACTGAGATCATATGATAAGACAGTCGAAATAAATGTCTATGGCAGCAATGACAAGAGCAATGATGATCAAGATGTTGCTGAATCTGTGTCTATAAACCTTGAGCAGGATATAGCTTGTTACGTTAAACACCCATAAAACCAAGCTTCAACCACAATGGCTCATATCCTCGTTTCGTTGAAATGAGGACACTCCTGGCCTTGATAAGTTCCTAGAACTGACTTTCACTCTTGATCTTAAATGGAAATATTGCATGAAATATGTTGCTAAGATCACTGTAAAATAGTTGGATCATTCTATCGTTTTAGAAAGTACCTGACTTCTTATAAAATCTACTGAAAACCACGTTCACAATCTAGTGGCGGATGACCTATTTCCTTCCATAAAGTTTATTTCCTGACAGAAGAGACGTTGCTAGTATTTCTCTACTCTATGTTTATGGTAGATGCTCGACTGAGCTCTCATCCTGTAAAATATTCACAGCAAGAACTCGTCTAACTTTCGCCACTACAGACATATTTCCTTTTGTTCATTTGTGTAACTAAAACGAAATAGAACTTTGATGAAAAGAGTTTTATTTCCAAGATCTTCGACTCTGTGAAACACCTTACCACTGGACTGCTTACTTGCTGACTACAACATAGTCTTCTTCAGGGTTTATCTAGCCGTCTTCTGAAGTAATAACATTTCCGCTTTCAACCCATATAATCCTTTTATAGTGTTGTTTATCATTCAAGTTATAACCTCATTAACCCTTATTCTTGCGTGGCTTCTGGCCTTGGTGAATTTGTACTTATTAGTATATAAAATATATATAATTTAGTTCGTTTAATGTTTTTCTAATAAAAAGTAAGCCGGCTAGAAAGTTTCTTGTACTGGGCCATTTTTCGTAACAGAAATAGCCGCTTGCGAAATTGATAAACAGAATTGCATACATTTCTCTATCTCTGTCCAACTTCACATTTTTTGCTAACGGGGATAATTTGCTTTTATTGACTGAGACAAAAAGTTAATTTTACGTAAAAAAAATATATTATTACACTTTTTAGCTATTATATTTTTTGTATAGCAATATATTGTAGGTAATATAATTTTGGTTCGAATAAAGACTTTATGTTTTTCATGACATAAGCGGTCAATCGATATTTTGGTGTAAGTTCCCACTGTACACAGCTTATCAATGAATTTTCCTCTGGGTCAGCCTATATGTATTTACATATTTTGTTGAACCATTCGTTCATTATAACATAAAGCACGAAAAATACATGTTCACTTACAAACAAACAGTATTGTACATATCTCCTTAAAGAAACAGAATGTGCAACAACTGTTTTGAACAAATTTCATACATCATTCCGATGGAAATAAATGAATTTACATCGTTATTTGTTTTCGATTAATACATGATATCGCTAGACAGTATCGTGTGAACTTAAGCTTGCCTTCAGTTTAGTTGCTACATAAACAAATATTGCGCATTGTTGCCGAATCGTTCCCTTGTAAACTCTTTACGCATATTTTTCATAGGGAAATTTAATATTTTTACACCGGTTATTTACACCTCCAAAAATACGATACACCACTTACTTCCAAATATATATGCAAAAAATGTCCTTGTTTATTTCTTTTTCATATGTGACGTAGTAGTTTATAAAAAAACACTGTATACTGACGCCCAGCGCTGTCGTAATCATCATCGTAGGTGGCCGCACTTCGTAGTCGTCATCACTATCACCATCACCATCATCGTCTAGTGTCTGTAATCAACACCTTTTCATGCACAGACAGGAGAAAGGCGCAACGCGATGGATAATTTAAACTGTGTCTTTATTGTGGAAAGATTTTCTCTTTATAAGATTAAATGTAACACATTCATTAAATTGAGAGAGAGAGACAAAATGGTTCTTCTGAACTTAATTCTAGTAAGTTATAGGGAAAGGAGGAAGATTGGGCATACCAGTTGGTATCAACTCTTTCCCATTTTCCTTTTTTGAAACACATCTCGAATTCACATCTGCTCGTCACGACTTTCCGAAACAGACTGTTAAAAAACGTATTGCTTTCAGTCACACGGTATCGTGACGTCACTGCTTCAAAGGGACATAATTTGTCAAAACATTAATTCTTAACCTTTTTGAACTCCAAACCAAAACGTGTTTATTCTTTTACCCGAGAGCGAACTTGTTTTTCAGATTTTCGTGTCAAGGTAACTTACACTGGTCCACCTAGATACTCACTCCATACTAGCTGATGTAATCGTTCTTAACATACATACATACATACATACATACATTATGTAACACATATACAAAGCATGGCTAAAAATCTAAAACAATGGTTTTAATAGTTGTTTTCTTAAGAACGTCGAAAACAAAACACAATAAAACGCCGTGCCAATTCAACAGATGTATGTTCTTCTAAAAATTATAAGTTATTTCACTTAAATATTATTTTTTTATATTTTGCTACTAACATTCATTTCCAAAATAACTTCAAATGTCAAAGCCTCTATTTTATTTTATTTATTAAAAAATTCTAACACCCAATATATAAATAAAATAATGATGAGAATAAAAATTGGGAAAAAACTATTTTTATTTATTGAGTTGACAAGTAGCTTAAACAACGGATATGAAACTATTTTGCTTTCATTTACTCATGGGTTTACAAAAAATGCAAAATTTATCAACGGGGTGAACTAGCAAATGCCACATTACTGTCAGCAAAGATTTGCAAATATCAAAAAAATGTATTAAAAATGCAAAATCCACAAATAAATTTTTGAGCAAAGAAAATGCATATCGATGAAAAAATACAGCATATAAAATAAGTATAGGTATTAAGCATTGCCTTTTAATATGTTTTTATAATATATATATATATATATATATATATATATATATATATATAGATATAGATATATATATATATATATATATAATTTATTTTCTGTTGTTGTTTTGACGGTAAATGACTGCATTTCAGCTACTGGTACATTTGGCTTTCCTAAGCCGTGTGGAATTTATTCTCTGTTTGTTTACATAATTTCGCCCGATTATTAAAACGTATATATATATATATATATATATATATATATATATATATATATATATATATATATATATATATATATATTCCCCAATGATATGTATTCCGAGGAGACCTAATTACGGTCGAAATAACTTATAATGTGTACAATCCGAATGTATATTTAGTCTTTTTAAACCTCATAACGTATTCATGCTCTGTTTGAACGGACATAGCGCTCTCTGATTCGGAATCCTATCAAAAATAATAAAACCTGAAAACTATATATATATATGTATATATATATATATATATATATATATATATATATATATATAATAATGGTAATTAATTTTTGAAATGTTAAATTTCTTTCCTTCTTCTTCTCTTTCTCTATCCCTCCACTTCATTCTCTCCAAATATGATCTGAGGTTAAGATCGGATTCTAACTCTGCCTTATGAGATCTCAGTTTATAGTAACTGTTGATCGATAACATCGACATGCCAGTGTCGCAGATTTTGTACATGTCTGTGTAAATAAAATTATCATATATATATATATATATATATATATACTGAAAATGTATACATAAAAAAATTATATCGCCTTATAAAGTTTTATGTGGATACTTGAAATAGTAATATATATATATATATATATTACAATTTCAAGTATCCACATAAAACTTTATGAGAGGATATAATTTGTTTATGTATCAATTTTCAGTATATATAGTGCTCGAGACGTAAGTAGAGATAGGTAGTAAGCTATGGAAATATATTTATGGCAATTAAGCTACACAGAGGCTCCCGCGTTTCATCCCCGGGGGAATCTTCAGGCTAAGCCTATAATATATTTCCATAGCTTATTATCTCTCTCTCTCTCTCTCTCTCTCTCTCTCTCTCTATATATATATATATATATATATATATATATATATATATATATATATATATATATATATATATGTATATATATATATATATATATATATATATATATATATGTATATATATATGTATATATATATATATATATGCATATATATATATATATATATATATATATATATATATATATATATATATATATATATATATATATTGATGTTTCACTGAAAAATATTCAGTAAAGTCCGGAACACGGGTAATAAAAACAAGAAAGAAAGGGAAAAAAGAAGGAGACAATCACTCACATACGGCAGAATACATATCATTGGGTAAACCTCAATATAGACAGCCCCCCTGAAAAATCAAACCAAATCAAACCGTCCACAGCGCAAATAACCTCCAGGGCCTTAGAATTGGCACATGCAACCTGCTATTATTCAGTTGAGGAGTCCAGCATCAACTTCTATCGATAGCAATGAAGATAGTCTGAGAATAAAAAACAAAATATTAAAGCCGTTTCACTCGCAGATGCAAGAAAACCTAGGGGGTGTCTATATTGAGGTTGACCTCCACAATGAATTGATGGGATTTGGCAGATTGTCAGGTGGGTCTAGTGAATTTACATCGTAGGGGGGGGGGGGCAGAACCGCAAGTTCATCAGAGCTCAATGCATTGAAGTACTTGTAAAACAGACATTAAATCATCAAATACTTTGTTTTGAATTCTAATGTTAAATTCCTGTAGTGTCGTCCGCCTAACTATTAAAAATCCGTCTATTTTACAGATATTTTCAAATCGTCTTCAGGTTTTGTCCATCGTCCGACTGACAGTCTTATTAACTCTTAGCCTCGAGTTGCCTTTGGGCCTTGATAAGCGGTTATCCATAAGCATAAAAAGTCATTTTTAAAACAGCAATTTCATCATTAAGCGTGAAGACTGAAAAGACGCATCTTTTCGTAAATGCGTACAAGCATCTTCTAAAAAGACTCCGTCTGTCGCGCCGTCTCTCACGCTAATCCGGAAGTCATACAAGAAAAATAAAAAGGCTCGTATTGCATCTTTTTAATCTAGATGCAGCTAAAGTCTATTATGGTTTTGTTTAAGCATCAATGCAGAATAATTAGTTTCCCTTGTAGAAAACGAGAATAGAAAACAAAACTGTAATTCCTTGGAAACATTTCATCAGATTTTAATGAGTTGCAGCAAAACGTAAAATTCATGATTTCCAGCATCTCTTGAGATGTTTGCAATTTGGAAGGATTTTTTTGTTTGAAAATAGTCACGTTTTGGTCATTTGGTGAAAGCAGGAATATCATGATTTTTACACAGTTCCATGTATTCCGATGTTGAGGTCTTTAATTATATATATAAGCATAATAAGATTTTCGGCATTTGGAATCAAATTAGGGATTACAAGATTGAACAACTTTTTATTTGTTATTACAATGGTTTTATCAAAGTTTTGCAACTTATGAACATGTTTTTCGAATTAATAAAGATTTATATTATAATAAATTTCATGGGCTTTCATTATTAACTAGCTGTCCTTCCAAACAGTTGTTAGTTGATATTAATAGAATGAAGAACTCTAGGTAGAAAAATCTATGGAAAACAGACGGTGATTAACTCAACTTTATTATACTATATATATATATACAATAATATTTTTATAAATAAATATTAAATAGTCAAATACCTAACGCAATCTTCAGTCTAGGAACTAATTCCCAACGGTCGGTGGGCGCGAACCCCGAACACAAATCACCATTGATTCGTAGTCGAACCAGTTAGTAAATAGAGAAGAACTGTAAATAGCGGAATTCGGCGACTACTTACCAAGCAAATAAGAGTGATCTACGAAACGTCGGATCATGCATATAGCTATTTGTACTGCTTGTTATTAAAGCTCCTCGGAAAGTGCCCAGCCTCCGCGGGAGGGAGCTGATAAACAATAATATTTTTATAAATAAATATTAAATATTTAAATACCTAGAGACATCGATGTTTCATGCTAACGCAATCTCCTAATTATTTTCGAATTTACCTATATACGCACGTGTTTCCTGTCAAGCCTGCAATAATACCTGCCGGTCACACTATTCGAAACCCAATACGAAAGTCTTTTTTGACCTAGTAGTTGGGGCGTTTACCGTTACGGCCAACACGCATTGCTGTGAAAATGGGAGGGTAAATTAACATTTAAATTCCAAATTAAGCGGGCATGTTAGCAAGTTGTCAAACAGAACTCCATCTATGTATATATATATATATATATATATATATATATATATATATATATATATATATACTCGTGCTGGTCAAAAAAATAGAACATATGTATAAAACTGTAAAAATCATTCCGTTTGAGATAATTTTCGGCTTTTAAATTGTGTAGGCGAAATATTCTATATGTAAATAACAATTACAACTATTTTTAATCATTTGTCATATTTGCATATGTCAGACTTTATTATCACAGAGTAGTTTATTGTCATATTGGGAAATTCAACGTTTCAATTTAATAGAACATTATTCGTTGAGCAAGTTTGCTATCAGTGCAAATCATCTGTGCGCGGTGAACAAGTGTTTTGACCCAACTGATCTTTCTACTCGTGGGAACAACTAATATACAGGCCCGTAAACGTCGGTTTCCTATATATAGTTGTAGTGAATTTGTTCCCCGTCCTTTCAACTAAAACGTCCAGAAATGGTAAAGAGTCATTCTGCTCCTCTTCCATGGTGAACTGTAGTGCTGCGTGGAGAGAATTTTATCATGGTTTAAAATAAGATGAACGATATATCAGAAGAAAAAAAAGAGAGAAAATGTATAGTAATATATTTAATCGTCGGAAGACATTCGATTAAAAACTTTTTAAAAGAATAAAAACGACTAAATCCCAAGGTACCTTTCAACCGATACATTTTCGAGGGAAACATCGGCGAATATCGTTTAAAAACGGAGAAAAGAGTAACGTGTAGAGAAAAAAATAGGAAAATTGAATATCGCCATTATAAACTGAAAAGGAATATATGGACGTAATAGGCAAATAATTTGTTTTTCATTTTAGAAGTCTCTAAGTAAGTCCAATTTGTCAGACAACTCTTTTTGCCTACAGAGCGACGGTTCCGTATTATATATATATATATATATATATATATATATAGTCGTATGAACATAAATTTATCGCAAGTAAGCTACACAGAAACATTTATGTGTCATTCCAACAATATTTTTTTCTGTCTGAAATGAAACATACATGTTTATGTCTAGCTCCTTGCGATAAATATATTTTGCTTTTATTACTAAGCTCTAATCATGTACTGATCACATTTTTTAAGTAAATACTGAAAATGTATACACATATATATATATATAGAGAGAGAGAGAGAGAAATATATATATACAATATATGATATTATTTTATTATATATGTGCATATATATAAAATAGTAAAAAATTAGGTATATGCATGAACATTTCGGATGCAAAACGCGATAAATCCAAGGTTTGCCTGAGTGTTTAAATGCAACATATTTTGTAGTAATAGCTTCGCAATTTTGACTATGGCGCTTATCGCGTTTTGCATTACAACTCTTTATATATATATTAATGTATGTGTGTTTGCACATATGTATGAGAATTTAAGGGCTTAGAGTTAGTGTTCGGGTTAGGGTTATAGTTAGGGTTAATGATAGTGTAAGGGTTAGGGTTATCGTTGTGTAGGTTAGGGTGAGGATTAGGGTTAAACTTAGGGATAGGGTAAGGATTAGGGTTGTGTAGGTTAGGGTTAGAGTTAGGGTTGTGTAGGTTAGGGTTAGGGTTAGAGTTAGGGTTGTGTAGTTTAGGGTGAGGGTTAGGGTTTGAGTTAGGGATAGGGTTGTGTAGGTTAGAGTTAGAGTTAGGGTTGTGTCGGTTAGAGTTAGAGGTAAGGTTAGGGTTGTGTAGGTTAGGGTTAGAGTTAAGGTTGTGTAGGTTAGGGTTAGAGTTAAGGTTGTGTAGGTTAGGGTTAGAGTTAAGGTTGTGTAGGTTAGGGTTAGAGTTAAGGTTGTGTAGGTTAGGGTTAGAGTTAAGGTTGTGTAGGTTAGGGTTAGAGTTAAGGTTGTGTAGGTTAGGGATAGAGTTAAGGTTGTGTAGGTTAGGGTTAGAGTTAAGGTTGTGTAGGTTAGGGTTAGAGTTAGGGTTGTGTAAGTTTAGTATTGTGTCTTTTTGCACATATGTATGAGAATTCAAGGGGTGGTGTAGATATGTGTTGACAAGTAAACACTAGCCACGTGTAAAACCCTTTTCTTTCAATTGAATCGTCTCTATTTCGCTAATGTTTGCACTTACTGCCTACATACATACCTCTCATTACACTGGAAAATGTCACAGGAAGCAGTCTAAAATTCGGTGTTATAAAAACATTTTGTAAGTTATGCATTATATATATATATATATATATATATATATATATATATATATATATATATATATATTCATTCAGACACAAATTATACGTTGTCTACGACTAACCAGTGTAACTAGACATAGCAAGTGTATCCACTTCAGCTATGGTAAAATTAACAACCTGTGTTCCATTGAGCGTATAAAATACAGCATTTATTATTAGCGTTCTTTTGGTATTAACTAACACATAATAGGATTGGTTTTCCGTGAAAATAAACAGTCAAAATATACGTTTATTTCTCTCAATTTCAAATTATCTATTGTCGCATATATTTTGCCCGTTTCATCTTGTCAACTCGCACAGGATCACCTGTTCGCTAGTCGTCAACAAATTCTGTTCTTTTTACCAATCATCCAATATGGCTACTTTCCCCAAATAGTGTGCGACTTAGATCGTCTATTTGCAAACAAACGGTGCATAATTGAACGTCAGACAAGCCGAAATGTTGATTGGCGTGCTTCGTTTCAGGACTGCACATTATTCGACGGACAATCGCCATTTTCTTTCCTGTTAAATGGACTTGTGCCAGAGACAAACAAAACAAACAAAACAAATAAAATGAACAAAACAAACAAAACAAATAAAATGATAAATAAACTTTTCTTCCTTCCTTAAAGGCAAAAAGATGCGACAAACACGCAATCAACTCGGCGATACTTTATTTTTTATTCAACTCAAAACCAGTCACAATCATTTGTTCTTTATTTTCTTCATTTCTAGGTTTCTCTTTTCAGTCTGTTTTTAGCCATGAACCTCGTTTCTATTAGTATGTGCCAAACGATCTATAAACATACACCATGTTTGCTGCAGAGAAGAGTGCGTATGTATAAACATTGCTTGCATGACTGTACTATAACGTTCAAACATTTCAGAAAGATATTATGTTTCTGAATATTTTAGATGAGGGATGATAATTTGTATAATTTGGATTGTTTGGACTACTCTTCTCATCATGAGGTTATTCTCACAACGCTGCGGCCTATGTAATCTCCGACCTTCTTCACGTGTGTCTCGTTGAACTCGGGAATCTTGCTGTTGAACAAGGACCCGGAGTCTAATGGATGAAGTTCTAAGTAAAATGAGGTTCAAGGTGCTGTCTTCTAAAGGTTAAAGGTTCAATCCTCAGTGCGGGCGATATTAGGAATTGCGAATTAAAGATGACTTCTACCCAGTTATTTTTGACGGAATGAGAGAATGCTACCCCCCCCCCCGTTGATTAAATAAAGGGTTCCGTTCGTAATTACGTGCAGATTCCCGAGTTCGACAGAAATATTCAACAAAAGTGCAACAAGATACACCTGAAGTAAGTTGGAGGTTCAATCGGCCGAAACGTTGTGAGAATAACACTCAAGATGAGAACAGTTGTCCGAATAATCCAAATTATACACATTTCAGAAAGATTCTTGTGAAATTTGAAATGGGAATTCTAAATATCGACACAACTTTTTTTAAAACTTAGTTAACCCCAAACAAGGCAATGTGCCATTGTAAGCGTAAGGGGTTACTGAGAATTAGGGTGAACGTTTTCGGGGTAATATCAAATTGGGAGCTGTGCAGCGAGATACTTGTACACATTAATTTTAAATTTCTGCATGTCGATACAGTCGGGGAAACAGGGAGCAGGGAGGGAGTTCCAAAGACCGGCAGCTCGGGAAAAGAAGCTATTTGAGTACAAAGCTGTCTGGCATCTGGGGACTTCAACAGTGAAAAGATGGGATTTAGCTGATTGTCGTGTTGGTCGAGTGTATTTACGTCGAGAAAAGCGCCAGAGCAGCAAGTTCCTCGGAACACATTCCCTTGAAGTACTTATAAAACAAGTACAAGGATGCAACATTGTGGCAATAGGACAGGGGCTGGAGTTTGGTGGATAGTGAAGGGCCTACTAGATTAGAGACTTTTTGGGGATCTTGTCTCAGAGGGAGAACTATGGTGGCTTTGTGGAGAATGTCAGGTGTGAGGAATTTTTTCGCTCGGTAGACGGAACGCACTTTCTTTGCAGCAGTTTTGGCAATGTCTATTATATACTTGTTCCAATTCATGTTACATGTGAATGTTAGGCCGATACGTTTTAACGTTGGACTCTCAAGTAGGGTGTTATTTGCCATGGCAATCGGTGGTTGAAGAGGTTTGTTTTAGTAATTGAAGGGATATGAGCTTTGTCTTTGCGGCATTAAATGTTACCATCCATTCATGGTTTGGTTTGATTGGTTATTTTCTTTCATGTTATATCAACCCTTTTCGGGTTATTTAATACCAAATCCGGTCATTTTGGTGAAAGTTCTTTATATGTTCAAGTATTCATTCATATTGTTTGGTTTGGTTGTTTCGTTTCATGGCATATCGATCGTTTTCAGGTTATGTAATGCTGAATTTTGTCTTTTTGGTGAAAATATTTATACTTCAAGTTTTTTATGTTCAGATATGTGTTCATGGTGTTTGATCGAGTGAAAGGATTGGAAGGGATATGGGGGAGAAGGACAAGGGAGGGAAATTGTTTTTTGTTTTTGGTTTTGCAGTATATAATTGAGTTTTGCAAAAAAAAAAAATTTAATAAAACATCAATGTTTGGTGCATTTTGAGTCAGGAAGTCAATAACTTCAGACAGCCTGATCTGGTAGCGCCAGTAGGTTCTATTTGACCCATAGATGGGCCCTTACATGTACTACCACTCCGGACCAGAGTGAACCTGGGAGCAATAGAAACTAAGGGGCAACTCCACATGTCCCACAGTTCCCAAATGGAGTCCTCACAACTGGATGTCTTTTAAGGTAATACTCATGTCCTCTATTAATGGCCACATTGCACTACAGACTGGAGGTCATTTTCTAATTATTTAGCCATTGCCTTGGATATGTGCGCGTCCGTTTTGCCCACATGATGAGAGTAGAGCGTGGTGTCGTCAGCAAGTACACCCATCTCAGACACAATGTAATCAGGGATGTCGTTTATGAAAATCAGTAATAATGAAGGTTAAAGGATCGATCCCTGGGGTATAACTACATTTATGCAATATTGTTTGGATGAAAGTCCATCGAGGACAACCTGGATATTTCCTTTTGGCAGGAAGTATATACTTATATTAAATATTCGTCCAGTAACACTATGATAAAGTTGATTCGTATTAATCAGCTTTTGAACTGCTTAGTTCTGTTTTTGGCATTAGTTTCCCCTATTTTCTCATGTACTTACAGTAGAAATCACGTGAAAATGTTCAACTCCATAAGTAAAAGTATAAGTGCTAGTCAACGGACTGGAAACGAACTTGACACATCTATGGTTCTCAGTCAGGATGGTTATCCACATCACAGAGCTTCAGTTTGTCTAGAATGTATATAGAGAAAAATACTAAATAATAAAATCAAAAACCAAATTATTTCATCAAATGAAAAACATATAGAGCTAAATAAACAAATACATGATTTGTAATTTAAGACTATATAAAGTACATACAAATCCTTAAGACTATAGAAATACTAACATTAATATATTTACAAAAGACTTACACGTAAGACTAACAATTTTAAAGGCTACGCTGAAGACTAAAATGTATTTACAATCATTTTTAATTAAAATATTTACAAAAAATGTAAAAAATAAAATTTTTATAATTAATTTGTTTTAAGTTTTTAAAATGTATATAAAAATACTAACACTTAAAACTAACACATTTAATGACAAAAAACTAAAGACTAACAAAAGTCTTTAAACAAATTTAATTTAAAATAGAATAATAAATTATAAATGTTAAGCATTTAAAAAAGTATTTAAAAAGACTAAAACTTAAAACTAACAGAAACCTTAAAAAGAAATTTTGATATTTTTTTTATTTAAAAATTAAAATAAAAATAAAAATAAATAAAACTGTTTAAGTGTTAAGTCTTTTAAGTAACATTTTAAAATGTTACTAAAAAGACTAACACTTAAGCCTATATAAACAACACACAAACTCTGGTGTGTGCAATCTAATTTGTTTCATGGCTCTAGAGATTGAAACACTTGACAATTAGTAGACAAATAATTAACAACAAAGGCTATATATATATATAAATTTTAAAAACGCACGAAATACACCGTCACATTAGTTAGTACTCCCCATTCTTCTGGTTACGTGTTTATAATTAATTCCAGTTACAAACGCATTTTTAATGAATGGTGATACCGTGCATGTGCAGTAAAGTTTTCAGACTAAATGCATTTTATAAATCTAGCCCAGGATATATTTTTTACTTTTGTAAAGAAATCACTATAGGTGGTCAGAGAAACAGGATACTGAATAAGAATTATAATCTAGATTATAATGAGGAGAATTGTGAGCGTAGATGACGCGTTTAGAATTTGACTCTTGTTGTTTGTATAATTTTAAGGTTGTGAGTAAATAAAAAGATATGATGTCTGTCTTTTGGGTTATGTGGAGTGAGGAATGTGTGAATGAAAGCATTTTCTCCGGAGTACGGTCATTGTATGAGGGAGAACATGGAAAAAAACAACAGAGCCAAACTTGAGATCATCGTAGGCGAACGTTCCGCCGTTTCATCCTCTACTGACGAGCTGACTGAATCTGTAAAACTGCTTGTACACAAGAAACATGTTGGCATTCTTCTACAGTAAATTGTAAGCTCTGAATAAGCATTCTTGTTCTGACTCCGACGTTTTCATTTTAGGACCAGCAGAGAAGGGGCATAACGCGACATGTTAACGCGATTAGGCGCATACTGACAGTCAACTCGGCATGGTGAAAGGTGAAAGTACTTGGATTGCAACTAGAATCACAACAGTGGAGTCCAGAATCACTGACAGCACGGCCAACAATAGCAGGAAAAAAGAACCAAAACACAGAGGAAAATGTCCACAGAGGCAGACAGAGGAAGACACAAAAGAGAAATAAACAAAATTATCAACAGGAAAGAAAACGAATGTTAGTGAAAGACTTTCGCAGCTGATAAAACTAGCACTCATGATATAATAAGTCAAATATATCACACGAACATTAAAAAGAACAATAAAAAGATTGGTTGCACACGTTCACAAAGATGAAATGGGATGAAGAAATTGGCGGTAACAGTGGAACACAAGAAGAGAAACACTTAATTTACACAACGTTTGGAAGACACACTTACACATCAAAAATGAAGAACTGAACATCGACAAAATGAAAAATACGTGGACAGTGATAAATTTGAGAACAACTTATAGAAGTGGGGAAAATTATGGATGTTTTGTCATGATAAGTTCATATGTAGAACCATATTTCCCCTACTCGACGATCGTCGACCCCGACGTTGTGTTTCCGTGACCTTCTTCTTTGTATTCATCGTCTTAGCCGTGTCGTCTATCCACTGACGAATCGTCGAGGGCACAACAATGGTCCACAAGTTAAAATAAAAGAAACACAACTCTCGATACATAACACGAACACATATACGTTGTGTATAACTTAGTTTGAACTATGAGTGTGTGTGTGACACCGTCGTGGACTGTCGAGACACCTATTGTCGTTGCTCAAGTCGGCAGCTCATCTCATCGTTTTCCCGGTCCGATCCGTTCTCTCGGGAGATTCGATCCTAACTGTTCGTCTTCTCTCCGAAACCTAAATTCGTCAACTTTTGCTATAAACTTTACTGTCGTCAACTGTCGTAAAACTAACCTACCTTACTGTGGTCAGGTGTCGTAAAACACTGTCACGCCTAAAATGTCGTGTCCAGTATTGTTTTCTTAGTGACCTGTCCTGAACAATGGAAATTGATCACTCCCGCATTGTCTTTTGTCTCTTTCGATGAGTCACTTCCAATGCATGCACCCTTCATTGTATCACAAATATTTTTTTATAAAACATTAATTGCCGAAATTTTATTGGGTTAAGAATGGAATATACGTTTATCATTATGCTATTCGCAAACAGGTAACCAAACGTGATCAAGGATAAGGTATGAGTTAATAGCGTTTTGTGCCTTTCCTAAAATTGATGACGGATGAACGTTTTGAATCAAAGTACAGTTTTCGCAGATTCAGTTGTTGATTTTGTTGTTTTTCATCCAATCGTCGTAGAAGAGTGTACAGCCGAACAAGCAAGACATGCTATTCAAAAATATATGAAAACATTTTACTCGCTATGTGTATGCATAAGTGTGTGTACGTATGCTGAGTCGGTTATAATTGCTTGCCCAACACCGTATAAATGCGAATGTGTCATTTTCGGCAATTACCTGTCACTTTAAATGTCGCTATCAGTGTAATACTTTTTTTTTATTTCATATATAACAATGTTGTTTTTTTAGGAATTAATTATTTATCAATAATGATTCCAACTTTTTTTTTTTTTAAATGAGTTCACCCCAAATAAGGTAAGTTGTCACTGTAGACGTAAGGTACTTTTGAGAATTAGAGTGAAATTTTAGGGGATCATCCTAAATTGGGAGCTATGCAGCTAGATGTTTGTTAACATTTGTTTTAAATTTTTGCATGTTGGTACAATCGGGGAAACAGGAAGCAGGGTGAGATGCCAAGGATTTTGAACGTTAACCCCTAGGTAGGGTTGTATTTACCATGGCAATCGGTGGTTGAAGAGGTTGCTTACGTTTCAAATGTATTTGTCTTGGTTTTTCAACGAATTAGTAAATAAAATGTCTAGCTGATTTCTAAGTATTCAAAAAATGTATTGTTAATTAAGATTCCTTTTAACCTTTCGGAATTTAACCTTTAAATGCTTTAATTTTATATTTAGTTGAAAATATTTGATCAAGTGAAATATTTTATTGTGGTAATATAACGTACCATAAATGATTTTTGTAGAAAAGATTTATTGAACAAAATAAAATGATGTTACAAATGTGCAACAAATGGCGAAACATTTTACATGTATGACAAAACACTACAATATATGCATCTAAATAATCAGAATACACTAGAGAATCATAAAATACGTTTTTACTTACCATTATAATGACCCGATTTAAAAGTTAAGACTCTTGAATTAAGCAGATGACACACCGATGACACCATGACATCAAATATACTGATTACCAATTTAGCAGGTTTGCTGATGCAACATCATACTAAAACCTACTCACACTTGCCAACAGGCTCGTTGCAGATGTCAAATAAGTTGCAGTTTGACACATTTTCGTTGAATATAATATTAAAAAGGCATTGTGTTGGAATGTGTCATATTTGAAATTTAAAAAAAACATTTAATGATTGACATTGACGACTTAAAATATTTGAAATAAAAACTATTTAAAGGTTGAAATACACTAGTATTGTTGCCATATTTATCATATTTGGGCCGGTGAATCTCTGTCCCATTTAAACGTCCTTGATAAGGTGCAGAAACGTATCTGTAATTTGATTGGCACCACCATTTCTTCTTCTCTGCACCTCTTCTCTTACAGACGTGATGTTGCTAGTCTCAGTCTTTTCTATAATTACTATTATGGCATGTGTTATTCAGAATTATGTGATCTATTCCCTGCTTCTTTTGTTCCAGCTCGTTTGACTCGTTCGTCTAGTGGTCTCCATCAATTCGCTGTTTTGATATCTTATTGAAATACAGTTTATGAATCATGGCATAATTTTTGCTTACCATTATCATGACTTGATTTAGAAGTTAATTAGGCAGATGACACGCCGATGGAACTCGCCCATGACATCAAATTAACTGATAAGCTATTTAGCGGGTGTGCTGATGCAACATCATACTAATACCTAGTCATCCTTGCCAACAGGGTAAAATTATGTTATTATCCGATATTTTGTTTTGTATTGCATTCCTTACTTCTTGCATTAAATAGTAAAATGTAATTTTCAACATTGTTATATTTTAAAATATTTATTGTCTATTTTTTTCACTTGTAAAACAGTTATTTTGAATTGTGTGTGTTTTTCCCAACCAAGTCATAGTTTCACTTTTAAATTAAAAACAATTATTTCATAAATAAAGGAATATATGAAACACAAGGTGAACGCAAAAATGAAAATAAATAAAGACACTTCGTTAAATGTTTAACCTCCTCCCTTTTTACTTACCACTCCACACACACCCCTCTCGCATCTCTCCCACTACTCGCCTCCCACTCTTCCTTTATGTTACTCCTCTACCTTCCTTTTCTCCTACCTTACCTAACCTACTACATACAGAATATATAGCCTCTTCTCGTACTTCCGTTTGCTCTCACCTGAAATGTTCTTTCTTCAATGTATAAAATGTTGAGTTCTGTGAAATAAAGCTCATTTTACCAAACGAATACAGTTGAACTATCGACCAAATTTTTTTAGTCAAACTTTACTCATGTGTTTCTATCCCTATTTCTACAAGTATGTTGTTTTGCTTATCCACATTTCCATAAACATATTTTCTATTTCACCCTTTTTTGATTTTACATCAGTTAGTTTTCAGAAATCAAGTATTAACCCCTTTGTGGGGTCTAATACTTGATTTCTATATGACACATATAGATATCCGAGTTGATTTCTATATGACACATATCCGAGTGTTCAATCAAGATTCTCCTCTAGATCCTAAACGTTGAGTTAGTAAAGAATTGAGGAACATCAGTTTTCCTTTTTCAAAATTACCAGTTAACTATGCTATCGTATAACTTTCTTTTGGTCTCTTGATCTAATCGGATTCCAGGACAATAATGCATCTGGTCTGGTGGAATATCCAGCTTAGTAGTGTTACTTGTACTATTCCTCGTATCAGCCAGTGTCTAGCCGTGTCGAGTAGATCTTATTTTGGGTTTCGAATTCTTTTGAGTATTTAGTCAGAGTTTACTTATACGAGAAAGTATCCTCATGTCAGGTTTATCCTTTAACTTTTGTATAGACAGACCGAAGACACCCGAGGATAGTGTCTAGTAGGTAATTCTAATTCCCTATGTATATATATATATATATATATATATATATATATATATATATATATATATATATATATATATATATATAAAGGAGATTGTAGTTTGCTGTAAGCATTGCTGGAAAATATAAGTGTAGGTTTGTAATCCGAGGCTGGAGCAATGTGATATAGGTACCGGAAGGTGGGGAAGGTGAACAAAAACAAACGAGAAGATAAAACAAGAATGGAATCTCAAATCAATTTATTAATATTTCACGTAAAACAGATTAAATACCGGAACAGTAAATAAAAAAGAGGTTACTGTCAGGCAAATAAAAGTTCCGGAATAAGGTAACCTTAAATTTTCGAAACAAAAACTTTCATTATCAAAAGACCAAAAAACAATGATAAAACGATATTCAGAACAAAACATCCTGCTTTTGGTGTTGTGATTCGATAGTAAGAAAATCCTTCTAAAATTCTACAAAGCTGATTAAAAGAGCAATGTTAATTCTCATTACAAGACTCCAATATATCAAGTATTGTTATGTCCTAAAGTAAAATTCTCAGATAGTAATTATATATCGACACAGGATGGGGCTCCAGTCCACACAGCTAGAATAATGCTAGTTTCCAACTTTAACAATTTTTTAGAATCATGCTTATATCCACCTTCTAGTCCAAATCTAAACCATCTGGACTAAGCTATTTGGGGCGTTTTAGAACATGCTACCAATAGAACATCACACAGCAATGTCGAATCTCTGAAATATACTATTCAAGAAAAATGAGAGAAGTTTTCTCACGAATATGCGAAAAAGACTTTGTTCAAGTTTCCAGAATCGCTTGAAAGCAGTTATTGAGAAATAAGGGCGACACATAGAATAAAAACATGTTCTATTATGTAATTTTGCTTATTGCAAATAAATTCTCCATATATTCAATAAACGTGTTGTTCATACACTGTCTTCCAATTCCTTTCTTAAAATATTGTAAAATTTGCTTATCCACGCTGTATAGGGTGGAAAGAAAAAATTACAACATATTAATCTAATTAAAAGATAAACGAGTTATGTAATTTAATAAATAAAAAAATGCAATTTAATTAAAAGTAATTTAATAGCAATAGCCATAATAATGATAAGATAAATAATTAAAATAATAATACAAATAATAATGATAAATACTATAAAATTCAGAACAAAAAGGTATGAATAATTCCATAATTATTATAGTAATATAAGAAAAATAATTATTAAATAATTTTGATATGAAATAAAATCATTCAAATGATATCAAATAAAATTAAAATGAACTTTACGTGGAAATACAAAGTTCCAGTGAATACGGAAAATAGATAACTTATAAAATGAATTTAATAAAATAAACACATTAGAAATGCAGACAGATAAACTAGTATAAAATAAATGATTAATAATTAAATGACAAATTTAACTATTAAATAATAACAAATATAAATATTTATTTTTTTTAAATGTGAAAATATTTATATATATTTGAAATTAAAAACAGGAAAGCAAACATATTATTTATTTATTCATTAATGTTTTGTGCGTATTTAAAGGTTTCTCAGGATGATTTGATCTGCAGAAATAACACACAAAGTACAAATATTTTAAACAGTTTTATTGCATATATATATATATATATATATATATATATATATATATATATATATATATATATAGATGTGTATATGTGTGTGTGTGTGTGTGTGAAAAATGACAACCGGAAAACAAGTTGAGGTGCAGGAGAAAAACAAAAACAAGAGATTTGATCGGTTTCGTTCGTGTTAGCGAACGTCTTCAGAAAAAGTCATTTTTCACACATTTTGTCTACCACGGTATTTCATTTCCATGACTTATCGTGTATCTTACCCCATATATATATATATATATATATATATATGAGAAGAATGTTGTAGTTCGCTTGGAGCATTGTGTATAGAGTAAGAATATTATTTTTTTTGAAGGCGATAACAATGCGTTGTTAGAGTGACACATACGACACGTGGAATCGTAAAAAAAAACAAAGTGACAATATTGAAAAGTCAATAATTTTCAGAATTTTTTATTTTTTTTTTATTTACCAGTGTATCGTGATCGTGGTGTTGGGTTGGAGTGTGTCCTTTTTATTTAATTTTCGAGGGTATCCCTCATCCTCAGAATAAAATAAATACTACCACTCGTTGGAGTGTGTTTTTTTTGTTTTTTTTTGCCAAAAGCCGGGGCCGGAAATGTTGGTTTGTTTTTAGTAGTAGGTCCGGGGAAGTTTCTTATTTATTTTTTATAAATTATTATTTACTATTTTAACCGTTGCTGTTTATTTTGTTAGTAATAATACTGAGTAATTTATTTTTATTTATTTATTTATTATTTTTTTTTTTATTTTATATAACGTTGTTTGTTTTGTTAATAGTATACTGAATAATCGTATTTCGGTGGCAGGGGCAGATAACTCGTGGTAGTCAAGCTCTGTTTGTGGGAGTTATGTCCCTTTAGTAGTTTCGTTCTATAGATTTGTTTACCGTGTGTGTGTAGTAGCGGATGTGATTGGGTGGGTGAGGAATCCTGGGTATGGAGGTGGGGCGTCGTTAATAGAGCCTTTGGTATATATATGTGTGTGTGTGTGTGTGTGTGCGTGTGTGTGTTGGTGTATGTATATATGTGTATATATAACGTATATGTAAAATACATACATGCATACATATTATTTTATTTATTTATTAATTTCTTTATTTTATTTCTTTATTTCTTTATTTTTTTTATTTTTTCTTTATTTTTATTTTTATTTTTTATTTATTTATTTATTTATTTATTTTTTGTTTGATTCTATATTATTATTTATCTATATTATTAGATTTTTTTTTATGTGCAGTCGTGGTATATAATGGTCGGGATTTCAAGTTAATAAGTAAGGCGGGCAACAAGTGCAACCACGTGTCCGAGTTAGCAGCAGGTGCAAGTGGTTGTGTGTGTACCAGTGTCAGTAATTGGGCTAATAATATGGGCCTAACTAACTTCATTTAGTGTTGTTATTGTTAATAGTATGTCTGCATAGTATCATAGATGTTTGTTAGTAAAATGTGATGATGGTGCTTGTCGTGTGTGGTTATATTAAGAAGTTGGAGTTCAGCTCGGCTCTGTTGTTCAATTTAGGGGATAGCTTTCTAATTAATATTGATTCTTTGAGTCTGAGATTGCCCTGGTCTCTTTCGCTAGCTAGTATCTTGACTCGTATGTCTTTGGTGGGGTTGTGGCCATGTGTTATATGTTTTTGGAAGGATGATGCCTTGGTGGTTACGTGTTCTTTAATCCGTATATGCAAAGGTCTCACTGTACTACCGATGTAGAATTCATTGCAGACCGCACATTGTATCTGGTATATAGCATATGTGCGGTTGCATAAACCCGTGTTGTTGATGGGGCAGTTTGCTAGGGTGCAAGGGTTCGTGTTGAAAGGTGTTCTAGGTTTAGATAGGTGTTGTCTTAGTGTAGGTCCGGAGTGTGTGAGTTGAATGTCTAAGTGTTCTTTGTGGATGGCTTTGCGGATGGCCGAGGTTATTCTATCGCTAAAGTGTGGTATTTTTAGGAAGCATGTGTTAGAGGGAGTTTGTTTTGTGTGTTTTCTAGATGTCTTATTGTAGTGTCTGATGTTTTTAGGGTATCCATTCCGCTCGAGTATCTGTTGGAAGTGTCTAACAGAGGATGTCTTGTCGGTTTCCGTAGTACATTTGTTACGGATGCGGTTTACTTCGTTCACAGCATATCCTATTTTGGCTTTGGTAGGGAGGGCCGATTTATAGTTTACGAAGATATCTCTGCAGGCAGCTTTCTTGTAGAATTTGGTGTGAATGAGCCCTTCGTCGGTGATGCAGAGCGTGAAGTCTAGTAGTGAGAGGGATCCAGATGTCTTAGGGTGTTCGATTGTGAATTGTATTTTGTGGTCTGTGTTCTTAAAGCTAATGAAGATTTTGTTGGCTTCTTCGCGGGATGATGTGAGGATGAGAATATCGTCCACATATCTCGTGAAAAAGATGCTAGAGTGGCAGGTGTCTAATGCGCGTTGTTCTAACCTATTCATGTATGTGATGGCCAGTAGTCCTGATACGCTGGATCCCATAGGTAGGCCTGTTATTTGTTTGTAGGTCTGTCCTTTGTATGTGAAGTAAGTGTTGTCGACTATTATGTAAAGTAGATTGTGTATGTCAGTGGCAGTGAG
The DNA here is from genome assembly GCA_963556195.1 of Sepiola atlantica. NCBI lineage: Eukaryota > Metazoa > Mollusca > Cephalopoda > Sepiida > Sepiolidae > Sepiola > Sepiola atlantica. Next base: position 46,079,801 of record OY744539.1, read on the forward strand.
ACCGAAGCAGTAGAGGTCGTTGGATGAGATGTAGTCGGTGATTAGGTCCACAGCTGGGTGAGCTGGTACGGATGTATAGAGGGATACAACGTCGAGGCTGAACGCATATCTGTTGCGTTGTAGTTCCTGGGGTTGCAGTGAGTGCAGTCTGTGTATTACCTCATCAGAGCTGCTGACGTGTCCTGGGTAGGTGGGAAGTAGGGGCTTTAGTAGTTGGGAGAGAAGCCAGGAGATCTTGTAGAGGGGTCCCTCTATGCTTGAGACTATGGGCCTTATTTGTGTTATGGGGCTGTTTTTATGTGTTTTTATTAGGTGGTAGAATGTAGGGAGTCTGCTATTTCTTGTGGTGAGGTTTCGTTTGTATCTGTTGGGGAGGTTTCTTTTCTTACATATTAGTGTCCATGCTGTGTTTATCTGATTTTCTATCTCAGTGGGGGAGGCGTCTGTGGTGGGTGTGTAGAGTGTGTCGTTGTTGAGGTGTCTAAGTGCTAGGTCGTCGTACGTTTCTTGAGAGATAACGCAGAATTCTTTGCCTTTGTCAGAAGGCAGGAATATTAGGTTTTTGTCCTTTAAGTTTTTGAGGGTGAGTCGTTGCGTTCTTGTGAGATTGGGTGTGATGTTTGGTTGTTCTCTTTGTATGATGGATGATATGTTGTGCCAAAGTCTTGTGAGTTTGCGGTCTAAATCGTGGTTGTCTGGAGGGGGGTGGAGGGGGCGGTCTAGCTGGTATGTAGGGAATGTGGCGGCGTTTTCAATGGCGGAGGAACTGTTGGTGGTGTTATGTGTGTTCTGTAGGTCTTGGTTGAAGGCAGACAGCCATTTTAGGTGATATGCCGTTCTGCAGAACTGTGCCTCGATGTTGAGTTTGGCCCTGTCATCTAACTTTTGTGTAGTTATAAACTTGGGGCCTAGGCTGAGGAGTTCTGTTTCGTTTGGCATTAGTGAGTTAGTCAGGTCTGTGACGAGGGATCTAGCTGTGGGTTGCGTGTTATTGTTGTCGGTTGGGTCGTTATTGTTGGGGCTGATTATAGGGGTGGGGGTATTTTTATGAAGGAGCCAGTTGAACTTACTTTTTAACCTTTCTTTTGATGTGCGGACGCTGTTGTAGTAGCACTGGTTGATCGCTGCAGATATTTCTGGGGTTACGGTCAGTCCTGCTAGGTTGCTATTCAGTTCCTCAATATGGAGGTGGAGGAGGTAGTGTAAGTGTCGGATGGATTCCTTGACACAAAATTTGTGTAAAAATTCCCGTGATGTCTTGCGTTTTGGGTGGCTGAAGCATGCGGGGAGGTGCATGTTTTTAACTGTGTTAGGGATTATGTTGTTTTTAATGCAGCGTTTTAGGAAGTTGATCTGGCAGCCGGCTTTTGCTCGTTTCTCTGAGAGTTGAAGTATCTTTTTAATTGTTGCAAACTCTGTCTGGCTCAGACTAAGTGTGAGAAGAATGTTGTAGTTCGCTTGGAGCATTGTGTATAGAGTAAGAATATTATTTTTTTTGAAGGCGATAACAATGCGTTGTTAGAGTGACACATACGACACGTGGAATCGTAAAAAAAAAACAAAGTGACAATATTGAAAAGTCAATAATTTTCAGAATTTTTTATTTTTTTTATTTACACGTGTATCGTGATCGTGGTGTTGGGTTGGAGTGTGTCCTTTTTATTTAATTTTCGAGGGTATCCCTCATCCTCAGAATAAAATAAATACTACCACTCGTTGGAGTGTGTTTTTTTTTTTTTTTTTTGCCAAAAGCCGGGGCCGGAAATGTTGGTTTGTTTTTAGTAGTAGGTCCGGGGAAGTTTCTTATTTATTTTTTATAAATTATTATTTACTATTTTAACCGTTGCTGTTTATTTTGTTAGTAATAATACTGAGTAATTTATTTTTATTTATTTATTTATTATTTTATTTTTTATTTTTATATAACGTTGTTTGTTTTGTTAATAGTATACTGAATAATCGTATTTCGGTGGCAGGGGCAGATAACTCGTGGTAGTCAAGCTCTGTTTGTGGGAGTTATGTCCCTTTAGTAGTTTCGTTCTATAGATTTGTTTACCGTGTGTGTGTAGTAGCGGATGTGATTGGGTGGGTGAGGAATCCTGGGTATGGAGGTGGGGCGTCGTTAATAGAGCCTTTGGTATATATATGTGTGTGTGTGTGTGTGTGTGTGTGTGTTGGTGTATGTATATATGTGTATATATAACGTATATGTAAAATACATACATGCATACATATTATTTTATTTATTTATTAATTTCTTTATTTTATTTCTTTATTTCTTTATTTTTTTTATTTTTTCTTTATTTTTATTTTTATTTTTTATTTATTTATTTATTTATTTATTTTTTGTTTGATTCTATATTATTATTTATCTATATTATTAGATTTTTTTTTATGTGCAGTCGTGGTATATAATGGTCGGGATTTCAAGTTAATAAGTAAGGCGGGCAACAAGTGCAACCACGTGTCCGAGTTAGCAGCAGGTGCAAGTGGTTGTGTGTGTACCAGTGTCAGTAATTGGGCTAATAATATGGGCCTAACTAACTTCATTTAGTGTTGTTATTGTTAATAGTATGTCTGCATAGTATCATAGATGTTTGTTAGTAAAATGTGATGATGGTGCTTGTCGTGTGTGGTTATATTAAGAAGTTGGAGTTCAGTATATATATATATATATATATATATATATATATATATATATATATATATATATATGTATGTATATATATATGTATATATATATATATATATATATATATATATATATATATATATATGTATATATATGTATATATATATGTGTATATATATGTATATATATATGCATATATATATATATATATATATATATATATATATATATATATATATATATATATATATATATATATATATATATATATATACAGGAGGTGTTCCAAAAAGAATTATGCATCATTTGCATCGCTATAACCCGTTTAATTTTCCCCATCTCTCTCTCTCTCTCTTTCTCTCTCTCTCTCTCTCTCTCTCTCTATATATATATATATATATATATATATATATATATATATATATATATATATCATATCAAAATTTCAAAATTAAAACATAATGCAATATAAAATTAATAAAATATGTTTAAAACAAGACCTTCGAAGCATGTACCATATTTCTTTTCTTTTTTTAAAACATATTCACCCCATACAAGGCAGACCACTACTGCAGACGTAAGAGGTTACTGAGAATTAGGATGTAGGTTTTGGGTTTCATAGAAAGAGTGACGGCGTTCATTGTTCTAGTCAGGAGACAAAGCCCGTCACTGGGTGCCTTTGAGGTGTCCCAGCGCTGATACCTCTGCGCCTGGCTAATAGACAGAGGAGTGCAAAGGTCTGGCGATAAGCAGAAAGCAAAATGTCTCCTTTATTTTTCATTTTGTTGGTATTGACCCAAGAGGGGCAAATCCACGTCGATGTTTTAAAAACGACAGTTTCAAATCAGGTCAAATCTGGGCATGTGTTGCACTGGTTTGGCGCTTTTTATAAAAAATTGATCACATCTTTAGAAGCATCCACTGAGTATGAATATTTTATATCAACATTTGAAAATCAAAACATGATGCAATATAAAATAAATAGAATTTTTATTTTTATCTTTTTTAGGCAAGACTTTCGATAAATATATTATTTTGAAGCAAGACTTTTTTTCCTTTTTTGATATTAACCTCAGAGGCTCGAGTGAAAATATTTTATGGAAAGGTGTTATAAAATAAACCATTATCAAAGATGTTCAATATTATTAAAATGTATTAATGATTAAACTCATACTTTTGTGATGTATAGTGAAATAAAGTAAATAGTATTAATAAAAAGAATATGCTCACTGGTGCTAGGGTTAAGATTTGGGTTAGGGTTAGGGTTAGGGTTAGGGTTAGGCTGGTGTTCCAGTATCTTAGATTTAATGATGAATTAGATGTTTTTGTGATTAAAGCTCCAGTGTTGTATCTAAACGTGTGTGACCATATCTAAACGCGTGTGACCATATCTAAACAACTGCATTATGTCCGTAGAAACGTTGCTTGATTCTACCCGCTGCCATTCCTATGTATATTCCTTGTGTAGTATTTCGCTAATGTGATTCTGGCTTCGTAAACGACGGATCTAATGACGGATTTACCCACCAGTGTACATTTTGCTCTTCCGATGCCAGTTGTCTCTATGTTTCTCGCATGTACGTAACTCTCATAAATACGCATTTAATTATTTTCAATTCACCATCAATGGAATATTTATTGAAATCTACAATAGTATAAGAGAAAAATGTAAGTATATGAAAAAATCTTATTTAAAGAATAATTAGAAGCGTACCAATATTTTGAATTATTTTTATGTCAACCGTCTATTCGTTAATATATTTCTATCGAGCAACGCCGGGTAAGAATAGATAGATAGATAGATAGATAGATAGATAGATAGATAGATAGAGATAAATAGATAGAGATCGATAAATAGAGAGATAGTTAGAGAAAGAGAGAGCGAACCAGAGACAGATATACGAACATAAAGAGATAGATAGAGAGAGAGAGAGAGGGGGGAGAAGTAGATAGATAGCAGACAACAATGGTGTTTCAAATGTCTAAAATGTCCATAAATCATCTCAGCCCGTAGAATCCAACTATCAACGTTTTTCTGTAAAACCTTTTCAACTGTTCCCTTCCCATGATTCTACAGTCATTGGACCGCCACTTACAGACAAGCGAACCTCAGATTCCATTAGCCTCCGCCATTATGCAAATAGGAGACATTCAAAAGTATTTTCCCGACATTAGAGAGATCGAACATCTCCTCATAAATGGACCGTCTTCGCATTTCCGACATTTTTAAAAACACTCATTTTCTACTCGTCTAACTCCGTCAACTTACACCCGGTCGATGTCATCAGAATACATCTTTTCTTCTTCTTCTTCTTCTTCTTCTTCTTCTTCTTCTTCTTCTTTCTTTCTTTCTTCTTCTTTTTAATACGTTTTTTGTTCTTTCCTATGGTTATTTATTCTATTCCTTCATCATCAGCATCAGCTGAATTACAATCATCATCATCATCTGTTTGTTTCTGCTTCATCTTCTTCTCTTCTTTTTTCTCTATTTCTTATTATTAATTCGTTTATTTATTTCTCTTGTTTTTATTGTTTTAATCTTTTTTCCGTATATTTATCTTCTTTTTCTTTGTTTACTTTTTTTGTTTATTTTCTATTTATCATCATCATCATCATAATCATCATCATCATCATATTATTATTATTATTATTATTATTATTCCTTTGTCTGGTTTGTTTTTCTTTTTCTTCTTTTTCCGTTTATGTTTATGTTTCTGTTTTTTCTTCTTTTTTTCTATTTTTCTCTTTCTATTCATCATCATCATCATCATCATCATCATCATCATCATACACATGATCACCAAGTTTATAAAAATCGCCCAGCATGTTCTCTGGAAATTCTAACGGAAGAATGACCAAATTCCTCACCAAATTATTTGTCATATTTAATTTTCTTTATATCCATTCCTTCATTATTTCTGTCATACCGTTTCTTCCTTCGTTATATATATATATATATATATATATATATATATATATATATATATATATATATATATATATATATATATATATATATATGCATCGTTACATCTTTAGGAGAAACGTTGTCTGCCGGTGGCTCATCCTTCAGACTTAAATGGTACTTACATCACTGTTACGCTGAAGTTCGAAATAGCATTTTCGTTGGTCTGTCACACTTCAATTTGAAATAATATTTCAATCAATCCGCCACACTAAAGTTTGAAATATTATTTTCTTCAATTTTTCACAGTTAGAATTAAAATAGCATTTTCGTTGGTCTGTCACGCTTATACTTTAAACATCATGTTCATCGGGCTGTAACGCTCATGTTTGCTATATAGCATTTTACCGATATGTAATGCATACTGTTCAAATATAATTTTGACATGCGACCACGTTCACCAATAAGAAGTTCGTTACATGCGAAGTCCTCGTTACATGTGAATGTCATCGTTACATGTGAATGTCCTCGTCATATTTCAATGTCCTCTTTCTATGTGAATGTCCTCGTTACATGTAAATGTCTTCGGTGCATGTGCAGTCCTCGTTACATGTGAATGTTCTTGGTGCATGTACCGGTTAAATGCCGCTATTTATAGCTATACCTCTCCTCCGTAACTGCATTTTTTAATTGTCATTTTCTTTTTAATTGTGCCGTGTTTTTGAAAATATTGTTTTGAAAGTTAAAGTTCATTATTACAGTATTCGGTTATTAAACTATTGATTAAACGCAAATTCTTATAAAACTGTAATTATATCAATCAATGAATTGCATTGACCAAAAAATATCAAAGTGCAGCAAGCCATGTAAAAGACAATTAGATAATACTGCATCTGTATAACATCTGCATGTTTGTTCAAAGAATCATCACGACATGCTCTGGTAGGCTGTTCCATGGAGGCAGAATTACAGATAGATAATGCTGCCTTTCTTCTGTTGAGACGTAAACGACGATGGTACATCTTCTGCGGAGACTGCGACTAGTTGTTTCAGTGAAAAGCTCTTCTAAAGGTAGATATACATTCTTGTTGATGATATTGTATGCTAGAATCAGGTCCCTCTCACCCTTCGTTACTCAAATGAAGACATATCTAGTCTTTAAAGCCTCTTAAGATCTAAAGGCTCAAGACCCCCCAAAATGTAATAGCCTTTTCCCTTTTAAATAATGAAATAAAATATATTTCATAGCCAATTCAAATTTTAGAGAAATCATATATCCTCTTTGTATTGCAAGATTTAATCTTAGTCAGAGAGTCTAAGAAATAGCAAAGTGCATCAAGCCATGTAAAAACACAGTTACAAGATATTGTCATTTTTCATTCCTTAAATGTAAAATATCATTATTATATATACGTATATATAATACAGAAGCTATTTCATCTATATACCGTATGAATATTTGTCCAAGGCGACTTTAAACCTGGATATGGTAGGCATACTCAGGTTGTTCCAAGGAGGCAGATTCACAGACAGGGAATATTGCATTTTATTTGGTGATACAAAAGCGACGATGATACATCTTCGGCGGGGGACTGCAGAGACCGCGACTCGGTGTTAAGATGTTAAAGCTTATGTTTTTTATAATCTGTACTTATAAAATAATTGGATCTAAAACATTCGAAGCTTTAATAGATGCGCATCTGCCAATAATTTTTAAGCTAGAAAATTCATTTTTATTCAATGAATTAAAATTTTTCTAAAGTACTTTAAATTACGAACGGTCACGAAGAAATTCTGGCTTAGTTTTGCAGCAAAATATTAAAATAAATCACTTGTTTACAGTCTTCGTTTCAGTAAGTTACGCTATTGAATTATGTATTCAATTAATATTAATAATAAAACATATATGTTCACCAAAAGAGAAAGGGACGGACGCCGAGATCCGTGATTGAACCCGGGAAATTTAGACTATTCAGTCTGACGTTTTCCAACTGATATACTAATTAGCTAAATACCATCAATTCAATGTGGAGGTTCCCAGAAGCCGGAAAGCCTTCTACTCTGATAGCGTGTTTCTTCGAGCTGCCAGCCTTTGACACTCATTGCCTACACAGTTTCCTCGACTGTACTGACATGCAGAAATTTCAAACTAATCTAGACAAACATCTAGCTGAACGGCTCCCAATTTAGGATGACCCTTCCCTAAAATGTCAGCCTCATTCTCACTAGCTCCATTACAACTACAGTGGCAACTTGCTTGTTTGGGGTGAAATCAGTATATATATATATATATATATATATATATATATATATATATATATATATATATATATATATAAGCTGGCGATGTGTCACTTAGTGCTAAGCATTTATATGTGTACTAGCTTAAGGAAAGAGAACTGCTGTTGTTGATACATAGTTAAGATGGTGTCAATTTGAAATAGGTTGCAACGCTTATACTTTATTTTCTGAATCTAAATATATTTTTATTGCTAATAACATGTTCCAACTGTTTCCCAAAAGAACAGTTCAACCAGAAGTTAACATTGATTATGTAAAAAGAAGCTAATATGACGAAGATTTAGAAACAGACCCGCTTTACTTTATATAGTAGATTTGTCAATTCCACACACACACATACACACACAAAGACACACTATAAATACATATCTTTCTATATCTCTTACGCCTTATGAGCACACCAGGCATCATAGTCACCCTCTTTGTAATTCCCCCTTCTTCCCGTCTTCCTTCTACATCTTCTGTTTCCTCCGTATTCTTGTCGAGATAGCAAAACATCCGACATAGCTATAACCCCTCCAAAGACGGAGAACACTCCATCCATTAAGGTTTTTCCTACGCACGACACAGCTCGGGACAGCAGACAGAGTAGAATTGATTGACTCGATTTTTATTTCCAGCCGATGACTACAACAAATGTACAGAGCAGTGTAAAAGCACATCTGCAGTAATGCATATCGCTTGCTAAGGAAATTGATTCTAGAATTAAGACGAAAAAGGTCGCCTTTGGGTACACACACGAACACACCTATACACACGCATACGTATATATATATATATATATATATATATATATATATATATATATATATAATAATCCTGGTAAAACATCCACAGGGTAGTAATCCAAAGAATTTCAACCGGGCTTATAAAAAGTGCTCAATATCAAATAGAGCTTTTATATATGGTTATTTTTATTTACATAGACATGTGTATTTTTATTGTTTTTTTATTTTTATTTTTATTTTTATTTTGAGATTTTGATTCTTAACGGTCCCAACCACGTGACTTTCCAAATTTTAAGATTTTAATTTTTTTTTTTTTCTCCATTTCATTCTTTCCAAATATGATCTAAGGTTAAGATCGGATTCTAAGTCTGATGAGATCTCAGTTTATATTAGTTGTTGATCGATAGCATCGACATGCCAGTGTCGCAGATTTTTACATGTCTGTGTAAATAAAAATAATCATGTATAAATATATATATATATATATATATATATATATATATATATATATATATATATATATATATATATATTGCGTATGTGTATTTAGGCAGCATAGTTTTATTTAGGCAAACATCATTAAATAACACGGAGTGTTTTTGCGTGATAAGACTTTTTTTATTTTATCAATTTCCCGAATGGTCCATTTAGTGTTTCGGTCAAATTGCTGTATGTAAGTTCCATAGGTTTCTTGTTCCATTTTCTTTCCTTTGTTGCGGGTACTTTCGATTTGATTCGTCAAATAATTTTTAGGAAGTGTTTGTTTTGGTTTAATAAAAAATATGTCTTTACTGTTGAGTTTTTTATCATTATTATAACGGCCAGTAATTTACAACTTAAAAAGAAGCGGCTATATTATTCAGTTGTTACAGTGTCATCATCAGTATCATCTACAAGTCTATATGCACCGATTTCACAACAGTTGCTTTTGGCACATTTGCATATATCTGTACATGGTACGTTGTTTTGCAAACATGTACATATGTTTAGATCATGACACTGGCTTTTTTTGCATTTGCTAGAGCAGTTTGACAATTCCAGGAGACTTTCTGGGGCAGGAGGAAGATTCATCCAGTTAACAACTAGCTCCCCATCTTCTATCTTCCATCCATGACCATCAGGAGCTGGTATATCTGGATATGGTTGGAGACTCCTTTTATATATACCTGAAATATATAAAGGAAAAAATAAATTAAAATAAACTCTTAAGGAACGCTAAATATCCTCTATGAAATGCAGTCATTGCTAATGTAGAATTTACTTTAATTTTTTAACATCGTCATATATTTTTTAAGGTTTTATCATTTATGTTTAAATGAGATTTACATTTATCATAAAAGAAAGATTTTAACTTTCCTTATTAACAATTAAACATTTATCATTTACCTGGAAATCTCAAAAACAAATTAACATTATTTACAACTTACCTGCTTGGTAGTTAGCTCGCTTAATATGTTCCTTCAGGGCATCTTGGTTTGGAGGCATCGTAATTTCTAATTTTGTTTGCAGTCTGAACAAGTTGTACCTCGCTTCATTAACACTCATGATTGGTTGTCCATACAATCTACAAACAAACGTTTCAAGAGCTGCTGCTGTATCTGGTTGTACATCAAATTGCTCCCCAAGACTTCTGAAGGCATGGCAAAACTCCTTCTCTTTCAAAAGGAAATTAAGAGCTTTTTTTTTCCCTTTTCCATAGAAGGCGCTCACACTATCACATCCAGTGAAGCAATGTAGACCGATCAACGATTGGCTGACATCATATCCAATGCAAACTTCTATTGTTTTTAAGTCTATTGTCCTCAAATTTGTTGTTTTTCCTGTATGGAAATATAACCGTGCAGGAATAAGGGATTGCAGAGCGATTCCATTAATAAAGACGTCAGTATCTGGACTTACGATGATGATGTTATCACTGTTACTGGCTGCAAAAGAAGCATGTAAGAATATGCGTGTATCTGCTTCTTCTTGTGAAGAGCAAAGGTTAGTCTCTTCTATTATTGTGACCTTATGATTAGCATGCTTCCCAGGTGAGAATGAATGGCATTTGCTGTTGTGTGCTAAGAACACCTTCACTCCTGCTAATGCTGATGTTAAAACATTGGACCAGGTTTCAAAAAGGTATTCTACCAGTGACTCCTTGTTCTCTCCAACTGAGAGAAACTTATTCCATTGCTGGGGAAGGGATTGGCCATGAATTCGCATCACCTGAGAACCACCAGCTGCTCTTTTGGCTCGTTCAAGATTCTTGATGGAGATCTGCTGGTATGTGTCAGTCACAAAGTGGATTTCTTGTGAACTATTGTGTGTTGCCCAGTTTACAAGTCGCTTCAAGATTACAAGAGAGAGGTTGAAAAATGTTCTCTCTCCAGGTAGTTTGTTGACATTAAGTTGATGTAACAATGCCATACCGTCCACTACATATATGCCACCTATAATTGGAGTCTTGGATAGGGAGTTTTCAGGTAGACTTTCAAGTGCATGAAGTAAGTTCACCTTGTTGGTTTTAACTAAGAATCCGTGAGAATCTGCAAGTGACAGTGGCAATGGACCCAATGAATAGGAAAGTAGCTCTTGTAAATTGATGTTCCTATATCTACCTATCACAACCAATCTTGCGAGGAGATTTCTGTCAGCTTTCAAAGTGATTTCCTTTCCATGTACATTATGTCTGGATTTCTTAGACATACTGGTGAATGTCTTGAGATGCATTTTTTTTATGTTGGCAAAAAAGTCCACTGTTTTTGTTTGTAGACGATCTATACAAAATTTTGTGAACTCAGATTCACCTCTCGCATTTGCAGACTGAAGATCAGTTTGAACAGATTCAGTTGCAACAACTCCTGATGCAATATGGATCAGCTCATCTTGTTCATAGTTGAATGGATTTACCATACTATTGACTGTGTCAACAATCTTGTCAACATCAGTTTTGTCACGTTTCATACGACTTGGTAAGAGATCTGATCGAGTTTCACTATGATCTCCTTTACCAGCCATGGCTTCACATTCACGGGTGATTGATCCTCTAGCATGATGGGACCATATCCATCTGTTGACTGCACCCTTGCTAGTACTGAAACCTGTCACACCACCTTTTGATTTTGAGTCTCGGTTAGCAGTTTGTTCGATCGTTTGGTCACAAGAAATTGTGGCAAAGGCATTTTGGCTCCTTTGAACAGCGAAGGCACCTTCCAGGCATTGCTTATATATCTCTGGATGAATGAAGGGAAGATCACGCATCTCTAGCCAGTATACAGAAAGGTATCGGCTGTAGTTTACGTGATCATAAGCAAACATCCAGGGTAATATTTTTCTTACACTTGCTAAGTGGAGTTCCCAGTTTGCCTCACGAGTGCCTCTAAGGAAGAGTAAGAGAACTTCAACCATATCAATGTATGAACTCCAGAATGCAAAAGTCTGTTTTTTGTTGTTGGCCTGTATGAAGTCTTGATAAGAAGACATGAACAAGCGAAATTTTTCTTCCTTGAGTATTTGTTGATACTGTGGTCCTGGAAAGGACTGTGATAAGGCTGTTATTAATGATTTCACCTTTTCAGCTTCCACTTCAGGAATGCTATTCAAGTAAGTAGTCAATCGCATCTGCTGCATTGCCTCAGCCACCAGCTTATGTACTCTGACTGCTCGGTTGTAATGCTTTCCTGAAAATACTCCATTCACTGAACCTACAGCGATAATTTCAGATTCTATCATGATATCTTGAAGTCCAGCATCTCTAAAGCGCTTTCCCAAACAGCCAAGAAAGGACATTACTGTGTGAAAAGCACCAAGTCTTATCACCAACTTTTCCATGAATTGTGGATTACTCCATCTGATTTGCTGAGCTTTTGCATAGATAGCTTGGTCCATCACAATGACAATTGTCTCCAACTGCAGCTTGTCAGCAATTTTAACACTTTGTTGTAGAATGGTTAAAACAGTATCCATTTCAGTTGGGCTGCTATCAATTACAGGCAAGTATCCTATAACAGACTTTGGTGGAACTTGAATTTGGGAAAGAAGCTGGTTGAATCCAGTCCAAGATGGTAAGATGCTGTTAGTGCTAAATCTCATCATGTAGTAGGCTAAGTCAAGCTGCATAGGATATTGCAGCAAAGGTGCATTATCAGACTGAAGGAGTGAAACATGTTTAGCAAATGGCACTGGGCCTTCCTTCTTTTTCCCGGAGTATATTGCCAACTTCACTTCTGGTGGTTGCAGTGACCTTCTCTTAGTTCTCTTCACAACTGTAATGTTAGAGGAAGAGGGTTTATCATTAAGAGGATTTGCACTGCTTTGGATAATGATGCCATTTGTGTTATGGGTTGTTCCACGTCCAGATAAAGTTTCCTCACCAAAGTCGTTGTTATCCCACACCAAAGTTGTCGGGATGCCTAGCTGTATGTTAGATGGAAGAGAATTTTCTCCACGAGAGATTTCTAATTCAGCCAATGCTGTATCATGATTCAGGACAACAGAATTAGATGTGCAGTGTCCAAAACCATTCAACAATTCAATTAACTGGGCAGATCCAGACAAGTGGCGAATAGCCATGGCAAGTGATAAATGCTTAGGCATTAATGTTCGTCCTTTAGATGCCAAGGATATCAAATCTTGAGAAATGGAAAGAAGCTTTCTATGTATTGGTGCAGATACATCCACCTTCTTATCTGTTTGTGGCTTGTCAGAGGCACCCACTATCCACGCGAGGAAGTTGTATAAAATATGTGGAACAATTTTTTCTGCCTCTTTTAAATTCAATACCTCTGAAGTTGGTGGCCATGGCAGAGAGGTTTTTACTTCTCTAATTGCATTCTTTAGTTCTATAGATGTTATAAACATGTTTCGCAGATGCATTGGATCCGTATATGAATAGTTTGGTTGTTCGCCAATGCCTTTTTGTGATGGTACATCTGTGTCGTTTTCAGTTGTTGTTGAGTCGGTTTCACTTGTTGTTAGCATTGTCTCTGGAATTATTTTTTTATCCTCAACAAGAGCAGATGTTTCAATATCATTTGCATAAACAATATACCCTTCTGTCCTGTTTTGAGGTCGATGGAAACATAGCTGAGGGAATTTCTTAATCAACCTCTGTTTTAGATAAGTTGTCTTATAAGACCTTGCATCGACTCCATGAGTTTCCATAATTTGTTTTATGAAAAGTTCATTCAACTTCTTTAGTCTCATGATCTCTTTATTGTCAATGATTTTGGTTTTTACTGTCATGGAAAATATCTGAAATGCTTCATTGTACGAGATTTCCTCTGGATTCTGTATTTTAGTTGGTTTGGACAAGTAACGAGTGAAGGTGCGATAACATGTCCTATGATATTTTACCTCAATTGCTACACAATCTTGATCTTTTATCTGCATGAGCAGCGATTCATTTCCACTTTCTGCTGCAGCCTGTTTTAACTTGACTGCATCTATGGTTGAGCAGGTAACAAGTAACTCTTTTTTTCTCTTACCAGTGAATCTGCATACCACTGTTTTTTCTTTCTGGCAGAGAATACATATCTTCGGTAAAATATATTTTGACCTTGCTGGTACTGAAGATAACTCAAAACTGGAGCGAAGACTCCTGCTCTTTTTACTTGGTGGTTCATCATTTTCAGCATCTGCTTTACTGTTATCAACTTGAGATGTGGACACTGAAAAGATAACAATTTGATATGAATGATTTTCAGAACCGGTGTTTAGCAGCAAATTTATATGAAATCTATGATCGTGGTTAGTTTTATATATGCTGAGAGAAAAATGATATATGCAGACCAAATATTATCAAGACTGGAACCATAGAGAAAAGTGTTTCCAACATAAAATCTTCTGCACAAATTTAATTTGTGCAACATAGAATTACGTCGAACTTATCATGAACATTATAGAGTCCCTATTTACTGCCCTCTCCACGAGGGTAGAGTTAGACACAAAGTCGGTTTTTAATGTGTGGAAAATGCCCCAAAAGGGATACTCTGGATTGGGACAAAAACAAAAATTACCTCAGTCTAGAAGGATTTCTCCCGCACTGACCGAGGACAGAAAAGATGAAGTGTAGTATCAGAACAGATACTACACATTGCTCCTGGCCAAAATCTCCACCAAAATATTACAGTTTTTTTTAACACTACATTTTTTTAATAATTTTGAATTAATGATTTACCTTTCATTTCACCTAAGAAATGTAAATTACCTATTTATTTAAATAGATTGCAAAAGAAAGTTTTGTTTTTTTTTAATATTTACTTTAACCAAAATTATTAAACTAGAGATGAGCTACTAAAAATAAATATATTATTATTATTTGTTTTTAAAGTTCCAAAATAATCTTATCTACAGAGACAGTGCGTTTGTAAACAAAAGTACTGTACCCCCAATGGGTCTGTCTTCGAAATTGTTATTATTAAAAATAAGAACTACTAAAGATGTAAACTTACCTTTAGAAGCAACAGCATCAACTTTGTTTTCTATACTTTTTAGGGCACGACCAATTCGTTGTGAATCCGTAAACCGTGCGTAACAGATTTGATGAAATCCACCATTTGTCGGCATTTGTTTAGCAGTAGTTGTTAGAAGCGCTGAGTAATTTTTTGCGATAATTGCTTGTGGACCTTCCAAATTCTTCCATTTATCCACATATTCTAAGAAGCGAGTCCATGTTTTAACTGAAAATGATAAAATTTTGTGCTTTTTCGAAGGAAAAATACACATAAAGCAATGTTTTGGGTCAATGTTTACATACATCGTATCTTCTTCGCTGGAGGTCGCCATCTTGTTTGTTTATTTTGTAAACGCGATTCTGATGATCTCATTGGCTAATCTCATTTCGGAGCTAGGCTTTTTTTTTGCGTAAATTAGAGAATTAAAATGTAAATAATTAATTAATGTTACAGAATTACGCTTGTGAAAATTGACTGAACACTTTTTGTGATTTTATCTAAGTCACCATGAATTTATAATTGAGTGCCCTTTTATAGCCGACGAAAGTAAACGTTTTCGGGGTTGACAAGCCTGCCTAATGGGACAGAGATTCACTAGCCCAGATATTACAACAATATTTGTTATCCAGAATAGGTTTTAATAATATAAAACAAATAGCTGTTATATGTATATTCTGAAAATAGATCAAATAAAAAACGGTTACGGTATCCGCTCCCTTGGGAGACAAATAGGTCACAAGATTTAGAAAAGTTGTCTAACGAGGAAGATAGGTAGATTAGCTTTATAATTTTCAAATCGTTATAACGACACACTTACGTAGATAAACTATCGTGATTTTCCTACACTTGTAAATAATAATCTGCATTTAAATGTATACGCAATAAAACACAATACTTAATGAGCCGCAGATGGTACAATTTATTTTTAAAACATTGTATTTTGCTTAATTGACGTAACTTTCGGAAATATGCATTGAATTATTTCTATTTTCAATTCATTTATATGAGACAAAATGCGTGAAAAAGAAATCATTTGAAAAATGTTCACAATAATCGTGGGCCACACCCTACAAAAGACGTTTCTCCCTAAATCCGAAATTTGAAACTACCATATATATATATATAGAGTTATCATTATTATTATTATTATTATTATTATTATTATAATTATTATTATTATTATTATTAGTTCATGTATCCACATAAAATGTTATAAGGAGATATAATCTTTTATGTATCAATTTTCAGTATTTAGTTCAATAGTGTTCAATACGTGAGAAGAGATAGGTAGTAAGTTATTAAAACAACTATATTTTAATCAACATCGTATCTTAGGTTTCAAGCTGAGAGAGCGAACACAAGCAAAGTGATGCTAGTTTGTTTTTTTTAGTTTTAATTATAAACCGCTCACTGACTCTCTTCAGTTATATTTGCTCAATCGTAGTATGGTGGTTTTCTGGGGAAAATTCGAAGTTTTGAATAGTCTGGTAGCTTATTAGCAGTAGTCATCCCGACAACTTTTCGAAAACAGAACACTTGAAAAACTATTACTATTAAGAAATATATAATACATGATAAAAAAGAAAGATTTAACGGTCTCTTCTTGGATCTAATTCAAGAAAGTCGTCGAATGCATTCTCTGACCTTTCCCTGTTTCCTTAAAAACTTTTTATTTCTTTATTCTTATTATTATTAATCGACTAGCAGGGCTACCCGGCGTTGCCCGGGGCGATAAAAAAAACAAAGTAGTAGAAATTAAAGAGTGTGTGTAACATCTTTATATAAAAACTTCAATCTCTCTTCTTTCTTTAGCCGTCTTTCTTTCCCTGGTCCTCATTATTTCCCTCCCTCCTTCAACCATCTATTTCCCTTTTTCCCATATGATTATTCTCCTGTTTAAATGTGTTAAAAACTTATAATAATGTAATTCACGTAAATTCTCTTAACTAAATATGTATTTTATGTAACTGTGGATTTTCTCAAAGAAATATGTTATGTAAACAAACAAACATTTAGGATGAAAGTTATTAATTATTCTTACATTGTATTTTTGATGCCGACATAAAATTATATTTTATTTTTTAAAGACTTTAAAATCGAACTTGAATGCAATGACTTAATCGCTGGCGGCCATGTTGTAATTTCCTATAATTTTCTTTCGTAAAATAGTAGCAATAATTTGATTAGCGTTTGTCGCTTATTTAAAAAACAATACCAAAACCTAAAAATTTAGAGACGCGTCCCTGGCGCTAAGAACCGTTAAATAAAATACTATTCTTATATAAGGTATTATAAAATGTACATGTACATGTATTTGTGTACGTACAGAGTGGCGGTTAGTGGCGGACCTTCGCATAGTTTCTTACCCCACTCTATTTAAATAGAATTGACGCTAAGAAACGTTAAATGAAATTTAAAGTTATCTCAAATTATTACGTAATTAAAGCAAAATATGACTAAGCATTTTCTAATTACTATATAATAGAATGAAATATAACTGAAAACGACACACCCCGATAAAATCTGCTCCATAGACCCATGAACTTTAGGTATTAAGTAATTAACTTACAATATGACTCAGCAATTTCAAATTACTATAAAATATAATGAACAATAACTGAAAAGCCCCCCCCCCCTGAGGAAATATGCTTCATGGACCCCTAAGGGGTGGGTTTATAGATTCGGAAATACTCTCATCATCTTACTATGTGAATTTTACATAAGGATACACATTTATATTATGCTGGGTTTTATACTGTAGAAGCACCCCTGGTCCGTATACTGCAGAAGCACCCATGGTCCTTATTTTGCAAAAGCCTCCGGGTCCTGTATTGTAGAAGCACCGCCGGTGCTGGGTCCTATACTATAGGAGCACCCCTGCTCCCTATACTGCAGAAGCACCTATGGTCCTTATTCGGCAGAAGCGTCCGGGTCCTAAGTTTTGAAGGAAAAAAAATGTTGAAATAAAATAAATTTTGAAGAGAAAAAACAAATTCAAAACCTATAACGATGACGTCATATATCTATTACTGTGACGTCACGTGCACAAGAATAAGTTGGTTGAAAAAAAAATTATTATTACATAATTACATTGGCTGATTTCCAAATTAGTAGTAAATAACATTGAAAAAGCATGAAAAAACCAGACCCGCTGCCGGAAACTGGCCACGTTGACCCTCAGCAAAAATGTTTTTTGTTGTAATTTTGAGATATTATCATTCCAGGTGTTGTCCGGTCCTAAAGATATCAACTTTGTGACAGTTTGCCAAGTAGTTTTTGAGGAGTAGCTGGACATACAGACAGACAAACAGACAAACAGACAAACAAACATAGAGACAACTGCTCTTTATAAGAGGAGATTTTACTGATATCTTCTCTAGTAAATACATGGTGTAGGCTTCCAAGGAAACCGGAATATATATTGATAGTGTCTGACTCAAACTAGTAATTACCTCTAAGTTGAAAAATTTTTTGTAGTGTACTTAATATTATTAATATTACACTCTTATTTTACAATCATCTAGAATTCTGTTTGATTTCTTAATACTAAGTGTAAATCAAGAATTATATATATATATATATATATATATATATATATATATATATATATATATATATAATACGAAAACATGTAGAAGCGATAAATCATCACGTATTTCAGACAGACGTTTCCTGGTTCACTGCATATTGAAGCACTCGATTCCAATGTATGTAGTTGTAATTTCGAATCCTGTCAGAGTGATCAGCCGTAGTAACGACAAAAACATGTCCGTAGATAGCTATTTCATTCATAATTAATTAATTAAATAAGAATATATATATATATATATATATATATATATATATATATATATATATATATATATACTTCTATAAAAAATATAGGGTTACATATTGTATGTAACGGGTTAAGTCTCTCAAGAGCTTAGAAAGCAGATTACTATTGTAAGATAATGAAGAGTGGCAACAATGAACCGTGGACGAGTCCATTGTGGGTTGGGCGTGGAGAAAGAAAGAATGCGACTTGATAACTGTTAAAAAGGAGAAGGTTCTGCAATGCATACGAGACTTAAAAGACGGTGTTTCAGAAACGCGAAGAGCCGGATCGCTTGGTGACTGGAGTCTCGAAGTACCGGAAGAATGGGAGTTTACCGATGTTTATGGCCCCGATGAAGCTTTATTGGCTATGGTACCCAAGCCCGTCTTGCTGTTAAGCTTTCGTCTCCGCTGACTAAAAATACGACAGATAAGCAAGTTGGTACCGTGAAGAAATGACCTGATTTTTATTTCATCAAACGGACAATTGGAAGTGCTTGTGGGACAATTGCTTCAGTTCACGCTCGGATAGACAATGCAGAACAAATTGCTTTCCAATCGGATGTATATATGAACGAGTTTCTAGCGGAAACCAAGTCTGTGATCTCAGCAAGAAAAAGACTTTCATGAGACAAAAGTATGTCAAAAGATTGTCATATATGTGTGCGTATCCGGCGTAAACCATCCGGTGATGGCAAATAAAGAAAAACTAAGTGTTTCCATATACGTTCTCTTCTTTGTAGTTCTTGTTGGATCTTACAGGGTACCTTGAAAGAACGGGTAATGCAACACTATTAGCGTTAACACAGTTACTTACGCTAACAATAACAGCAAATAATGAAAATAATTATATACGATTTAAGACAAGTCCAATCTGATTTACTAGTACCCCCCCCCCGATTACAGTCTTTGTGGTCGTGGTTTAAAATCCTGTAATAGTCAGCCATGCGGAAGAGCCGCAGTAACGGCGAAACACTTGCCCGTAGATAACTACTTCATATATAATCAAGAAAATAAATATATATATATATATATATATATATATATATATATATATATATATATATATATTGACAAATAATTTCGCGACACACCTCGCATCTTCAGAGTATAAATAGAAGTTGGAATATTTCCTATAATTCCGTATGTTTGTCGAAGTTCTTAGATTGGGAAATGGACGTTGTATTGTTATAACGGCTCATTCACATTTAAAATATGAGGTAACGCGCATGCACGCGAGATGTGTATTAAAATAGGAAAGTTCATATTTTTTTCTTTTTAATATCTTCTTAAGAATTTACAACTATTCCAACTTCTATTACATACTCTGAAGATACGAAGTGCTTCGCGAAATTATAAGTCAAAAGATCCAAGTGTAAAATGGATAAATAAATAAATCAAATAAAAAAGATCCATTCTCATTTGATTTTATTAATAAATATTGCATCTGAACATGCTTTTAAAGGCTGTTTGGCCTTATTTATTAGTAAATTCTTTAAAAGAAGTTTAAACAGAAAAAATATCAACTTTCTGTATATAATATATATATATATATATATATATATATATATATATATATATATATATATATATATATATATATATATATATGTGTGTGTGTGTATACATATATATATATATATATATATATATATATATATATATTTAAAATGTGTGGGTGTAACAGAGTGAATGTATGTTTATGTATTTGTGTGCATGTGCATATTTTAAATGAAAAAAAAACTTAATGTGAAAAGGTAATTCGAGTTGTCTGCTCTTAGTTCAGGAAAATGCCGACGGGCGCTTTCAGCTAAAAGTCTATTCATTGGCTTATGTTACGTACAAACAAATGTAAAGTTATGTTGAAAGGGAAAAACGCTGGGAGAGATTACATAAGATCGAGACTACCTTCTTGTATTCAATTAGAATCTCAGATTCAAACCGCGTATCTGCTAATTTAAAAGCCGCCTATTTGTGATTGTTCTCTTTTGATTTTGTACATTATCTACCCAGACAAATGCACACGAAGCATCAAGTAACGAATATCAAATTATAAAACTAAGTGAATTACTCATCGGTTGTACATGGTCTTAATAAATACTAGTGTTTTTTTGTATAGGAACAATAATGAACACTCAATATTCAAATATCCTTATAATTACGATATGTGTTCACTATTGACAATCATTTCCGATTACTCTTTATACTTTCACTTTATTTGTTGATGGGGTCCCACTTTGGGAGTTTTGGGGAGTTTGAAATTGTGGGGATCTAGAGAATCGATGCGAATAAACGTAAATCGTTACTAGCTTATAAGCTACTCTCTTTCTTTCTCCGTTCGATGGGCTTACTCTTTTCTTTTCACCATCTTCGAATCAAGAAAAACATGATTTTACAAATGTGAGTGAATTCTACATTTTCAATTAATGAAACTGATTCTTGCTCGTTCAAAACGAAGAAATTAACGAGTCTGTATAAAATACACATTTTGGATTGTTATAGTACCTTTTCTATATAAAAAAAACTACTTGGACTATTCTACTTGCCATAAATACTAGGGACACTTGCTTCTCGGTGTTAGATCAACCCCAGCCCGTTCAGTCTCTCGTTAACTTCGGTTGATTGAGGACTTCGGGATGGGGTAGGGTGATACCAGTCGAGGATTCGTTCTCGACAGTCAGTCTGGCAAGAACTGGTCCATTTCGGTGGTTTTTTATCTGCCAGGCTGAGGTATACTGTCCTGGGTTTTCCTAGGAGGTGCACCCTCCCAGGCCTTGCCTCCCCTCTTTGGGGAGGAGTAAGTTTATTGCTTGCTGCCTGAGGCGCCTTTACCGGGGAATGCCGACGGGGTTGCCCAAGCTATTTTTGTTAGGCCAGAGTGCTCCTTCTTTAGGGGCGCTGGCTTGATCTCCCCACTTCCGACCTTGTGTCACATATTCCTGCGGTGGGAGGGAATTAGATACCTAGATCCACCCAGCCCGACAAGAACTTGGCCATTTCGGTGGCCTTTTATCTGTTACGCTGAGGTATTAGTCCTGAAGGTCCACCCTCCCAGGCCTGGCCTTTCTTTTTGGGGAGTGAGTTAGTTTTTTTCTTAGTGCATTAGGTGTCCCGACCGGAGAATGCCGACGGGGTTGGCCAGGCAATCTTTTAGAGGCCAGAGTGATCCTTCTTCAGGGGTTCTGGCTTAAATTCCCCCAACTTCCGACCTTGTCCTACATCGTCCTGCGCTGGGAAGGAAGTAAATACTTGGACCCATTCTTGTTTTCTGTTGCATGATACCTTTTTTTTAATATACTTGTTTTCTCTAAACTCCAAGTTCGGATCTTCTTTTGGGCCCTTTTAAAGGCCAGCAACACTTATATAAACAGCCACGCGACAACCAAACATTCAAAGAGAAGAGAAAAAGAGTTCAACATCATACGAAACAAGAGAGAATACAGCACGACATTACACTTTCCCGAGGCGAGGATGAAAATGGTAAACAACCACTCTACTTACACACACAAATTACCGCACGAACAAAGCTCAACATAATCACACACTGACAAATGCCACATTTGCACAATGTCCCGGAACTCACAGACGCATATTTCCAGTGACAACAAATTCGAACATTTCTGTCTGCTTCCACATTACGTACCTTCTACAACCTTTTCTAGACGAACAAATAACTCACTCAAAATATATTGGATACTACTCTAACTTTGTATAAATATAAATATGTTTTGTTCATTAACCATGATTCGATCTTTTTCGTTCACATCACCCTTTTGTTTTATTTAACACTTGTTAACACTTTTTATTACCCAATGCTGAAGAAATTGCCCTACATTGGCAACGTTATATTCCACTAAACAACCGAGGGCAAAACTTTACAAGATCAACTTTGCCGGCGTCTCCAACAAAGTGCCACCAAGAAAAAAAGTCGATATTCCGAACGTTATAGGAAAAGCAGTCGATATTCCGAACGGTTCTCAGTAACCGACTACATTTATCGATCAAACAGTGATGTTGCAAAATAATCAGAAATCGAGACGTATTTTCCAACTAGCCCCCTAATTCTTAAACCTGCTCTTCCTCCTGTACGAAATGTAATATAAAATGATCCTCCATTTCCGGATCATTCCAACATTTTAGCTGAGTTAACAAAAATTGCTATGGGAGATAAATTTTGTACGTTTTATTTGGTGGTAGAAGGAGGTGGCGTCATGCTGAAAAATTAGAAGAAAAAAATTGATTACCCTACGAGTGGTAAGCCCCCCCCCCCACATAAAAACACTTCCTTTAACCTACCACTAGCCCCAAGTTCGCGTGACACCCCCTTAAACAAACAATCTTGTAAAATTACACATAAGGAATTGGTACATTTTTCAAGACGCTATCGTCGTCTATACAATATCCAATCCAGAGTCCACGCTACAAAGTTAACCACTATTTACCATTATCCCCGAGTTCTATTCTGACCGGAATGGTAGTATCTCTCAGCTTACAAACCATTGGTTAAATAGAATCTGTGATTTATACATATTTTATAGATTTTTTAGTTAAAAAAAGTTTCCAAAACAAATTCATCTACAAACCGTTCATCTATTATGTATGCCCATGAGTTCAGTCCTGATTTTAATTCCTTGAAATTTGATAGTTTGTGTAAATGTTAAATGCAACTAAATAATACTGGTATATCATATGAATTGTGTTGGAGGTGACGGTGGCTAAGTGAATATCGACACGGGCTGAAGACTTGGGGGTTCGAAGTTCGAATCCAGTCGGTTCCACAGTACTACTGTCACTTAGGAATGTTGGCAATTTTCTCGTGGACCTTCACGTAAGTATCTGATGTCTTTCCAGATTACTTAACTAGAAAAACACCAGGGAAACTAATGGCAACACTCGAATCATCTGATTCACACGAAAGAAGAAGAAGACATGAATTGTGTGAAAGCAACGTTACATTGAAAGTTAGAATCTGAAAAGAATTTATGAAGCACTCATTTTCCAAACTTAGGAAACATTCTAAATTGCTGTAAACGACGATATACAGTTGTATGGTTCGAGGACAGCTTCATTGCCTATACTTCAACTGATACTGCAGGGTTTTCTTTAAGTGATATCACAAAGAGTTCACCACCAAACATAACTTGGTATCTTCATCGTCTTAAAGAGGAAATTTCCAATGTTAACATTTGGAAAGCATTGAGTACCCCGTTCTCAAAGTAGCAGCGACAATGAATGTAATTTTACATATCGGCTCTTGATTGGAAAAAAAACACTCAAACTAACGATTTCTTTCAAACAATCACACCACAAAAATATTCATTTCCAAAAAGCTTGCGCGTACTATTAAAAACCCAAACATATTTTTTCTCTCTGTCCGATATATTTCTTTCATATACGACGCACATGGATGCGTCCTTACAAGCTAACCTCGGACCCTGGCCGAAGTGGCCTGACAAACGCATCGACTATTTTAAAACATTATAAAAGACAGCACCAGCAGATACACATGCTTATCTGCATATTTCATTTACAAACATGTAAAAACACACGCGACGCCAGCCGAAATAATCATGGGTACTCAATTTTTCCTTACAGAAAAAAACAACTCTTCTGTCACAAGAACGTTATAAGAAATCTCTGAACCTTCGTAATTTATGAACTCTGTATCTTCAGTTGTCTTGAGTTTTCAATAAAAATTAATTATTTTTTCATAGATAGAAATTGTCATTTTTTTCTTTTGATTAAAAATGCAATTTAAAGCTAAGCCCTATACCAAAAGTAAACAAACTTTCTTTGAGTCAAATCTTACATTGTATACAATTATAGAATTAATGTTTTATTTATGGTTTGTTTACAGCCACATTTGAGCTAGTGCTCCAATCGCCAGTATTTCCCCTGTACAAGGTAAAAAAAAAAGAATCCCTAACTTAATAGAAAAAGTTTGGCTTCAGTTTTAAATTTAACATGGAGGTCATTATTTCATCAAATAGTTTGGCTTCAAATATTTATTATAGTGTGGCAACCCTGGCGGTGGCATCTCCTTACATACAAAGAAATCTTCTTTCATCAGAACGTTCTTATCACTCTCTGAACATGCATGTTCTACAAACTCGTTGTTGTTAGTTGTCAATAAAAAGTAATTATTTTGAAGGGATAGAATTTGTATTTTTTGGACGATATAATATCCTCCACATGTTTTTTATGACGCATCAGGACGGTAATTGTCGAATTGAGTTAATTTCTCAAAATTACACGCAATGAATTTTTTTTTGTAATGGAAAACGCGTCTGACAATGCATGAAGCCACTTGATGTAAAAGGCTAACATAAACAAATATGATTATCGCAAAGACAGAAGATGCATATTGGACTTAGTCTTGAAAAGGCTATGGTTATAAGTAGGAGGAGAACAGTCAGCAGGAAAAGAGTTCCATAAGCCTGCGGTACTTGGAAAAGAAGCTGCTAGAATAGGAAGATGTATTACAACGAGGTATCAAAACAGCGAATTGATGGAGACCACTAGACCAACGAGTCAAACGAGCTGGAACAAAAGAAGCAGGGAATAGATCACATAATTCTGAAGAACACATCTCATGATAGTATTTAAAGAAACTAGTGAGACTAGCAATATCATGTCTGCAAGAAAGAGGGTGCAGAGAAAAAAGTGTATGGCCAATCAAATGACAGACACGTTTCTGCACCTTATCAAGAACCCCCAAATGAGTTTCACCAGCCAAAATATGACACCAGTACACCAGATATTTTACACGAATATAAAATCAAAGATGGCGTAACGCTCTACACGTTGTGAGTCTAAATAAATCGTTTATGAGGGAGAATAAACTTTTATTGAATTTGGAAAGTGATATTGTGAAAAAAATATCAAACAAAATGTTGCGTATGGGTCGAGGTCGATACCCGACATGTTGTTTCACCTTTCCTCGCCACCTTGACTTCGGTTTCGACAAAGGTCAAGGGGTGTCACACCTCAATCTTTCTTGTCGGTGTCATAGAGTGCATGTTTAATAGATAACATTGGCTCTGTTTAATGCTAAGAGTTCAATTCAAATGGTTGGTGCATAGAGATTGCAGAAAAAAGATATGTTTCCTTCTCCCCTATTCCCCCCCTCTATCCTCCCCCTTCTCCCTCTCTCTTTCTGTCTTTCTCTTTTTCCCTCTGTCCTTCTCACTTGTCGATCAATTTTAAAGATCTTATCTGAAAAAGTCGTTATCAACCGAGCTGATTGAAACCCTAGAATCGCAAAAATCGAAATGGAATCAATAATCAAAAGAGCGAGCGATTCCTTAAGTTGGCAAATTTGATTGTAGAAAGAAAAAATGGGAAATCAATAAAATTGAAGAGGGAAATTTTAGGGTGGAGACAACAGAAGATATATATTTAAGGTGCGTCCGTAAATACTGCGTGTTTCGCGATGGAAATGCCGTACAAAACTTAACCGTGACTGACAGACAGACAAACCAACAAACTGACGGACAGAGCCTACCAGAAAGTTGCATAGACTCATTTACACATTTCATTTCAAACTTAAGCGTGAACACCCATAGACTATTTGAAATGTAATTTTGTATTTAAGCTCGACATACCAAAAAAAAAATGCCTTTCCAAACTTAGGATTGACAGACTATTTTCAATTTAAGTATGACTGGACTTCCTCTAAGTTATTTTACTTCAAGTAACAGCGCTAAGATGAATACTTAACCAGATTCAATTACTGATTGTCCTGCAATCCAGCATGGCAAAACAAAATACAGCAAAAAAAAATTAAGTAGTCAATTGGGGAGAGGAAAATAAGTATTATTTACTGCAAAACTAAATCAATGTTTGAAAAGAATGCTAAATGAACACTAGGATATCTTTTGATCTCATAAAGAGATCAAAAGGGGCCGCTTGATTTCTAAGAGCTAAATGAGAAAAATAAAATTATATATTCATAACAATATATATATACATATATATATATATATATATATATATGTGTGTGTATATATATATATATATATATATATATATATATATATTGAAAAGAGGGTAGTGCAGTATCAGTGCAGTTACAACGAGAGAAAAGTATATATGTAAAGGAAGTCTTTTTCAACATTTATTTATTATTTTGTTAGTTTATCATTTTTTTAATTTATAATTTATATAACGCGTTTCAAGCGTGGTGCGCTCTCGTCAGATATGTAAATTCATTTGAAGAAATGTCTTTCGATTTAAAGAGTGTTGTTTCATATGAAAATGTTTTTATTACATTGAACAGATTGTACT
This sequence comes from Sepiola atlantica, assembly GCA_963556195.1. Taxonomy (NCBI): domain Eukaryota; kingdom Metazoa; phylum Mollusca; class Cephalopoda; order Sepiida; family Sepiolidae; genus Sepiola; species Sepiola atlantica. The sequence goes on from OY744539.1 coordinate 46,106,906, forward strand.
TCAAAATACACACTATACAGACAACACACATCTACATGTATATGGGGACGAGCGTACACACATATATCGACGGAGCCCATGCATGCATGGGATATATGAGCGACACGCGAGTGTGTGTATGTGTACGCATGCATGCATACTAAAAAAAAAAGTACACATGTACTTCTATATATCCGTCTATCTTTATATCCACCATTCTCTATCTATCTATCTATCTATCTATCTATCTAATTATACGCCTATATATGTGGGTATGCACATATAAGTATGTGTGTATGTGGGTTTGTGTGTATGTCGCTCACCTATGCACAAGATTTAGAACTAACCGCACGCACACAAACACACACACACACGAGCACAACAGCCAAGGCGACGTCAGGGCCATAAAAAATGATAAATTGTAAAAGAAAACTCCGAAACACTTTAAGAAATAGAGATGACACATAAAATAAAGGTCAGAATCACACGTACTTAATAAACACTCATGACTTTGAATCAGAGAAGTAAAAATAATAAAAATAAAAGTAAAAAAATATAAGAATATAAAAACACATACACGCACTCCCGCAAATCCACACATGCGCAGAAACGCCAAACAAGAGCATGAAACAACACTTTTCCAAATCGAAAGACATTTCTTCAAATAGATTTACATATCTGATGAGAGAGCACCACGCTTGAAACGCGTTATATAAAATTAAAAATTATTAAATTATTAAATGGTAAAATAACAAAATAATAAATACATGTAAAAAAAAACTTTTTACAAATGTTGGTTGCCTTACTCGTTTACATATATATATATATATATATATATATATATATATATATATAGAGAGAGAGAGAGAGAGAGAGAGAGATTATTTCGATGAATAGAATCAACTTTTTCAAAAGTAAATAAGCATTTAACCCCTTTTTTCTTTTAATCCTTCTTGTCTGATCCATATTGTCACAGGCGAGTAGGATTCCGTGTGGTCTGATTATCTAGACAACACGCATATATGCGACCTGATTGGGCTCGTCATCCTACAAAATAGGTTCACCGACAAGGAGTTCATCCTCTACCAAGACGACGGCCTATGCCTATCCCGAAACAATAACGGAAAACAACTCGACAGATTCAGAAAACAATTAACTGCATTCCTCAAAGAACTCGGTTTTAATATCACCATCGACACCAACCAAACCAGCGTAGATTTCTTAGACGAAACTCTAGAGCTAGCTAACAATTCCACAAGACCATACCACAAACCCACCGAATAGCTCAGGTATGTCAACGCTAAATCTTGCCACCGCTTCTTGTATTTAAGAACCTTCTGCCCAACATTAGCAGGAGAATCACCCTTCTTTCATCCAGCCTGAGATTTCCCATTAAGAAGCTCCATATTATAACAAAACCCTCCTCGAAAGCGACTTTAGCGAAAAAATATCTTACATATCAACTAAATTTACCAGACAACACAGACGCAATAGAAAAGGAAACATTATTTGGTTTACACTCCCTTTTCTCCGTGTTAAATATTGCGTAAGCAGGCGATTTCTCAAATTAATAGAAAAGCACTTTCCACCATACAAATGAGCTCCATAAACTCTTTAACAAAAACAAAATCAAAACGAGTTAGTCTTGCTTTCAATCCGTAAGATCCATTCTATCCTTTAAACATACACCATAAAATAATTTTCCCAACCCCCGCTGCTCATGCAAAAGAGGGAAGGTATATTTCTTAGGAGGAGGATGCACAATAAGTTCTATTGCATACAAGCCAATATCATATCCGGTGTGGGTACCAAGAGGGAGAAAATCTATATCGGAATGACTCAAGGAACCTTTAAACAAAGACTCTACGCCAACAATAACATCTTTAGATACTTCAAAAATGACCACATCTCTACTCTAGCAACAACTATATGGGAACTTAATAGGTTTAACACTCCCTATAAAATTAAATGAAGGATCGCCGACAAACCAAAATCTTAAAACCCTACGTTTTAGATGTGCCCCCTATGTTCCATTAAAAACTGCTGGATTCTACAAGCAATCAACAACCTTTCTATAAACTGCATGAACTCTAAACCGAAGTCTTCAAAAAATGTACCTACAATAGACAATTCCTGCTAGCCCAATGAAATGAGAACAATAATAATACATAGTTCACCAATCACACACTAAAAACACATGAACTCCATAAAATTACATAAATAAATAAAAAATTAAAAAATATATAAAATAGCCACCTTCACCAAGACTTTTCTAAAGATATACTAATTGTGTTATGTAAAAACATAACACACATACTACAACCACAACTACATCACCCCTACCAATCCCAATACAACCTAACCTCATCCACCAATGATAAAACATGAGTCAGTAGATACCCCATTACTTTTTAACTTTTCTAACATGGAAAATACACGAATCCCCCTAAGTTAACGTTTTTTATTGATATAACGCCATTTCTCATTCAGAACGCTGACGATTCCACTGGGCAGATATATGTTTTAAATGTAAAAAGTCAGTCCATCTAGATGTAACCGCGGTACGTTTCTGAAATATGTAAAATAAAGTTAACAAATAAATTATGTTAGCTCCTACTCCTCTGGGACCGAGCACTTTATTGATTTATTTTCAATATAATCTGACACACACACATTATATATATATATATATATATATATATATATATAATTAACTTGTTACAAATATCCAGGGGGTATAAATCCGAAGGAAGTTGAAACCGGGTTTATGAGAGTGCTCAATGAAAATTCAGAGAAAAATATATTTTTTGTTGGTGATTTTATTATTCCATTAATTGCGACAAAAGATATGCTGTTTCATTAACGCTCGCAATGAACGTCAACTCTTCAAGCGACAATGGAATCAAATGGCAAAGATTTTAAATTCAACCTCAACCGGAAATTGAAGATGCATTAGAGGGAGGGGGACGGAGATTAAGCTCTGCCTATAACGGGGACATGAGAAGGGAGGGGGGAGAGGGGGAGACCCAAACAAGTCATGTTTCAAAAAGTTGCGTTGGATGATCTCTCGTGTCTGAAATAGAAATAAAACGTATAGGCCTAAAGGCTGAAATAACATCAAATGTTAAACAGGTCAACTTCCTCGATATTACCTACAACCTCACTAGGGATACATGTGAGCCCTATGCTAAAGATAATTCCTACTCCCTTTATGTCAACCCACTATCTAATCACCCTAGATCTGTAAGTAAACACATCCCTGAATCAATTTGTCGAAGGATTAGCAACAACTCCTCAAATATAGATATATTCAATAAACATAAGAATTTTATGATAAAGCAATAAAGGAGAGTGGATATAAAAATACCAAAATAGAGTATATTCAAACTACACAAAATAACCCTAGTAAGAACAAAAATAGAAATAGGAAAATTATCTGGTATACGCCTCCATTAAACAACTCAACTAAACCCAAATTAGAGAATAAATTCCTGAACTTAATAAACACTCATTTCCCCAATAACAACATACTCCATAACATTTTTAATAAGAATACACTGAAACTCAGCTATTGTTGTGGTGACAACCTGGAAAAAATCATAAAAAAGCACAACATGAAAATACTTAACACCTCAGTAACCTCAAATCCTAGAAGAACATGTAACTGTAATAACAAATGAACTGCCCCCTAAACCAAAAGTGCCTATCAACCCAAGTGGTCTATGAGGCATCTATCTCCTCAACCGAAAACCCATCCCAGACTAACTATTATATTGGTCTGGCAGGTAACAACATCAAGGAAAGATTCTACAACCATAAACTCTCCTTCAACAACCCTGACCATCCTGGCCAAACTGGACTTTCACTACACTACCACAAAATAAAAACAAAAAAAGAAACTTCCATAATAAAGTGGAAAATCTTGAAAAAATCTAGCACCTGCAAATCAATAAACTCACCATGTAGATTATGTTTAAATGAAAAACTGGAAATTATTCGTTTTAAAGACAAAAATAAACTCCTAAATAGAAAACAAGAGACATCTATCAACTGTAAACATAGTAGACTCTACCTCCTTAGCAACCCACATACCCCACCTTAACCCCACACCCACCAACTCCCCACATATTTAAAAATGGAATAATTTTTTTACAAAAATGAATGATTACATTAACCCCCATCATACACTACCTCAAAACACATTATAACCCCCTACCCACCCACACAAATTTACCACCCAACCCCACCCTAACAAGTCCCGATAAATCTATAAATATATAAATATATAACCACCCCACTAAACTATCAATAACATCAAATCTCTAAGTATTACCTATAATTCTCAGCCTCAATAGCCTCTCAGTCATACTACCAATTCTACCAAAATCATTTCCCACCTAAACCCATAACTGGGATAGCTATTAACTCTGATATCACTTAGACTAATCTAATCTCAATGACTTAATCCTTCGATTACTATCTTGAACACTTAATTATTGACTGATACTTAGTCCTCATCATTTGTAGTAGAACTATAAAAGCCTACCATCACTTGTAGACTTATTTCGCCCAATGACTTCGCAAGTAGCAGGATGGTAATAATAATAATAATAATAATAATAATAATAATAATAATAATAATAATAATAATTATTATTATTATTATTATTATTATCGTTATTAATATTATCGTTATTGTTATTATTATCTTGTTATTTTTATTAATGCTATTATCACTGCGACTATCGTAGGTATGATTTGCATTGTTATTATAATTGTTATTGTAATCGATTTTATTAATACTAAAAATGGTAACACCATTAAACTTCTTTTATATAATGATTCCACTGGTATTGATTTTAGTATAATATAATCACAATTAAAATATTATCACAACACAATTAACTACAATTACTGAGCAAGCCATAAATAACTATATTAAAATAGAATGCAAAAATTGCAATTAATACCTTAAATTAAAATTATCAAACATTTTATCTACACGATATTACAACAAAAATGACAGTTATAACTTTATAATTATAATTCTTTTCTCATTACTAAATTAAACCCCCCTGCACCCCCACCGCCCTGGCTGGAATTGAGGTCACGATGGCCCAGACACGAGAGATCATCCCACGCAACTTTTTGAAACATGACTTGTTGAGGTCTCCCCCTCTCCCCCTCCCTTCTCATGTCCCCGGTATAGGCAGAGCTCAATCTCCGTCCCCTCCCTCTAATGCATCTTCAATTTCCGGTTGAGGTTGAATTAAAAATCTTTGCCATTTGGATTCCATTGTCGCTTGAAGAGTTGACGTTCATTGCGAGCGTTATTGAAACAGCATATATTTTGTCGCAATTAATGGAATAATAAAATCACAAACAATATATATATATATATATATATATATATATATATATATATATATATATATATATATATAACGTGATAGACTAATGAAAATTATATTTTTAATTTGAGCGTGGAATAAAAAATAAAATTATATTTCGAACTAAACCGTGACAGATAAATTATATGCTTTTCCAGGCTCAAGTGTGACGAAGAAAATTTTTTATTTCAATTAAACCGTAACAGACAAATTGTATGCTTTTCCAGACTAAAGTGTGACGAACAGAAAATTATATTTCAAACTTGAAAGTGATAGCCTAAAAATAATATTGTAATTTTGAATCTGTCAGACTAAATAAAATGCTATTTTAACTTGAACGTGACAGTCGAAAAACACTCTGATGTTCAACTTAATGCTGGCAGAGTGAACTGAAGCGTGAACGCGTGACCGCGTGACCGCGTGACCGTTGTAAATAAATGGAAATGTGAAGACGCAACTAAAATATAAAATTATGCTTTTTTTTATTTTTAAATTTCATTCACGTTTAAAATGTTATTTTTGTTTCTTTGCTTCTTTTTAATTCAATTTCCGTTTCTGAGGTATAAAAAGGGGTTGGTCGACGGTGCGGGTTAGAAGATGAGGATCAATTTCCAACTTTCGATCGCGAAAATTTTGAGAGAGAACAAAAAAAAAACGCTTTCACAAAGCAAGAGAAAAACTCGGGTATGCGTCATGTATTTTTTTAAATTTTACTCCGTGTTTTTCATGTTGTCTTTCGAATTTTAAGTAGAATCGAATGAAGACATCGAGGAAGGAAGGGAAATAATTCGACGAGGAATGGATGACGAGAAAGGTTCGAATAGAATTACATTTCAAGAATGTTTTTATGTTATTTGATGACGATTTATTAAGGTACGGAATGACCTAATAATCTATATTCGATTCGTTTCTCCAGTTTTCCGAAACACGCGATACAAGTCTAATCATGCTAACCGAAGCTGGAGTTCGTTTTATACATAGTCAGATGAGCTGAACATTTAAGGTTAGGGTTAGGGTTCGGGTTAGGGTTTGGGTTTGGGTTTGGGTTTGGTTTAGGGTTCGGGTTCGGGTTCGGGTTCGGGTTCGGGTTCGGGTTCGGGTTAGGGTTAGGGTAGGGGTTAGGGTTAGGGTTAGGGTTAGGGTTCGGTTTCGGTTTCGAGTTCGGGTTAGGGTTAGGGTTCGGGTTAGGAGACCTAGTAGCTTTGAAGTGTTCAGGCTTCCGAAATAACTGTTATATGGGGAACTGCAGCCTAGTAAGCGTCAATAAGTCGTTTTAAGAATGTAATAAAAAAAGAAATAGATAACCCTTGAGATAACCGATGATAACTGGTAGATGATGGCCTTAAAGCAACATTTTTTAATGCGAGCCTATGTGGACGATTTGATGAATAGCGAATTTTGAAACGTGCTTGGCGGAAGCGATACAATTTAACCATAATGAAACGTTTTTCTGACACAAGTTTCAAGATCAAAGTAAATCACGTGATGGGTGCATATTTGTCTGGCATCTCTCCAGTGTATGTGTTATATATATATATATATATATATATATATATATATATATATATATATATATATATATATATATGAGAAAAGAAGGATGGGAGTACTCCGACGTAATGGGAAATGAAAAAGGAAAAACCAAGAGATATTGTTTATATATTTCGTCTTTATTGTAAGACTTCCTCGGGATGATAATTTTAAGAAGAATGTCATGCAAGTACATCGAAGTATTGGGTTGACATGATGGGTGTATGAGGATAAGTAGTAGCCGTGGCTACTAAGAACGCTGAGCAGAGAGTGAAATGAACATGGAAAGCTTTGAGTGGGTACATTAAGGTAGTAGTGAAAAAGAGGAGGGGTGAGAGTGTTAGTGAATTTACCTTGGGGTGGGAGAGAGGAGATGAGGGGCTGAGCTTTTTGTTGTGGTGAGGTGTGGCATGGATTTTGAGGGGCTGGGGAAAGAGGAGGGAAGGGGGAACTCTGTGTCTTTAGTATGTAGGTGGTATCAGTGTTTTAGAAAAAAGGTTAGAAGAAATTAAGATAATTTGAAAGTAGGCGGGGTGGGTTGGTAAGAGTATGAAAGGATGCGATGGGTGGGGAGGGAGAGCGGAGATTTTGTTGTGGTTAGGTGTGAAATTTTTGGAGAGTAGGGGTATTGACCAGCTGGCTATGTCAGGAATGTGTGAATATAAGTAAGTTAGAAGGAATGTGTTGAAATGTGCTGTGAACATGACAATAAAGGAAAGGAAAAGAAAAAGGAGAAAAATGATATTAATCTTGGCGAGAAATACGTTAAATGTAGTTTTGTTCAGGCTGTTTATGGTTTGAGATTAAATTGAGGGCAAAAGGGGGTTAAATATCTAAATATTTATGAGGATGTCTAGATTGTGTTCATTTGTAAGGCTGTTATTTGTGGTTAAGTTGTTTAGATTCGTGGTAGGTAAAAATGTATGTGTGGAGGAGTTATTACGTGACTTGTATAACAGTACAATTGAGAACGAAGAGAAGAAAGGTTAGCCATGATCTAGGTTTAGTTTTTGTTCAGTCAGGATAATTTTGCTTATTAAGGGGGATAGATTGTAGAAACCATTTCGTTGTCTGATGGTGTTAGAGACTGTGATTAGTGCTGTTTCCAGTAGTCTTCGCCGTGCTTTGTTATGAATATGTTTGGTGATTTTTGCCTGTTCAAATTTGAAAGCATGATCGTGCTCTAATACATGGGAAAAAGTGCACTGAGAGAGTTATTGTTTTTATGTCCCTTTTGTGTTCGCTCATTCTTTTTTTTTAATTCACGTTGCGTTCCCCCACGTAAATTTGATGGTAGTTTTTACATAGGACAGTATATAAGCCGGCATGGGATGTGGGTTTTTTCGGAAATGTTTTGCTGTGTTTAATGTTTGTTTTATGGTTTGTGATGTGGTTTGTACTGTTGGAATGCCTAATTTGTTAAGTGTGTTGCAGATGGATGTGTTATCGGAATGCGTGGGTAAGAGAAGAGGCCTGTCTATGAGAGAGGTGTTTGATGTTTGATGTTTGATGTTTTTGTGTGTTGTTTTTGTAGAATATTTGAAAGGCTTTCATCTTGGCATTTAGTATAAAATGTGTGGGGTATTGCAGTGTTTTTAAGAATTAATGATCTGTTTTATTTCTTCATCTATGTATTGAGGACTGCAGATTCTAAGAACACGTAGGAAAAAGCCTATAATCATACCTGTTTTTATCTTGCTATTGTGGTATTTATTCGTATTTTTTAATTTTATTTATATTTATGAGGGGTAATAGTTGGGAAGATGTTCCAGAGTAGAAGTCGGTATTGCAATTGCTTTGGGCTTCGTAGAGATATTTTTTATGGATAAGGCAGTGGAGTAGCTAACCTTAATAGAATTTCTGTACGTGGATGACTATATCTATATATTAATAAATATATATATATATATATGTGTGTGTGTGTGTGTTTCATATAACACTATGTATTCGTTTGATCAGCCATCAATACCTGCCGTTTCACAAAACATTGAAAATCCAGTTTTTACGGTTAATATATGCCAAGCGTTGCCGCTCTTTAGTGGATGGTATCGATAAAAATCGAAGTGATTTATAATTTAATTTGAAGGACAATCATTATCAAACCCAAAACCTGTTTTTAAAGTTACCTTTATACTATACATATATATATATATATATATATATATATATATATATATATATATATATATATAATTATTTCCACAATCAGACAACGCCGCAGCCCACAACCTATGAAAGAAACAAACCGGAAGTCATAGACGCGAGTTTCGCCCTCCTTTGGGCTCATCAGTAGAACACATCCGAACTCAGGATTCGAAACCCGAGTCACTTGCATGGTAAGCGAGTGGCAGAGTACGGGCTTACCATACAAGTGACTCGGGTTTCGAATCCTGAGTTCGGATGTGTTCTACTGATGAGCCCAAAGGAGGGCAAAACTCGAGTCTAGGACTTCCGGTTTGTTTCTTTCATAGGTTGTGTGCTGCGGCGTTGTCTGATTGTGGAAATAATTATATATATCATCTCACATTCAAGAAATCTAATATATATATATATATATATATATATATATATATATATATATATATATATATATATATCGAGAAGCAAGCTTCTCGACGGAAGGAATGGCGATCTGACTGCCAGAGGGGCATCAGGCGGTTCTCTGTAACTGCCATTGATCAACAGCGCGAAAGACGCGAAAGAACAAAAACATCTACAAGTATCCCAGCCGATTTTTCTCAAGATCTTCCTTCTTGCATCCATTGTGGGCTGGTTTGCAAATCTCTCGCAGGACTCAAATGCCATTTACGATTGAGTAAATGTAAGCATGCTACAGCCATCGAAGACTAAACAAATTTTAAGTTGTCAAGACCTCATACGTCGAAATCGACGGGAGAGTCCATGATATATATATACATATATACGTATGTGTTTGTGTGTGTGCTCGTATATGTGTATACGGCTGCTGGTGTGTTATGTACTTTTACCTCCTAATGCAAACTGCAGACATCAATAAATTCATTATTTCTTCGACAGCGTCTGTTAATCAAATAATTTTAATCGATTTACATCAACATGAAAAATGATTCGTATAAAAAATGTATTAGCCTCCCAAGTTTTCAGAATGTTTGAATCCTAAACAGCATTATGAATCAAAATGTCACGTTTGTTTATTCTCAGTTGTTTATCATGATTATCATTACGCTTCATTTCAGAAAGTAAAATACTATATGGTCATCGCTCTTTTAGGAAAACAACTCAAAATATACATTTATAATTATATACACATAATGTTGTCCGCAACGGAAATAAAAAGTCAAAAAAATGTTATTAAATATTTTATCTGATTAAATTAATTATTTATTTAATTTATTTAATTTAATTTGATTTTTGTATCATCTATTTTTTTACAATCTGTAAAGATCTGAAAATTACTAACTTGAATGATCAATATCTGATGAATAACGGTTTAGGGTAAGGGTGGCACAATTCCCAATCACATATGCCCTGGGTGGAATAAAGAAGTGCAAAACGACTTTTCGTGTTCTGCCGTTTGTCCGGTTTTTCTGGATGTTACATTACGGATCAATTATGTTGCATTTCCCATTAATAAGAGGTAAATGGAACTTTATTTGGTTCAAAAGGTTGACACGCTGACAGGGTGGAACAGATACGAGTGTGATTGTAAGGAACAGGAGTGGATGGAGTAAGTTCAGGAGACTTCTGCCATTACTAACCAGCAGAGCGTTATCATTGCCGTGGTTATTCTTACTTATCACATTATTATCGTAATCCTTTTATAAAAATAAAGGAAAAATTAAAAAAAGATGTTGTCGTCAAAATATTATCGTATTTTTTGTTAGAAAATGGCGGACATTTACTAATTGTTGCCTTAAATTCATCCAGTTGTAAGCTCATAGTAGAAAATCCTTTTTTAAATAACACCAGAAACAAAGCATAACTTTCTTAGGATGAAGATCTACTTTGGGGTGGATAAGTGTGGCTTATCTCATTTATGCCAGGATCGTTTTCTAACAATAATTTCAGTAATTGATGACTCAGACATCCCTTGTTACAATTTGCTTTCAAATTGATGTATTTTCATTTTAATTAATAAAGCCAATCACAGACAGTAATGCTATCCAAAATATTTATCACACTCAAATCATTTGACACTCAAATCATGTGACAATCAAATCATGTGACACTGAAGTCATGTGACACTCAAATCATGTGACACTCAAATCATGAAACACTGAAGTCATGTGACACTCAAATCATGTGACACTCGAATCATGTGACACTGAAGTCATGTGACACTCAAATCATGTGACACTCAAATCATGAAACACTGAAGTCATGTGATACTCAAATCATGTGACACTCAAATCATGAAACACTGAAGTCATGTGACACTCAAATCATGTGACACTCAAATCATGAAACACTGAAGTCATGTGACACTCAAATCATTTGACACTCACATCATGTGATACTCAAATCATGTAACACTCAAACATCGCATCAGTTTGCGTACCAAGTTCTACTAAATTCTCATGAATGCTTGGTTTTGATATGTAAAGCCTTTTTGCTTGTTCTCAGATTAGGGTTAGGGTTAGGGTTAGGCTTATTTCGATTAATGTCTTGATTTGGTCCTCATGTGTTGAGAGCTATCTGGCTGTGTTTTCGGCATCGGGTTAGGGTTAGAGTTAGCGTTAGGTTTAGGGTAAGGGTTAGGGTTAGGGTAAGGGTTAGGGTCTAAACTTTGTAAATCATTTAATTACAATTCCGTCAGCTAAAGTATCTTCATATCATTTTTTGTTGTTTGCGAAGAATTTTGCTTTTATGGGAATAGGAAAGCATCAGGTTCCGAGAATGGGTCTTAGAATCTCATATTTTCAAATCGTTTCTAAATAGATAGTAGAGTAAGCTGAAATGTAACCATACGAAATCAGTCAATAATCTAGAATGGTCTAATATGTGTAAACTTGAACTACTAAAAATCCTCACACACCTTTCGGGCAACGTACTATATATATATATATATATATATATATATATATATATATATATATATATATATATATATATATATATATATATATAAGTATAAATTTGTATTTATACAAACATTATTGGTTACATATGTAATCTTTTCCATGTTTGTGTTTAATAATCCACTTTGTATAGTGCTCGACAGTAATGGAGCTATATATCGTACATGTATTGTATTAGTTTCTGTAAATGTAAATCCGTAGAAACTCAAGTGTTTATAAAAAGTGCTCAATACCAAGTAGAGCTGTTTGTACTATACAAAGTGGATTATTAAACACAAACATGGAAAAGATTACAAATGTAACCAATAATGTCTGTATAAATAAAAATGTATTCTTATAAACAGCTCTACTTGGTATTGAGCACTTTTTATAAACACTTGAGTTTCTACGGATTTACATTTACAGAAACTAATACAATACATGTACTATATATATATATATATATATATATATATATATATATATATATATAGTAAGTTATGAAAATATATTTATGGCAATTAAACTACACACAGGCTTCCGCGGTTGATCCCCGTAGGGAATCGTCAGACAAAAATGCGAAAGCCTCTGTGTAGCCAAATTGTCATAAATATATTTTCATAACTTACTACTTTGCTCTACTCACGTATTGAGCACTGTTAAAGTAAATACTGAAAATCGATACATAAAAGATTATATATCCTTATAATATTTTATGTGGATACATGAAATAATATATATATATATATATATATATATATATATATATATATATATATATATATATTATGTGTGTGTATTTAGGCTGCAATTTTTCATTTAAGCAAACATTGTTAAATATAACAGATTTTTTTTCTGTTTATTTACACTATTTTATTTTTCAATTTTTCTATTGGTCTATTTTCTGTTAAAATCAAAGACTTTGACTATGTTCCATATATATCACGAACGTTTTAGATTCTTCGTCGAATCATCATGAGGTGAAAAGAGCAAATGAACAAAAAGTATGTATAAAAGAACAGAATTTCAAAAGATAGCTTAGAAACAGGCACAAAAAGTCAATTAGACACCATGAGAACGTTTTCACGCTGTTCCAGGAAAGATGCTAACTATTTAAACTTCGAGACGCAGGAAATATCGTTTCAGGATATCATCTCGATCTATTCAGTAAGAGAAATATCTTACTTGCATATTCGCCACATCACAGAAGCAACATTCTGCTTGTGAGGTAAATGCCTGGATACGTAGCTCTAACTCAATTTCTAATGGAAAATTCTTATCTCTATTTAATTTCATTGCGTGATAATTTTTGATTCTAACCTAATTTTTTACACACACGCCTCTAAATATGCTACACCACGGCCTATAAATGTTGTAATATGATTTTGTTATCTTGAATTACACATAAATAGAATTTCCAAATTACATATTTTATTTGATATTACATAATTATATACGTGAAACTATTTATTATACTGAGTAAAATTGTAAAATTAAATTAACAGCTCTCGCTTTTCCATGGTAGGTAAACGACTCTGCTCCAGTCTTTTCCCACACTTTAAAAAAAATCCCAAGAACTTGACTTGTACCGCCACTACAAAACTTGTTTCTTTTCTCTGTGTATCAAAAACAGAAGAGAATTTCAATGCACAGTTTTTTTAAAAAACCTTCCTATCTATGGAACACATTGCTGCGAGACTTCTTCTCTGCTATCTTGAACTTCAATGTCTAGACGCCTTCTTAACTAATCAAATGTTGTCCTTTCAACGTTTCGAACCTTCTCATACAATAGTTCCGCATCTAATTGAAAATCTATTTAAGCGTTATTCTCAAGTGGCGTATGGCTTTTATAATGATGTTTTATTAGTATAACAAAACAAAAAATGAAGCAGAATTTAAAAAAGTATTTCGGGCAAACGAAATGTACTGATTACACAGTGTTTATTAGTTTATTATTTTGTAGAAAACCCGCACAATTTTCGTGGCAAACACTGTGGTATGGTAACCTAAGTACAGATACTAAAATATAGTTTTTACTTTAAAAGATAATTGAGCATTTCATTTGAAACATCGTTTGCAAAAATGTGCATAAATGCTTAATTTCTGCAATATTTTTCTCAGAAACTATCATTACCATTGCACAGCCACTGTTTCAAAATCCACCAGTGCTTGCGGTGCATCGTCATCACCATCAGGATTTGTTATCACCCCATTGGAGGAGGAACTCCTCCCTAGTTTCCGACACCTCATTAGTGACTGTCATTCAGTGTTTTTTAGCCATAGTCGCAACGCAAGGCACTGCGGGTTGACAACACTTTTTGCCCATATCTAGGTGTTCACATACAGCGCCTTGTATTCCGAAATAGTTATCCATCTAGAACTAGCCAGGCTCAACGTTGCTTAACTCCCGTGATCTAACAGGAACCGGTGTGTCAACGTGATCATGCCGTGTACATATTACACTATATATATATTTACTCTTGAGTGACTTTAATAACAAGCAGTACACATAGCTACATGCATGATCCGAACACGTTCGTAGATCACTCTAGCTGCTTGGTAGATCTAGCCGCCGACTCGCTATTTACATTTAAATTCCTCTCTAATAACTAACTAATTCTCTATGGCCGATGCGATAAGCCTCTTGACTGCGAATCAGTGGCGATTTGTGATTAGGGATCGCGCCCGCCGACCGTTAAGAATTAGCTTCCTGCACTGAAGATTGTGTTAGTATGAAACATCGATGTCTGTAGGTATTAAAATAATTTATATATATATGTATATATATATACATATATATATATATATATATATATATATATATTAGTTAATACAACAAAAGATATAAGAGGCAACTAATATCTTTAATTAGTGAACATCCTGATAAAACTGAAGCTCAATATATTGGATAGAGCATTAAGTGAAAGAATAAAATAAGGTGCGACTCAAATTTTATTAGCATTCAATGTTCAAGCAAATTACTTTAAAGTCCTTAACTCATGAGTTTTCATGGGTTAAGGACTTTAAAGTACTTTGCTTGAACATTTAATGCTAATAAAATTTGAGTCGCACCTTATTTTATTCTTTCATTTTATCTAGTGCTATATATATATATATATATATATATATATATATATATATATATATAATAGAGAATATTCCTGAATAATTATAATAACTAACATATTTTTGCTAGTTGTTCAATTTAATTGCTCATACTCACTCTCTTTTTCTCTCGTTTTATTTCTCTCTTTTTATTTATTTCTCTCTTTCGTGAAATACAACTTACTGTGCGCTCAAGTAATCAGATAGCTGGTAACAAAATGTTTAAATGACCCCCGACTGTTCCATCACATTCCATTACAATCTTATTTAATTACGTAACCCAATTATACAGATTGAAAAAAAAAACAATGTATTTAATTAATTCTATTTATAATTTTGCTTAAGATTATGATCGAGGAAAATATTTTAAATACATCTGGTAATTTTAAAAAAAAACAATTATAAGTGTATATTTGTGAATATTAAATTATTAGAAGCTTTAAAACAAATTAATTATGTAAATTTGAAAGATGCGTGATGTTTGGGGAAGCTTTGCAATGGGTATATATAGGAGCTGATAAGTAGATGTAAAAAGAGAGCGATCAAAACTAATAATATAGTTTCGGCTTCAGACAGAAAGATAGACAGAGAGACAGATACATAATATCCATTATTATTAGATATAGATGTATAATTATGCTAAGAATTTCGTAATTATTCATATAGAAATATGGATATATAAAAAGATTGAAGTTAGATAGATGAGTTACAACTTAAAGAAGAAATACAAATGTGTTCAGTGAAAACGAGAAAGATTGAAGTTAGATAGATGAGTTCAAACTTAAAGAAGAAATACAAATGTGTTCAGTGAAAACGAGAAAGATTGAAGTTAGATAGATGAGTTCAAACTTAAAGAAGAAATACAAATGTGTTCAGTGAAAACGAGAAAGATTGAAGTTAGATAGATGAGTTCAAACTTAAAGAAGAAATACAAATGTGTTCAGTGAAAACGAGAAAGATTGAAGTTAGATAGATGAGTTCAAACTTAAAGAAGAAATACAAATGTGTTCAGTGAAAACGAGAAAGATTGAAGTTAGATAGATGAGTTCAAACTTAAAGAAGAAATACAAATTTGTTTAGTGAAAACGAGAAAAACTGATTCTGATTGTTAGACGAAATTCGACAAAGAAAGAACGAATACTAAATTGAAGATCATAAGAATAGAATAAAAAAGAAAAGAAGAAAAGAAAATGGATGAATTCTTTGATGATTACAGACAATATATCCACAGAATCATTGGTTCTTTTTTCTGTCTTAAGCGCTTAGCGCTGTAAGTTGCTTCAAAAAAATTGCTTTGTTAAAGCAGTTATGCTTCGAAGTTGGAATTGTAACATCTGGTGTAACCGTTTTTTGTTTTTTTTTACTAATGAGTTACAACTTATCAAGGCCCGGGGCCCTCGAGGATAAGGGTTAGTAATTGTCGGTTGGACGATGACCGCCATCATGAGCGAATTGGAATCAAATGGGTGGGATGGGCAGAATATTACGTCATCGGCATTGGTCATCTTAAAAGACTGCTCAACAAGTTGTAAGAAAGCAACCCATAAAACCAAAGCTAATCTCGAACAATCTTCTACCAATAAACCGTCGTTCCTCCCGCTCTCCATTTTTTTTTTCATTCTCAACTTTTTTTCTTTGTATCTGTTCACTTGGACGCTATTCAAATTTCCCTTCCAAACTTTCAAGCACGGCACATGCTATTTTTTGTCGTTTATGTCAGAGGGATCGGCTCTGTCCATTACACAAGTATTTGTTTATATTAGACTTGAAGACAACTATGTTGTAGTCGGTTGGGAAGCAGCCTCGTTGTATTTTGTTCCACAGATGGAATGTTCTAGGAAAGAAAGCTAATTCATGGAAGTTGTTTGGTTTTTGGTACAACGAGGGATAAAGAAAAGTAAATGTATGTGGTTGTAGCTAGGCATACGGCACAATCGCGTATACACACCGGTTCCCGTTAGATCACAGAAGTTAAACAATGTTGAGCTTGGCCAGTACTAAATGGGTGATCATTTATGGATACCATGTGCTGTATGAGCTAACCGCTTACTTCGGCATTGTTTCCAGATGTTTTGCACTTCTCTTTTCCACTGGAATCAAACAGTGCCGATTCAGGAGATGTGTGGTTGACGATTGCCCAACCCTGGTATCACAAATTTACGCTCAATCACCCTTACAGGAAGTATCCATTGTCTCTTAAGACTGAACAGAGCCTTTTTCTTAGCTAGGCAAGGTCTTTTTCTGTATGTTTTTTTCTTCGGAATACTAGTGATTGGAGCTCTGTCAAGCAGGTACCATGGACATAACGATACAGTGGAGAAGTCCTAAAATATATCTTCTGTGCGAAAGAGTCTGTGGGGAACAGAAGAGATGACCCTAAGTCGCTTTTGTACCCTGCCAAGGAAGGAAAAAGTGATTTGAGATCCTCTTCCTTTATATATGACAGCAGTACTCCATTTTAGGATTATCTGGCTCTTATACAGGCAGAGGATTGCGTGAGTAGTAAAGTACTGTCTGGCGCGATAAAATTTTCTGACCATTTTGCCAGCGACCTTAGTAATATATTTGATGTAATTCTTCAATTTCAGGTCTGGAGTTAAAGTCAGTCCGATCAGCTTATATAAAGAAACATGTATATAGTGCATTGGCGATTTGATAATGTTCCGATGCTATTTATAATAACATGATTGCGTCATTTTGCTGGGAATTTCGTAATTATTGATATAAAAAATTGATATACAAATAGACACGCATTTAGGTTGATGACCGCTAGTATAGATTTAGACAAGCACGATCTACTGCAGACATCCGTACGGACATTTCTGAACGCATGTATCATATACTCGACAAAGCAGGTGAAACTAGGCCAGTAGCTCTTGATATATCCAAGGCCTTTGACAAAGTATGGCATAAAAGGCTTCTCCTGAAAATACGCTCATACGGTATTACTGGGCAATCCTTCCTAACCAAGAGAAATATATAGGTTGTCCTCGATGGCAGTTCATCTAAGCAACATAACATAAATGGTGTGTACCCCAAGGATCTATCATTGAAACTTTATTGTTACTGATCTTCATAAACGATCTCTCTGATGACATTGAGTTTGAGATGAGTTTATTTGCTGACGTCACCACGCTTTACTCTCGTCATGTGGGCAAAACAGAGGCGATCATATCCGAGGCAATGGCTGAATCCTTAGAAAATGACGTCCAGGCCGTAGTGGATTGGGGTTATAAATGGTTGGTAACTTTTAATGCCGCAAAGACAAAGCTCCTTTCCTTCAATAACTAAAAGAAACCTCTCCAACCACCGATTGTCATGGCAATTAACAACCTACCTGAGAGTTCCTCAGTCAAACTTCACGGCCGAACATTCACAGTAACATGAATTGGAACAAATACATTGAAGACATTGCCAAGATGCAGCAAAGAAGATGGGCCCCCTCTACCGTGCTAGTAAACTCCTCACACTTGACATCATCCTGTATCTCTACAAAGCCATCATTCGCCCATGCATGGAGTATTCTTGCCACTTCTGGGCTGGTGCATCATCTACTAGTCTCTCCCCCTTGACAAGGTCAAAAAAAGAGTCGCCAACTTAATAAATCCTTCACTGTCAACCAAGATCCAGCCCCTGTACCATCGCCCAATGTAGCTTCCAATGTTACTTGTTTTACAAATACTTCAATGGATTATGTTCCGATGAACATGCTACTCTGGTGCCCCCTCGACGTAAATATACTAGACCAACTCGACAATCAGCTACATCCCATCCATTCACTGTGGAGGTCCCCAGATGCCGGAAAGCCTTCTACTGCAATAGTTTATTTCCTCGTGCTGCTGGTCTCTCTCTCTCTCTCTCTCTCTCTCTCTCTCTCTCTCTCTCTCTCTCTCTCTCTCTCTCTGACTCCTCTTTCCCAGACAGTATCGACAGGCAGAGGTTTAAAACTAATGTTAACAGACATCTCGCTGCACAGCTCCCAACTTAGAATGACACCCTAAACCTAAACCCTAATTCCCAGTAGCTCCTTACGTCTACAGTGGCGTCCTGCCTTGTTTGGGGTGAAATATTATTAAAATAAAGTTTATAGTGGATATCGATGTTGATAGAAAGTTCGACAAAACGTAATGATGATTGGAAGACGAAATTAAACAAAGAAAGAATACTAAATTGAAGTTAATGAGAATAAAATAAAAAGGAAAAAGCAAATAAAGATGCTTCTCCAGAGTAGGACCGAGCTGAATTTGACCACGTTGTTAGGGTTTGGGTCAGGGTCAGGATCATGGTCAAGGTTACAGTTATGGTCAAGGTTATGGTTATGGTCAGGGTCAGGGTTAGGGTAAGCGTTAGAGTTAAGGTTAAGGGCAGGCTTGGGGTTAGTTTTAGGATTAGCGCTAGGGTTATGGATAAGGTTAGGGTCAGGGTTAGGGTTAGCATCAGAGTAAGCGTTAGCGTTAGAGTTATGGCCAAAGTCAGAGTCGGAGTTAGGGTGAGGGTGTGGGTCAGGGTCAGGGTCAGATTAGCGCCAAAGTGAATGTCAGGGTCAGTGTCAGTGTCAGGGTCAGGATCATGGTTAGGGTTATGGTTAGGGTCAGGGTTAGAGTTAGGGTTAGCGTCAAAGTTAGGGTCAGGGTCAGGGTCAGGGTCAGGGTCAGGGTCAGGGTCAGGGTCAGGATCAGGGTAGGGGTAAGAGTAAGTGTTAGCATTAGGGTTAGTGTCAGCGTTAGTATTAGTGGTAGTGTAATGGTTAGGGCTGAAGTACCCAGATAAAATAGAGATAAAAACATAGAAAGATAGAAAAGACAATTAAAAAAAAACAATGATTAAAACCAACTCGTGCAAATATCGACGCAATTTATCGACATTTAAACTTTAATCAAATCAATCAAAATATCAATAAGTTCACATTTCTTTCACTTTTACTTTTAATTATTTTTATTGTTTTGTTTTGCAACTTTTCCCTACTTATTTGATGCCTTTAGTGATCGTCCTTCCCATTCACAACCAATTAGGACACGCCCACACTCGTCAAAGGCTCCCATCAAATTCACCATTCGTTGTGTAAAAACCCTTAACAACTATCTTAGTCGCGTGCATTAGATGCATCGTTAACATCTTTCTCCCCCTGCCCCAAGAAACTAATTATTCCTTAAAAGACTGATTCAAGAAATTTATAAAAAGAAAACAAAAAGATTAGGAATTGGCTTCGTCGTACGGCCATTTTACGGACGTGATTTCCCCGAGATTTTCTGTTTCTGATGATGGCGTCGTCGTTGTCATCGGCGGCGGCGGTGGAGTTTTTGTTGTCGTTGTTGTCGTCAAAACTCCAGATTTTAATTACCTTAACTTATTTCAATGTCAGCCTAAATTGCATTCAGTGCATTTCTGAGAAATCGTAGAGTCTATTGTGTCAGAATTAGACAATTAATTGGTAGCCAATGGCAATTTGACGCCAGTGACGCTAATGATATAGACAAGCACTTATTTTAAAGAGCGCACACACACATAAACATTATATATATATTACATACATATATGTATATATATGCAGAGAGAGAGAGAGAGAGGACGAGAGAGAGACAGAGAGACAAACAGAAACAGAGACAGTAGAAAAGCACAGAGAGAGAGAGAGAGAGAGAAACAGAGAGAGAGAGAGAGAGACCGAGAGATAAGAGAAAAGGGTTAAGCGTATTATTTTATATGTGGAGTGTGCATATATATTAACTTATTACAAGAGTTCTTCCGGCTGATTTCCAAGTTAAATCTTCAATTTAAATTAGTAAAGAGGGAAAAACTCAAATTGTTGTATTTCATTTTAATGAATCACAAAGCAAACGCATACACACAGTAGACAACACACACGCACACATATATAACTACAAATATATTTTTTTTAATATTAAAGTGTTTTCATACCCGACGTCGTTTCGGGTCTTCTACCCTCATCAGGGCAGGAGTGGCGGTTTCAGGGGGTCGCATGGGCTCGAACGTAGATTCAGTCTAGCATCACGAGGCTGACGCCTATGCCAACACCCGCGAGAAATCGCCACAGAAAGTAATTGAAATTAACGTACATTTACGCGGGAACCGGAGGCAAGCGTCGTGTTGTCAATAGTGGCCAACACTCGAGCGGAACTTTGCATAATTGCTTTGATGACAACAATCTTGCAATTCTAAACAGGGCTCTACTATTAAGACAATTAAATCTTAAAGTAGCATTAACTATAAATATTTTTTGAAAATATTAAAAGCGTTTTATACCTACAGACGACGTTGTTTTTGGTCTTCTCTCCTCTGTGCGTGTGTGCATGTGTGTTGACTCCTGTGTGTATGCGTTCGCTTTGTGATTAATTACAGCTGCTTTTAAATAGGTTGGATCTCTCGCTGATTAACCGGGTTGTTGATAACGGCCGTGTGAGCTAAGCCGTTGGAATTTGAGTTGAAAACATAACTCGCGTTCCGGTGTTCAAGCCCGGCGACCAGTGTGAATGATTCTTCTCTACACTGACGATTCTCGAAAGGATGAAACGTATACGTATGTAGATAAAACAAATTATATATATATATATATATATATATATATATATATATATATATATATATATATATATATATATATATATAGGTTCTTGCTAAATATGATCTGAGGTAAAGATCGGATTCTAACTCTGCCTTATGAGATCTCGATTTATAACAGCTGTTTATCGATAATATCGACATGCCAGTGCGTCAGATTTTGTACATGTCTGTATAAATAAATATAATCATATATATATATATATATACATATATATATATATATATATATATATATATATATATATATATATATATATATATATATATATATATAAGAGGATTTAATGAATTAGAACATTCCAATTGTTCAAAGAATTAGAAGAACAAGTCTAGTATGGCGTACAGTAAGCTCTATTTGATAGTGAACACTTTTTATAAGCCTGTTTTGAAATTCTTTTGAATCTATCCTGTGGATGTTTACTTTGTCTGGACTATTGTAAGCAGTACAAATAGCTTCATGCTAGATCCAAACACAGTTTGTTGATCACTTCCACTGCTCGTGTAAATTAGCCGCCGACTCGCTATTTACAAAGTAAATTCCTCTTCAATTATTAGCTAATTCGTTGTGACCGACGGGGGAACGCTCTTGACTACAAATCAGTTGCGATTTGTGATCGGAGTTCGAGCTCGCCGACCGTAGAGAATTAACTTCCCGCACTGAAGATTGCGTTAGCCTGAAGCATCGATGTCTGTAGGTAATAAATAATTAATATTTATTTATAAATATTACATATATATATATATATATATATATATATATATATATATATATATATATATATATTGTTTTCATTTTACTTAACTCGAAGTTCTCAAAAATCAAGGGGGCCATTCTTGAGGCTAACACCTAATCTCTATATGAGATAGATATATATTTGAATATTCTATTAAAGTTCTTTTTTATTTCTCAAACGTTGAGTTAGTAAAAAAGTTAACAACATTCATTTTCCTCTCCCTAATTGAACAATGAATTATGTTATAGTATATCTTTCTTGTCGTATCTTGGTCCTACCGGATTTCAGGACAAGAATTCATCTTGTCTGGTGGAGTATCCAGCTAAGTGTTGTTACTTGAGGTAACATCACTAGGAGAAGGTGCACCATTCCTCGTACGAGCAAGCGTATAGCCGTTCTGAAGGGGTCTTATTTGTGCTTAGAATACTATGTTATTTTGAATATTTTATCAGGGTTTACTTTTACGGCGAAGTATCGTCATGTCAGGTTGTTCTGACAAATCCTTGTACAGAGAAACCGAAGACAGTCGAGGATGGTGCCTAGTAGATAATTTAAACGATCCTTTATTTTTTGTTTTAGTCGAATTTCTCAAAAATTAAAGGGGATCCTATCATGGGGCTAACACTTGATCTCAATATGAGATACATAGGTTTCGCCTGTTCCAATAAAATACTCCTTTAGCTCTGAAGCGTTAAGTTAGTAACGAAGTAAAAAAGATTAATTTTCCTCTCCCCAATTGAGCAGTTGATTATGTTATAGTATATCATTCTTGTGGTCTATTGGGCTTACCAGATTCCAGAAGAAGAATTCATCTAGTCTAGTGGAGCATCCAGCTAAGTGCCCCATTTTTCGCATTAGCTGGTGCATAGCCAAACCAAAGAGATCTTATTTGTAATTTTGAATATTTGGTCATGGTTTACTTGTAGGGTTAAGTATGCTCATGTCCGGTTTTTCTGACAAACCCGTTTACAGAGAGGCCGTAGACACTCGAGGATGGTGTCTAGTAGGTAATTCAAACTGTCCTTTATTTTCTTCATTTAACTTCAGTTGAAGTTCTCAGAGATTAAGTGGCCGCTTCCTGGGGCTAACACTTGATT
>OY744539.1:46135355-46155355 GCA_963556195.1 Sepiola atlantica
CCAAATTATTTTCTCTTCTATTTTTATTGCTATTTTTGATATCTTGTTTCTCATCTTTAATTTCAGATTTAGTGCTGTGTTGTAGACGTTACTTAAATACATTTTCGTTAGTAGAATTATTACTAAGCGTATCCGTCTTCAGATACAATGGATACAATTTTGGTTTTAATTTGGATTCATTCAGACCTAAATACACAAAATTAGAACTTACCCACAACTTAATCCATAATTTGTTCAAAAGAAAAATGATCATATCAACTAGATGTGTAATCAACAAAAATAGCAATCCACAAGATATACTCCTAAATTGTTTTCGAAAACCATTTTTAAATTTTACTCGTGATAAAAGAATTAATCTGTACATTTCAAGGATCCACATCTTTGGGGTTTAGTTGTTGTAACATACAATTAATATGATAGTCAATCTACGACATCAAGCAAAAAAGTGTTTTAAAATTTTCGTTTTTCTGTGTTTTTGCTGGAGTGCAGGATCCTTACGGACGCCAGTCATGCGCTCGCAATTTCAAAGACACTAATCGAGATATATTTTTATGAAATCTTACCATTCCTGTTGAAAATTGAAAAAAAAAAAAACAAAGATGTAGAAAATTCATAGAAATAAAGTAAAATCTCGCTTGATACATAAATAGAACACCAGAAATGAATCTAAAATTATTAAGATCAATATAAAATGGAATTAAAATTCATAGATTTAATGGATAATTTCGGTTAAAATACACTGTGAAGAATTTCAAATTAAACGATATTTTAGGAAGTATTGAAGAACAAGAATCATTTATAGGCTTTAAATTACCATACATGTATAACACATTAATGTATGTGTATGTGTGTAGTATAGGAATGTGTATCCAATTGGTGTCACATTTTAACAGTCGGAATTTATTGCTCTCATAATCTACCCAGAGACAATAGATATCCTTTGATAAAGTCCTGTGCGATGGGGAGTTTTAAATGAAGTAAGGGTTGCGCAATGGTCACCTGTACTTCTCGTGATCTGGAATGGCTTAACTACGGTAGTAAGGAGAAATCGAACACGACTAGAAACAATGTTGGACTAAGAGAAGAAAGACTATTTTCATTTAGGATTTTGCATTTTTCAGACTAAGCGTTCTAGCAAGGCTTGTAAGTATCATCAACCTTTTTATTCTACACATATCTAGTAGCATTAGAGATGAATTCATACCTTTCCCAAGTTAAAGTGAATCAAGCTTCCGGCAACTGCTATTCCCAAACGTTCACCCATCTAAGTATTTACCCGGTTCAACATTGCTTAACTTAAATGATCTGAGGAGAGCCAATTTTGTTTGGTTTGTTTGTTTGTTTGGTTATTGGATTTTACGGCAAGTCAACAGTCGTTGGGTCATTTTATAGCAAAAAGATATACATGTTTTGTATACGATTGGCATGTAGGTTAATTAATCACGTATATTTTGTAAATCGATCTTCTACAAACGATAGTTTTTGTTTAACACGTGGATTAGGCCATGACTGGTACTACCACGTCTCAAATCTTCCATATTGTAACTTCATCAATAGAGTCTTGTGTCACACCTACGAGAGTTAGTGGAGCTTGATTACTTCATTACTTCTATTCATACTCAGGAACAAAGCAGATGTTGCAACGTGAAATAGCGGTCATACACAGAACCAGAACGGATGTTTTTTCCGGTCATACAGAGGAGCAGAATGGATCCATTTTCTATTCATACTCACGACCAAAATAGGTGTTTTAACGTGAGATAGGGCTGTACAGATCTGTTCGGTAACTGCAATTTAATCATGATTTTAGTTTGTTATTGTCTTTCTTGTATGATTTTAATATAGCAGCTTATGGACAGAAGAGTCTTTACAAATGTGAATATGTAACAAGCAATCAACGCTATATAAATGCCGGGCGCCATCGACACGGAGCGCATATACAAGCGTAATTGGGAGAACAAGGTAAAAAACGCATTATCGATTGTTGCGAACGTGGTAAACAGGCGAATCATAAGAATAATCAAATGAAATTCGGAAGTTCGAACATGGGTAATGTGCATAAAAGTTTCTGTTGTCTTCGGAGGGGGAAAACATGTCTCTCCTTTCAATATCAATAGTATTTTTTTTTCGTCTATGGTGATTTTTGTTGTAAAAAATAATAAACGTTTTTATGAATACTTCCAAGAAAATTAGGTAGATGGGAATTTACAAAGCAAATGTCTTTAGAAGGAGAAAATTGAAAAGTAAATCTGATTTAGGGATGGAAATTACCTCCCCTTAAATAGATAGGAAAGATAAAAAAAAAGGTAATGTATATTAGAAGAAGGGTAATGCGTAACTATACTATTTGTATTATATATATATTTAACTGAATGCAAATATGTGTAAATGTCCGTAGAAACGACTCATCAGACGTTATTCGTAAATAGTGTAATTTTGGTAAAACCTGAAACATATATATCTATCCCAAGCGTGGTCGTCGTAAAGCGAAGGCCATTTTACTGAGTCTAGTTTTTCTGCTGACGTCACAGTGGTCGGTACTAAATAGGAAAACCATACATTTCGAAGGGAGCGGTTACACACTACCTATAGATATCTGACGGTGGTCATTTTTCTCTTAAATTATTTCATCTTTGATCTAGTAATTGTTTGGTATTTAAGAAAGGATACGGATGGTTTTGTTCATGTCATTTTCAAGGTGGAATTGCGATTGTGAGTTTAAGCTAAAACTATAAAATAAACTAGTTTAATTTTTTTATTTTGGTTTTATTTATGTAAATCGCCCCAGACAATACATAAAGTCACTTGATGTTAGGAGCTAAAAAATAACACTTCAATGTCAAAATCTAGCCAACGATAAGTGTTATATTAGTAGATTCCTACCCAGAAAACAGCAATTATTTCTCCTTTTTATCAGAAACATCACTCATTGAATGTGTAGACTAAAAGACATAATAAGAAAGCGCGAGAGTTACGATGCTGCCAAAGTAAATTAGTATCTACTTTCCTTAGACTAAAATTCAAGATGGATGACAAACCTGCCTTGATAGGAAAATATTAAATGAAAAAACAAATACTTGCTTGTTTTCCCAAAGTTTAAAATATTTTACACAATAAAATTCTGTATGACATTAAACGTTTAGTTTGACCTAAATGAAATTTTAATTTATTTTTAAACGTAAATAAAATTGAACTTTGTGTGTAATAAAATTCTAAAACAGTTCAAATATGTTTGGTGCTAGAAAAAAACAATGATTAAAACATTTAATTAAATATATATATATATTTATAAATAAAATTAAATTTTTAACCGATTGTGGATTTTGACCTCTAGAGTAAATGTGGTATCGTGGTGACTAATGGTTCTAGCAAATAGTAGAATATACAGAGGATGACCAACGACATTCGATCCCACATTTTGATTGCCTTGTGCCTAATTTGTTTAAAATTTTAATTGTATTTTTATATTTGTGTTAGGTCAGTAAAAGGTGAATGAGAAATGGTTATAGACTGAGGCAGTTTTAATTCTTGTCCCAATCTTGAATGTCCTTTTTTGGGAGCTTGATTTTCCTCATATTTAAAAACAGACTTCTGCCTAACTGTCCTGTTCTCGTTGGGAGGCAAGTAAATAGAAATAGTAAATAAAAACCCATAAGACAAAATTTAACGCAGCACTAACACAACTTAACTATTCATTTTGAATTATTTTTTATTTTTTTATATTGTTCGTTTCTTTTTCTTTTTTAAATGCAATTTTCACAGTTTTCTAATGTGTTTTTAAAAAGATTCCCATTCATTACTGACCATCTGACTGTTCGACAGATCTCGCTTGCTACCTACTAGCATGACGTCACTTTACAGTGAACAGGACTTAGTTTACTTTACAACAGTCACGATCCGCAGCCAATTCACGACGATTGTACAAATGTACTATCTTTTAATGTTTAATTTGGTGTACTATACTATTTCAGACTAATGTACTATATTTCAGCGCTCAGTTCAAGGGATAGTGTTGTATTGGTTTGGTTGTCATGGGTACAATCTTCACAGGCATTTTCTCTTCCTTTGAGAGTAGTGTATTATATGTTCGTTCGTCATGATAACATTTTCCCAGGCATTACCTTATTCATTGAATAGGCGGAAATGTAGTTTTTGTTCGCTCGTTAGGATATCATTTTACCAGGACTCACCTCCTCATATTTTATACGGTAGTTTAGTATATATTCTGTTCTCACGAGACATTCCTCCCGGTCTTAACTTCCTGTTATGGGGGTAAGGTAGCCTACGCACAGAATAAAATGTTCACAATTAGCTGTTCATTATGAAAATCAACACTTACAATATATATTCTAGCTGAAATGTGCCACCAGATGGAGAATAGTATTACTAATTTTTCTAATAGAAAAAGAGCAGTTTCAGTAATTTAGATTATAGAAAACAATAGTTATTAAATAGCACTATGGAAAACTATTGATATTGAACGGCCATATAGAAAGATTATTGGTATTTATGTTTCATGAAAAACGTACATCCTTTACAAAACCCGGCCCAGTTGACCCTTAAGGAATAAATATTTTTTCATGTCTTTAGATTCTATACCAACGAGGAGAAGCCAATTAAGAAAAGATAAACTGTATGAGAGTTTGTCGTGTATTTTGGGAGCCTCAACCAGATATAAATACATACATACATACATACATACATACATACACGGAGAGAACTTAAATACTTACTGGAGAGAACTTGAATGCCTACTGGACAGAACCTGAATACCTACTGGAGAAAATGTGAATGCCTAGAGGAGATAACTTGAATGATTACTGGAAATAACTTGAATGATACAGGAGAGAACTTGAATGCCTACTAGACACTGTTTTTGGGTGTCTAAAGTCACTCTGTACAGGGGTGTGTCAGGACATCCTGACATGAGAATAGTTTAACCTACAAGTAAACCCTGACCAAATATTCAGTATAACATAGTATTCGAAGCACAAATAAGATCCCCTCTGTATCGCTACTCCACACTGGTTTATACGAGGAATGGTGCATCTAGTACTGTAACTAAGCTGGATACCCAACCAGACTAGATCTAATTTTGTCCTGGGATACGGTTAGACCAAGAGACTACTAGAAATATATACTATAACTGGTAAATTAAGTAGAGGGCAATTAATGTTATTAACTTCTTTACTAACTAAATACTTGACAGGTGAAAGTGTACTTTAATAGAATATTCGAATAGCTATGTATGTTATTGTTGTGGGGTACAAATCACCCCTATTGAAGAACTAATGGAAGCAACCATCTATAATAAATACCATGGTTGCAAATACTCAAACAGAGGACATTCCTATTCATGTTTTACCGCATGGTAGGAATCCGGTCATCTCCTACCACATTTAGTGGCGTTACTGTATTACTATGAATAAATACATTGTATATTTTAACCTGTCACAATTTGTGGTTGTTATCTTTGTGACACCTAGCACGGGTCTACAACAGTTATAGAGCGATCAAGTGTTATCCCCAGTAAGGTACCTCTTGATTTCTGAGAACTTCGACTGAAGTAAAAAAAACAAAGAAGGAAAAACATACATACATACATACATACACAGATTTTATATATATATATATAGAGAGAGAGAGAGAGAGAGAGAGAGAGAAAGAGAGAGAGAGGGGGAGAGAGAGAGAGAGGGCAGTATTCGATTAAAGCTTTTATAACTTTTTTTATCTCTGTCTCAGTTATGTCGGTTGTTCTGTCTGTCCTGTGTGGCGGATAAGGTTGAACTTCCGCATAAACTGAAATCATCTAAAGCAAACGCTTTCTGACTGAATAAAACTCAAGCGTTGCTTGAAATGAATAAAACGAAATCAAAGATGATATATCACAAGACAGTTTCTATTGTATTGTTGGTCTTACATACAGCAGACTTAAAGAGTGAGAAGAGAGCCCCTTACTTAGTCTGGTTTAGAAACTCATTTTAATACGTGTTGAACGACATTCTTCCAATTCGGTTTTCTTTTTCAATATATAATCTGCTTCATCAGTCAGGTGTCCGGCATCTTGAATACGTGGCCATTATATCTCAGTTGACTTTTGATGACGAAGACTTCAACGCTTGCCGTCACGGCCTCTTGAAGGACGCTGATGTTAGTGTGGAAGTCCTCCCAGTGAATGAGCAAAATGTTCCGAAATCAACCTTGATGGAACTTCTCCAGAGTGCTTAGGTGGGGACGGAATATCTCTGAGGCATAAAGAAGCGTCGTAAACCTAACCCTAAACCCTTACCCTAACTCTAACCCAAAACACTAACCCTAACGCTAACTCTAAACCATAACCCTTACCCCTAACCCTAACCCTTAACCCTAACCCTAACCCTAACCCTTAACCCTAAAACCTAAACCCAACCCCACCCAGGTCTCTGAGGCCTACAGAAGCGTCGTAACCTTAACCCTAACCCTAAACCTTAACTCAAACCCCAAATACTAACCCTAAACCCTATCCCAAACCCTAACCGTAAACCCTAACCCTTACCCTTGCCCTAACTCGACAGATTTATCTACTGTCATCTTAATGTTCGTTTAAATGTCTTCATCCTCGAACAAACTTGAGAACAAGACGGGTAATCATGGAAAAACACTTTTTTATGGAAGTTCCGTTTACTTTTATTTATACAGACGAAGAAAGGAAAAGTGTTTAAAGCTAGACGAGTTTTTTTGTTGTGAATGTTTCACAGGGAAGCACGATAGATTGGATCTCAATCGAGTTCAGCAGAAAGATTCCAAAGTTTGAAAAGACATCGTCGAAAAAATGCTGTAAAAACAACAATTAAGATGAGAATAATCCAAATGGTACCAATGTGTCCGTTTTTATTTAAACAGAACCCTTTATAAAATCCACGAGGTAGCAGGCTCTCGTTCTGTAAGCCGCAAGGATCCGTAGCGTAATGGATAAATTACTAAGTAAAATTCAGATCTAGAGTCAGTCTTCTAGAGGTTGAAGTTCAATCCTCAGTGCGGGTGATACTAGGAATTGAGAATTACTGAAGACTTCTATCCGATGGTGGATTAAATGAAGGGTTCTGTTCGAAATTCCGTGCAGATTCTCGAGTTCGACAGAAAGATTCCCGAGTTCGACAAGATACACCTGAAGAGAGTCGGAGGTAAAATCGGCGAAACGTTATGAGAATAACACTAAAAATGAGATCAGTAGTCAGAATAATCCAAATTATAGAACCTTGGCCTTTATTATTACTCTGAAAAAATACATTGGTAGTTTAGGACTGTGTAAAAATACATTGGTATTTTAGGACTGTGTAAAAAATACGTTGGTCTTTTAGTACTGTGTAAAAAGCATTAATATCTACTGAAATTCAGTATTATTTAGCAGTCTATTAATTTACCTCCTCTGCAAGGTGGGGTTTCGGAAGGCCAGCGTACTAGTTGAAGTTACTGGTTTATATACATGCCTGAGCAGCCCCTTTGGCATCACTGTTAGGTGCGCATCAGAGAGAAGTTTAAGCATTTGGGTAGAAGCTCTAAAGACAGAACAGAACCATACCCCAGATCGACAGCAACGAAGCCACTGTCAAACTGATTGCCAAGGACGTATCCCTGACTGCTATAGTAATAATGTGTATTAACGCAAAAAAATAGAATGATTGTGATTAGCGACAAGGTTTAATTAATCATAAACATTTTCGGACAAATGATTTTGCGTGTGAACGATCATCGGATCTGGTGTAGTCATGGCAACAACATAATACACAACACACCTGCAAATTGAAAAAAAGTATCTAACAGTATATATTCATCTAATCCCCAGGCAAGAAGAGATCCTGCCTATTTGATGTAGAACACCAGACGTGTCTTTTTTATTATTTTCTGCTCTTTTGCAGACATAGAAACAATATATAAGTAGTCTTAAAGTTGTTCAAAATACACCTAGCAGTATAATCGATTCCATAATTCTAGTTTAGAAGTTTTACCTGAACTCATCGTAATAAAATAATACACCACACAACTACAAATCAGAAAAGATAGCTAACAGTATACCTTCATCTAATCCCCAGTCACGAGAATATGCTGTCTATTGTATATAGATCCCATGACATATTTCTTTTCATTTTCTACTTTTTTGCAGGCATAGAAACAATATATAAGTAGTCTTAAACGAGTTAAAAAAACACCTGACAGTATAATGTATTATATTCACTTGTCTTGGAGTTTTACTTAAACTCCTAAACATGTGTTTACTGTTTTGGGTTCAAACGTGTCTAGAGGTCTACGTTAAAACAGACCGGATCTGTTCTCGATTAGGGAATTGAATACTTTGTTAGATTGGGGCCCGTGTTTAAAGTTCCTCGGCGTCGGTGCTTTCCGGCGTTTGACGTAAAACACCGGAAAGCCCTGAAGCTGTTAGTCAATGAAACTGCGAAAAAAAGAATAACTGATTTGTCGGCTATAAGAGATTGAATTCAGATTCAGAGGATCGTAGACAATATTCAAATTACATTTTCTGGTTAACTGGATCTCATCGATGTCATCTTTGTGGAAAAGCAAATAGAAAAGTCCCGTAATTTAAAATGTCAGCTAATCGATCAGCTGACCGTTATTTTGATTATCTGGTTTGATATTCCAGTCCATAATAAAGCACTCATATGGATAGGCTCACAAATAAGATTGCCAATGACAAATAATGATTTTAATGGATAAGAAAACTAAAAGATAGAAAAGATACGTTCAATTTATTAAATACGTTAAGAGAAACAGACTGCGGAAATGCGGATTTGAATAATGCATTTCCTTATATAAAAATATAAGATGTGGAGTGAAGCAAGGGTTGCGCATTAAAGACCTGCCAATATTGTACTAGCATTGGTTACATTAAGTCGCAAGGATGCAAAAAACTTTACGACGACCCGATTGGTTACGTTAAAGAAACAGACAAACAAATAAAATAGTACAAAAAGCCATATGCACATTAGAAACAGGGAAAAGTGAGAAGAACAGTCTATTTAACGGTTTTGGGTTTAGGGTTTGGGTTTGGGTTTGGGTAAGGATTAGGGTTAATGTAAGGGTTAAGGTCAGAGAAAAGTTAGAAGAAAAGTATATTTAACGGTTTTGGTTTTGATTTGGGTTTGGGTTAGAGTTAGGGTAAGGGTTAGAGTTAGGGTTAAGGTTAAGGGTTAGGGTTAGGGTTAGGGTTAAGGTTAGTGTAAGAGTTTGGGTTTTGGTTTTGGTTAGGGTTAGATTTAGGGTAAAGGTAAAGATTAGTGTAAGGGTAAGGTTTAAGGTCAGGGTTAGGATCAGGACCAAGTGAGAAGAAAAGTGTATTTAACCGTTTGAGTTTGGGTTTGGGTAACGATTAAGGTTAGGGTAAGGGTTAAGGTCAGAGAAAAGTGAGAAGAAAAGTGTATTTAACGGTTTTGAATTTGGTTTTGGGTTTGGGTTAGGATTAGGGTTAGAGTTAGGTTTAAGGTTAGGGTAAAGGTAAGGGTTGGAGTTAGGGTTCTGGTTAGGGTAAGGGTAAGGGTTACGGTTAGGGTTAGGGTAAGAATCAGGGAAAAGTAAGAAGAAAAATGTATTTAACGGTTTGGTGTAAGGTTGAATGAAATAGAAAATTGTTAGTAAAAATCAGAAATTGCATATAGTGTACTTATCTGTGTATTGAAGTCAATGAGACGCCTTGTAGTCACAAGTACCATATTCCCCTCTCCGTGTCTAACGTGGTTCGCCTCCCCTCGTTTCTTTCAAAAAGTGCATGTGAACCCGGTGTGCTCTCTTGCATTTTATACGTTAACCATTTGAAGATAACCTATATATTTTACAGAAAAGAATTGTGCGGCATATCAACTATCTGTGGGTTATGCAAATGCCGAATAAAGTTGGTAAATATAATTCTATATGAATGATAACTATTTATGTTCCTAGAATACATTGCTCGTAAAAAAAACATTGCTCTTAGAATACATTGCTCTTAGAAAACATTACTCTTGAAAAAGATTGCTCCGTGAAAATATTACTCCTAGAAAGCATTTATTTTAGAAAACATTACTTTTTAGAAAACATTACTCTTTATACCACTACTCTTCGAAAACGTTAATCTTTGAGACTATTAATACCCAAGCTGGGAAAAGACTTCAACAATCCTCAAAACCATAAACCTATAGCATGTGTTTCGTGTTGTTTACAATAAAGTTGTCAAATATAATTCCATAGGTAGGGTAGTTATTTATATGTTTCCAATACCTTGCTCTTATATAGCAAGAATACATTGCTCTCAAAATACATTGCTTCTAGAATAAATATCTCTTAGAATGTATTTTCTTAGAATACATCGAAGAAAATTTCACGGTGTGAATTGGACCATTACTCTCAGAAGAGAATTTTACTGTGAGAGGGAAGCATTACTCGCAGAGAGCACTACTGTAAAAAATCATTACTTGAAATCATTGCCCTTTGACATTGATAATTTTCTTTGTTCTCAATGTGATTGACCTTCAATCACCGCCTTCTAGTATCTATTTGGGCAGAAAAAGAAAAAGAAAAAGAAGAAATAAGATTTTGATCTTTTTTAAGAATTAAACCAAATAATACGGTAGGTAAAACAACACTACAGAGAATAATACTAGCATAAATGGAAAAGCATCCAATACTATTTCTAGGTTCTGTTCCTCCCGAACGAGTTGCCAACAATAACTTGAGATTCTTGTCTCTTCTATGCTTCATCTGTAGCTAGGAGTAAATATAATAGATGGAGTCATACCGATATGAAAGGTCTTACAGTGAATTTGATATTGTATTCCCAAATGGTCACCATTTCTAGTTATATGTCAAATCGGAAGTTGAATGACGTCATAATTAGACACTTCCGCTAAAAAAATCAATGAATGACAACAACAACAACTATAAATTATGTTTGGAAATTTTTCAGCTCAGGATTGATAATTAAGATTACTTTGATTATTTAAAGTCCTATTCCTATCTTAGTTTTTATATTTACAACGTTTCAGCTGCTGTAACCTCCGACTTTTTTTAGGTGCATCTTCCCGAACGTGAGAAACCTCTAATGGAACGTATGTATCTTAATGTGGATCTCGTGAGTGTGTACAGAATTTTGGACAGAACAGAAAAATAAGTAACGGAATAGAATATAAGGACGAAAGATGATAAAAAAGGAAGTAAAAAAGAAATGTGAGTAGAAAAAAAGGAAGAAAAGAAAGAAGTGAATGAGGAACAATTTTAATTAAAAGATAGAGAAGAAAAACAATGTGTTTGAAAATTTTCATTTCCCCTTCAAAAGGAATAGACATTTTTAAAAAAGTTTTGTAAAATAAACTTTTAAAGTTTTGTTTTTTTTATTCAAATTGCAGAAAATAAAACGAAACACTAAACTAAAAATGGCGCCCCCACCCCCGTTTCGAAAAAAAGTTCAAATTGAATTAAACTTGCAAATGCTTTCAAAATGTCTCCCATAAAAGCCTTAGGTTAGACACTCTCCAAGGTTTTCTTTTTTATTAAGGTTATGAAACAAAATGGCAATTGTTAAAATGGGGCAAAAGAATTCTTTCTCACCCATTCGAGAATATTTATTGCATGTGCCCACGCATCTATAGAAGAGGTTCCGAACGTTTTACTGTCTTTGATTTCTTTAGTTTGTCACGCTTACGTTCGAAATATATTGCTTAGGTGCGCAAACGTATATCTAGAATTAGTTCTTTCCAAAGAATGGCAAATGCAAAAGTTATGCATGGCTATCATCTCCGCCTTTAGATTAAGAACATGGCCATACGAAGTTCAGCTGATTACCGACTAGAATGTCTGCAAATGTGTAGTAAAACTGTTTGTATAAAAAACAATGATACCAAATACACACACACATATCTATCTCTCTATCTCTCTCTCTCTATCAATATATATATATATATATGTATATATATATATATATATACTTTCTTTTTTAAAATTCTTTTTAGAAAGAGTTGTGTATTATAATAATACCAAATACACACACATATCTATCTCTCTATCTCTCTATCTATCTCTCTATCTATCTCTCTCTCTCTCTCTCTCTCTATATATATATATATATATATATATATATATATATACTTTCTTTTTTTTAATTCTTTTTAGAAAGAGTTGCGTATTATAATAATACCAAATACACACACATATCTATCTCTCTATCTCTCTCTATCTATCTATCTATCTATATATATATATACTTTCTTTTTTAAAATTCTTTTTAGAAAGAGTTGCGTATTATAATAATACCAAATACACACACATATCTATCTATCTATCTATATATCTATCTATCTATCTCTCTATCTCTCTCTCTCTCTCTCTCTATATATATATATATATATATATATATATATATATATGTATATATATATATATATATATATATAGATAGATAGATAGATAGATAGATAGATAGATAGATAGATAGATTACCTAGGCTTTTTGATTGAATGTATCATTTTTAAAACAAAAAGGTTAATCTACAACCTTTCTTGTCATCTTTGAGTGTGAAGCAATCTATAAAAATGAGATGTATTTCTGTTTACGAGTAAAAGCGTTGCAAACGTAACGAGTTTCAGAAGAGAAGAATACTTATATAGGTTTATAGATATACGCTGTTTTGGGTCAAATCTTATCAGACATTTCTATTCTTATTCTAATTGAGGAGTCATTCATGTACTGCTATATGACGTATCATAAGAAGTCATGCCTCATGAGTCCATCCATATCTATGTATATTACTATTAATCGCAAAAATATTCTCCCTCTAGTCAAATATTATTGCTAGTATATACGTCGAACGAACATATACTACACTTCCTCTCCAAATAAAGTAATGTCTGGGAGGTAGTATCCTTAAAACTGAACATATACTACACTCTCCTCTCAAGAATAGAGAAGGTAATTATTGTGATGATGGTACCATGACAACAGAACAGACACTACACTACCCTCCTCCAAAAGAAGGTGTAGGTAATGCTTAGGATGATGTTATCATGACGATTTCATATGATATACATTCTTGCAAAGGATTAGTGAATGCCTGCGAGGATGGTCGTATGGCAACAAAACATATACTACACTATTGCGGAAATGGAAAGGGTGATGTGTAAGAAGATGGTGTCATTGCCACAGATGAATTGAGCATTTGGAGATAGTAAACTAGATTGATCATTAAAACTACTCATAGTATAGTTTCGGCTTCAGACAGAGAGATACGAAATCTCCATTAGTAATAGAAATAGTATAGTATACATGATTGAGCATTAAAAGATAGTACTAGTATGATTTCGGCTTCAGACATTATCCCCATTAATAATAGATGAATTAAGTAATGCTATTTAACTCATGGCTAGACGGAATTGTGTATTAGTTCGAAGTTTTGGTTGGTTACTAGATAGGTTTATCGCGGTTTAGGAATGTTATGCGCAAACAATACATATGTTTTATTTATGATTGCTTTGCTAATTTATGGGATTAATATGTATCCCAAATCATATAATGTAAACTGACTGACGGCCTGAGAGAAAACACACAAGCCACAGACCAAAAAAATCCATCTGAAAACAAAATTAAATTTTTGTTTCAAAAATCGGCTCCCACGCCAAAGAAAAAGGTGACCACGTTGTATGCTTCTAACTACGTTCGTCTCATGTAAGGTTTAACTCTCCTTTTCGCTGCCAAACTTAACGTGATTCTTGAGGGCCGATAACATGTAATTTAAGCTGAGATTTTTGTCGAGCAAACAGAGTTAGTAAATAAAATCAGCAAACGAAACCAGATGACTACCTTACCACTTCCCTCGCCTTCTTGGGCTTGGGAAGCTGCCACAATTCAACTGACACACATATGCTTACTGCTCCTGCTGACAAACTGCGGCATACACACAAGTGCCTACACTATAAATTCTTAACTCACGCGCACGCACAGACACACACACACATTCGTACAACTACGCACCCTGACAAAAGACGACACAAACATTCATGCACTTGCGCGTTCTAACGCAAAAGCATCACACAAAAATATAGACCGTCGCACGCATATACACACTCATAATTTAGAGGCATAAACTCATACATTTTATTACTTTTCGAACTGAAAATTTCAAATGAACAATTAATGTCCTGTATTATGTATTTTACATTTATTTAAACTCATGTTTTTTTCTTGTTTTTTTACTTTGTTTCTAAGATGTTTATAACAATTCAAAGCACAGCGTCCCTTACAGATTGGTGTGATCTCTATACGTATGTTTAAAAAAAGAAGACAATATATTTTTTATTAATCCCGTAGATAGCGCTGTAACAGGAACATTCCATTTGAGTAAGTGCAAACCTAAGAGTAGTATCAACTAAGCGATGATTCCACACTCCTCAAAGTTCGTAAATAGGGGGTTCATCATCTGATGCACTTTAACATTCCACACTCCTAAAAGTTCGTAAATTGGGGGTTCATCATCTGATGCACTTTTACATTCCACACTCCTCAAAGTTCGTAAATAGGGGGTTCATCATCTGATGCACTTTAACATTCCACACTCCACAAAGTTCGTAAATTGGGGGTTCATCATCTGATGCACTTTTACATACC
Source organism: Sepiola atlantica (assembly GCA_963556195.1). Classification (NCBI taxonomy): domain Eukaryota; kingdom Metazoa; phylum Mollusca; class Cephalopoda; order Sepiida; family Sepiolidae; genus Sepiola; species Sepiola atlantica. Next base: position 46,149,981 of record OY744539.1, read on the forward strand.
ACACTCCTCAAAGTTCGTAAATAGGGGGTTCATCATCTGATGCTCTTTAACATTCCACACTCCTCAAAGTTCGTAAATAGGGGGTTCATCATCTGATGCACTTTTACATTCCACACTCCTCAAAGTTCGTAAATAGGGGGTTCATCATCTGATGCTCTTTAACATTCCACACTCCTCAAAGTTCGTAAATAGGGGGTTCATCATCTGATGCTCTTTAACATTCCACACTCCTCAAAGTTCGTAAATAGGGTGGTTCATCATCTGATGCACTTTAACATTACACACTCCTCAAAGTTCGTAAATAGGGGGTTCATCATCTGATGCACTTTAACATTCCACACTCCTCAAATTCGTAAATAGGGGGTTCATCATGCACTTTAAGATTATACAGAAAAAAACTTGCAAGAAAATAAACCTAATGGTTCAGGTTGGATTCTTAACTTGTCTCAACGACTTTATTAGCAACGCAAGAAAACAGTAGAATAAGCGGAGCTCAGTCAGACATTGTAATCGTTCCGCGTTGAAAATTGAAAAGAAGACAGATGAAGCGAGAGGTCAGAGTGGAAAAATCGAACAGCGAAACACATTTTTCAAAGTGGAAAGCAGTCATTTGAAATCAAATCTGAACGCTGAAAATATGAAGATAAAGAGCATACCTTAACCGCTCCCAGTCACACCCAGGTACGTAAATAACGACACACAAAACGTTTCTTTCCAGGTGAGACAATCTAAAATCAAGTGAAAACGGGAAAATAATCCATTTTACTGGTGATAATTGACAGTAGAGCTTTCATCAATTATTTCAGTCCAACATCTATAAAGATGGATAGGAAAATTTGATATGCAAAACGGGAGAATTTTATTTCTAAATATAAGAAACGCCAAAAAGAATGTTGCTGTAAATGAGAAAAATTAAAAATAGAAAAGAAGATAAAAAAATGAACGAAAAAAAAAAGAAACGTAGAGACAAAAAGAAAAAAGAAAGAAACGTAGAGACAAAAAGAAAAAAGAAACAAACGTAGAGACAAAAAGAAAAAAGAAAGAAACGTAGAGACAAAAAGAAAAAAGAAAGAAACGTAGAGACAAAAAGAAAGAAACGTAGAGACAAAAAGAAAAAGAAAGAAACGTAGAGACAAAAAGAAAAAAGAAAGAAACGTAGAGACAAAAAGAAAAAAGAAAGAAACGTAGAGACAAAAAGAAAAAAGAAAGAAACGTAGAGACAAAAAGAAAAAAGAAAGAAACGTAGAGACAAAAAGAAAAAAAAAGAAACGTAGAGACAAAAAGAAAAAAAAAAGAAACGTAGAGACAAAAAGAAAAAAGAAAGTAAGAAAGTAAGACAGGAAAGCAGGAAGGACAAAAAAAGAAATTGACGAAAAAGAAGAAAAAAATACTGCTAAAATAAGAAGTAAGAAAGTAAAAAAGACAAAATAAAAAAGTCTAAAATGAATAAATGGGAAAATGTTTCAAAATGAAAGGGTAAAATTATATAGAAAAAATCAAAAGAAATAAAAAAAAAGGTTACTAAAGTTAAATAGTTCGTTTAGAGAGTAGAAAGTGGACCTAGACTTTACTTTCGTAACTCTCGCCTCCCTTATTGTGTCTTTTAATCTTCACATTCAATGAATGATGTTTCTGACAAAGGGGAAAGAATTGCTGTTTTCTGGATCAAAATGTATCCATCTAACAGTTATCGTTGGCTAGTTTTTTTTTTACCTTGAATAGTATTTTTTAGCTCTTTACATTAAGTGGCTTCATGCTTTGTCTGTAGCGATTTCCTTTAAACAAAAATAAATTAAAATAGGGAAAAAACCAACGGACAAATAAGCGAGAGTAATAAAATAAAATACAGGAGTTGACTCGTTAATTAAGACCAATGTGCATTTATATATATATGTATATATATATATATATATATATATATATATATATATATATATATATATATATATATATGTGTGTGTGTGTGTGTGTGTGTGTGTGTGTGTGTGTGTGTGTGTGTGTGTGTAAAAAAGACAAACAGAAAACAGGTTTAAATGCAGGAGAAAAACCAAAGCAAGAGATTTTACCGGTTTCGTTCGTATTAACGAACGTCTTCTTTTTTCTGAAGACGTTCGTAAATACGAACGAATCCGGTCAAATCTCTTGCTTTTTTTTATCTCCTGCATTTTAACCTGTTTTCCGTTTGTCTTTTTTTCATACATTTTATCTACCATACGTTTCGGTGAGTTAGAGATGCATACATATCAGAATTAAATAAACATAACTTGTTTTGATGATAATATAATTAAGATAGAGGGGAATAAACTTTCGCATTTATTTATTTATTTAAATGTTGATTTCCATCTGGTCGCACAAAAGTTAGCAAGTAAAACACACTTGCTGTTCTAGCCCCATTTTATTTCTAGAAGTGTTGAATGAGAAGCGAGAAAGCAAATCGCAATTCAGACAACGAGCTCAGACTTATCCAACCGATTGAAATTAATTTGGAAAGCTATCCTTAATTCTTTTGATCGTTAGAAATGTTAATAATTTATACTTGAAAAATTAGATTATTGGCGGTGAACACTGGCGAAGCATAATCTTTCCCTGTATTTTTTTACGCGGGTGTACACTAGTCATAAAGAAAACAATAAAAAGAAAAATAGCTATAAAAAAGTTTATTCTTCTTGTGTTTAGTGATGTTAGTGCTATTTCAAACATGTGTGACGGACGGTCGGACAGTTAGATGCTCTTATAAGTCTTCGTTGAATTGCGTTCTTTTGAATAATGAGTGGAGTTAGAGGATGTGCGTTGCGTGTCTCAGTGGCGACGATGCAAGGTAATTCTGTTGCTATAATTGCGACAGATGTTCTGTCTTTTATCAAGTATTCTGTCGATGCAAATTCAAAAAAATAAAATAAATAAAATTAAAGAAAGGAAAATTATCATTCATAAGCAGCGTACAACTTGTTGTTTGCATTGGTTTAACCGATCCACGTGAAGGTTGCCAACATCCACGGGAATAAGCGGTTGTATCGAACCGACTGGAGTCGTCAGCCTGCTTCTTTATCAACTTCACCACGGTCAAAATAAAAAGATCACAGAAGAAAATATAAAGAACATTTTTACCCTGTTTTCGGGGAGATAGATTCACCCACATTAAAAACCGAGCACGTGTATAACTTGTCCCTCGTACGGAGACGAGTAAGAATATGAAAAACAATAGTCAAGACGTATCGGAAGGCTACAGAATGTATAAGAATTTTAAGCGAAAATGAAAAATAAGACAGCGAAAAAAAAAAAGAGCAAATGTTTTCATCAAGAGAAATGGTTCATGGTCACAGGAGCAGCTTCTTTCTCAGTCTGTGGTCTTCGGGTTTAGTTTTGGATTCATGTGAGATCTTTAATCACTGTCAAAAGGTTGAGATCTTCACAGCAAGAGAAAATCGAAACGAGGTTATAAATTCATGATGAAATAAAATATGTCCGCTAAAAGGTGATGGCATATGAAAATCTCCAATGTTTCTTGAAAAAGTTGAAATATCCATTATGAATACGTTCATTAAAAGAGAATGGAAGACAAAACGTGCACTATTAAAACAAAGAACAATTATTCTGTATATAAGTATGTATTATATTCATGTATCTACATCATATATTTCACATAATATATTCTACATCATATATTCTACATCATATATTTCACATCATATAATCTACATAATATATTCTACATCATATATTTCACATTATATATTTTGCACCATATATTTTACATACAAATATTCTACATGATATTATCTACATCATATATTTCATATGATATATTAAACATCATATATTCTACATCATATATTTTACACCAGATATTCTACATGATGTATTCTACACCATATATTCTTAATCATATATTCTACATCATATATTTCACATCATATATTATTTATCATATATTTTCCATCAGATATTCTACATAATATAGTCTACATCATATATTTCATATGATATATTTAACATCATATATTCTACATCTTATATTTTACACCAGATATTCTACATGATATATTCTACATACGATATTCTTCAGTCTACATTCTAAATCATATATTTCACATCTTATACTTTGTATCATATAGTTTCCATCAAATACTCTACATAATATATACTATATCATATATTCCATATGATATATTCTACATCATATATTCTACATCATATATTTCATATAATATATTCTAAATCATATATTTCACATCTTATAGTTTGTATCATATAGTTTCTATCAAATACTCTACATAAAATATTCTATATCATATATTTCATATGATATATTCTACATCATATATTTCATATAATATATTCTAAATAATATATTTCACATCTTATAGTTTGTATAATATAGTTTCCATCAAATACTCTACATAATATATTCTATATCATATATTTCATATGATATATTCTACATCATATATTCTACATCATATATTTCATATAATATATTCTAAATCATATATTTCACATCTTATAGTTTGTATCATATAGTTCCCATCAAATACTCTACATAATATATTCTATATCATATATTTCATATGATATATTCTACATCATATATTCTACATCATATATTTCATATAATATATTCTAAATCATATATTTCACATCTTATAGTTTTTATCATATAGTTTCTATCAAATACTCTACATAATATATTCTATATCACATATTTCATATGATATATTCTACATCATATATTCTACATCATATATTTCATATAATATATTCTAAATCATATATTTCACATCTTATCGTTTGTATCATATAGTTTCCATCAAATACTCAACATAATATATTCTATATCATATATTTCATATGATATATTCTACATCATATATTCTACATCATATATTTCATATAATATATTCTAAATCATATATTTCGCATCCTATAGTTTGTATCATATAGTTTCCATCAAATACTCTACATAATATATTCTATATCATATATTTCATATGATATATTCTACATCATATATTTCATATAATATACTCTTTGTCATATATTCTGCATCCTATATGTACATCATATTAAACTGTGTAACTGCTCAATCTTATCGAACTATACAAGTGAATTAAATATCCAGAAAAAAATATTGTAGTTGACTTTTCGAAAATATTTTGATTATTTCAATTTTTTGTTTTTATAAATATTTTTGTTGGTCATTAGTTTTAAATGCGTACGAATCAACCTTAAACCGATTATGAAGATTAATACTTACAGATTTACAGTTTTACTTAAATAAAATAAAAATTTTGTTTACTTAATATTTTGTGTGTGTTTATTATGAAACATAACGAGAGTCGTGTTGTTTTAATAGAAACAGTTTGAGTGGCACATAA
>OY744539.1:46160355-46180355 GCA_963556195.1 Sepiola atlantica
ACATCGGCTGATGAACCGGTCACATGTGGTATCTTTAGCTCTGCAGGGTAAGCTTCCTGTATTTACGTTAACCCAAAGGTACCGATTGATAATCAAAATAATTTATAGCGTCTATTAAACATATATATATATATATATATATATGTATGTAGGTTTTTGTTATCGTTTTATAGGCGATAGACGCATAGTTGTTTTCTTGGTATTTTTCATTTCCTAAGTAGTAAAAGACATTGCATTAAGTCTCTTTTTTCAGTAGGACGTGTTATTATTTTTTTTATTATTTTATACGTATTAATTAATGTTTACGTATATATAAAAGGAATCCATGGACACGTGTTTCCGATTTCAGCCGTCATCAGCATGGTTACCCTGGGCAAGGATCGGACCTACGATATTAGTGTTTGCAGTCTGGCGTTTTCCTACAAGACCACAAACACCTTTCCGAAAATATTTACGATTTATATATATATATATATATATATATATGAAATATTGCACGTTTGCCTCACGATATAATAACGGCACAATAGTGTATATATATATATATATATATATATATATATATATATATATATATATATATAAATATATATGTATCATAGTTTATAAAAGGGCCGATAAGCTAATGACTTTAAAGAGATCATGAGGGTGGACAAGTTTGAATTACCTACTAGACACCACTCTCGAGAGTCTTCGGTCTCTCTGTACAAGGGTTTGTCAGTACAACCTGACATGAGGATACTTTACCCTAAAAGTAAAGCCTGACAAAATATTCAAAATAACATAGTATTCGAAGTCCAAATAAGATCACCTTGAGACGGCTATACACTGCACGCTAGATGAAGTTATATTACAAGCTTGAGAGCATGTATATCTTGCAGTTACATTCTAATGACCACAGAAAAAATAATCCAAAACTATCATTTTCATATTTACTTCAACATCCTTTCTTTTCATATTTCGACATATACTTGTATTTTTTCTTTAATTCCTCCCACAAACAAAACCCTTTTTAATTCTGTCTCTATTTATTTTTCTCCAAATTAAAACATTTTCTTACGCGCGTTTCACAGCAAGGTCAAGGGAAAATATATAGACTTAAGTCTTATCTATAAAAGTAATAGGGAAATAGATTTTTCTTAAAATAGGAGAACGGAAAATGGAAAAAATCCAACAAGAAGACTTGACAAAGATATGTAGACAGCCGAAAACCATGAAAAGAATTCACATGAAGAATTGTGGCAAAATCGAAGGACCCCCACCCACTAAATAAAATAACATCCAAGATTTTAAACGGCTCTTTTAACAGTAACTTATAGCTTGATCCCAAACTGAGCTAGACTAAACATGCCCTAAGTCGAACTATGATAGAGAATCCCGCCCAAAAGAAAGTAATTCTTAATTGTATTCTGAGTATCGCTCGTACTGAGAATTGATCCGTCAATATCCAGAAAACACTGAAAGTATATATATATATATATATATATATATATATATATAAATACATATTGAAAATTGTGTATCATAGCATAGAACATTCATCATTTCATGAATGTATTATATAGGAGGAATGATTCTTTTGGGCTTTCCATTTTTTATTTAGTATTTATGATCAAAAACAGGAAGGTACATTTGATTTGATTTAATGTATTTCGTAATTAAATAAATAAATTATAGTTTGATTCATGATGAAAAAAGTGATTAAGTCTAAAACACAGTCACGAGTAAGGATCCTAGCGTCTGTGGTGAAAGGAGAACAGTTACGTTTTAGACATATTAAAAGTAAAGAGCTAACTTTTCATCCATTGCACCAAACTTTCCAGGTCGCTAGAGAGAGAATTAGAAATATATTGATCAGTAATGATCTTCGTAGTGTTGTCATAGATGGGTGTGTTATCTGCATAAATGTCGACGAATGATCAGAAACTGTTATTTGAGAGATCATTGGTAAAGATTTAGACGAGGTTTAGGCTCGGAATGAATTCCTGCGCCACCGTGTTTCAGACATCTGCCCGTACTTTAATAAACTTATTAGAAAGAAAGTTTACGCGGCAATTCATAGATATTCCATATCTAGAAAGCTTGTGAAGTAGACCTTTATGCTAACCCCTATCAACAGCCTTCGATATGTCAAGAGATATTGCTCTAGAAACGAAGTCCCCGTCATTAGATTCACTGGGATATTACCGTCTGTATCTCAGCTGTTTATAATCCAGGGCGAAATCCATATTGCTAGACACTGAGTTGGTTTATTTTGCTGAGGTGATTGACAACTTCGTGGTTTATACGATTCAAGCAACTTACTCGTGACGCACAGGAGATCGATTTGTATTTGCTGAGATACAAAACTTTGATCGCCAGTATTTTTTTTAATACTGGCAGACTAGATAGGTCTTTTAAGATTTTGCGAGGCATTTCTCATTTAAGCAACGATTGAAAAAAATTGTAAGAACAGGAGCTAGTTCCGATTGAAACTTTTTAAGCACTATGATGGGAATTTTGTCATGGTCAGTTGATTTGCCGCCATCTAGCTTCATGATACGTTTTGCAACGGCCGCGGACACATATATGGATGTCGCTGAGATTTGTATATTTTAATAACGTCATTGGAAAGAATATTGTAGATGTTTGTTTATTATAAAGTTTAGAAAGTTTTCCGTATTAGGCGTAGTTATTAAGATAATGTGAGCAAACTGACAGTATAATACAGAATAAAGTCTCTTGTCTAAATGTCTTCCTATTTCTATTACTGTGTGATCGATCGGAGAATGAGGACGGATTAGTGTAGTCACTCGTATTCCCGTGCTGACATTAGTAACCGACACTGATTGAATAAAACATAAAAATCTTAAATTCCAATGGAAACAGTTTTTAGAATACCTACCTACAAAGCAGGTTTTCATATGTAGATTTTACTTACGTAGACATAACGGTCAACGGAATAGAGGAAATTCTTACTTTTACTTTTATGTATGGGTAAATAGATCATAATTTTAGTATGACATGGGGGAAATAGGAATTGGAATTGTCAGAGTCTTAGATAAGTCCCATAATGGGTCAATCTGAAGGTGAACTTAATCAGCCTCAAATCGCCTCAAAACTTGTGATTCCACTTTCCACTTTTAACCGGGTGATGATCTAATTAATCAGAAAAGATAAATAATCAATATCACCTCGTTAATAATTCACAGGCAATGGGTTGTTTACATCTGTACGTTCTGAATATACATACATTAAAGTTATTGGTTTTATTATTCCAGCCTCAAAATCAACCAATCAAAACAGGTTTTACTCTTGTCTATAATATAAACATACACAAACATACAATACGATCTTGCCTATTGTTACAATATGGTAAAAAGAATGTTGGTATTTTGTAGACGTAAGATGATGTGTTTTCTTTTTAAAGACACAAGACAAGACTGCTAACGTAGTAATTTGTTCTTTAAGTGTAGTGTTTCCATTAACAAAACAAAGTACAGAATGTTAATTGAACATTTTATTAAGACTTCGATCACTACATGCGTGTTACAACACGGAGTCAGGCTGACCGGAAGTGTCCGTTATGACTAACACAAAGGATGTATATTTTCTTTCAGTCAAATATATATAAATATATATGTGCATTTCTATTTATATATATAATTTTATATTCAAATATAAATTATATAACATAAAACAAATGTAATAGCTCAATAGTGTAAGGCAGAGCTATGTTGTATACAATATTTTTATTTAATTTTATACCATATCGAATGTTAGGAAAGGAAGATTTACATTGTTTTACAAAACTTTTTTTTGTTCAGCATACAATTGTTTCAGTTTACATCAAGGAATATGTGAAATGCTCCGGTGCATTTATTTCTTGGTGTGGCTATCCTCAGTGCTAATTTTATAAACCAGAGCGAAAACAATGAAAAAAAAGCAAACAAAATATAAATTACAATCAGTACTCATTCTTAGCATCGAATCCTTTATTTTCTTCCAAATGGAACTATGATCTCAATGTGCAATAGTCGCAACATATACAAATTTTATTATTTTCGCTGTTTGTATTTTAATCATTCATCATCAGCTTAAATCCAAGCGTTGGTGGTAAAAGAAGATACGCTTTGTATAGACGTATTAAAAGTAGGCAGAAACCTTAATGTCGGAAAAAGGTCATTAATATATTTATCGTAATTGCTCTTTGAAGTGTTGCCATAGATGATTATGTTATCTGCATAAATGTCGACAAATGATCTTAAAATATTATTTGGGAAATCATTGATAAAGATCAGGTAAAGAGTTAAGCCCAGAATAGATAATTGATGAAGATGAGGTAAAGAGTTAAGCCCATAATAGATAATTGATGAAGATAGGGTAAAGAGTTAAGCCCAGAATAGATCATTGACGAAGATGAGGTAAAAAGTTAAGCCCAGAATAGATCCTTGATGAAGATGAGGTAAAGAGTTAAGCCCAGAATAGATCATTGATGAAGATGACGTAAAGAGTTAAAGCCCAGAATAGATCATTGATGAAGATGAGGTAAAGAGTTAAGCCCAGAATAGATCATTGATGAAGATGAGGTAGAGTTAAGCCCAGAATAGATCATTGATGAAGATGAGGTACAGAGTTAAGCCCAGAATAGATCATTGATGAAGATGAGGTAAAGAGTTAAGCCCAGAATAGATCATTGATGAAGATCAGGTAAAGAGTTAAGTCCAGAATAGATCATTGATAAAGATCAGGTAAATAGTTAAGCCCAGAATAGATCATTGATAAAGATAGGGTAAAGAGTTAAGCCCAGAATAGATCATTGATATAGATCAGGTAAAGAGTTAAGCCCAGAATAGATCATTGATAAAGATGAGGTAAAGAGTTAAGCCCAGAATAGATCATTGATAAAGATCAGGTAAACAGTTAAGCCCAGAATAGATCATTGATAAAGATCAGGTAAAGAGTTAAGCCCAGAATAGATCATTGATGAAGATCAGGTAAAGAGTTAAGCCCAGAATAGATCATTGATAAAGATAGGGTAAAGAGTTAAGCCCAGAATAGATCATTGATAAAGATAGGGTAAAGAGTTAAGCCCAGAATAGATCATTGATAAAGATCAGGTAAAGAGTTAAGCCCAGAATAGATCATTGATAAAGATCAGGTAAAGAGTTAAGCCCAGAATAGATCATTGATAAAGATCAGGTAAAGAGTTAAGCCCAGAATAGATCATTGATAAAGATCAGGTAAAGAGTTAAGCCCAGAATAGATCATTGATAAAGATCAGGTAAAGAGTTAAGCCCAGAATAGATCATTGATAAAGATCAGGTAAAGAGTTAAGCCCAGAATAGATCATTGATAAAGATCAGGTAAAGAGTTAAGCCCAGAATAGATCATTGATAAAGATCAGGTAAAGAGTTAAGCCCAGAATAGATCATTGATAAAGATCAGGTAAAGAGTTAAGCCCAGAATAGATCATTGATAAAGATCAGGTAAAGAGTTAAGCCAAGAATAGATCATTGATAAAGATCAGGTAAAGAGTTAAGCCCAGAATAGATCATTGATAAAGATCAGGTTAAGAGTTAAGCTCAGAATAGATCATTGATAAAGATCAGGTAAAGAGTTAAGCCCAGAATAGATCATTGATAATTATCAGGTAAAGAGTTAAGCCAGAATAGATCATTGATAAAGATCAGGTAAAGAGTTAAGCCCAGAATAGATCATTGATAAAGATCAGGTAAAGAGTTAAGCCCAGAATAGATCATTGATAATTATCAGGTAAAGAGTTAAGCCCAGAATAGATCATTGATAAAGATCAGGTAAAGAGTTAAGCCCAGAATAGATCATTTATAATTATCAGGTAAAGAGTTAAGCCCAGAATAGATCATTGATAAAGATCAGGTAAAGAGTTAAGCCCAGAATAGATCATTGATAAAGATCAGGTAAAGAGTTAAGCCCAGAATAGATCATTGATAAAGATCAGGTAAAGAGTTAAGCCCAGAATAGATCATTGATAAAGATCAGGTAAAGAGTTAAGCCCAGAATAGATCATTGATAATTATCAGGTAAAGAGGTAAGCCAAGAATAGATCATTGATAAAGATCAGGTAAAGAGTTAAGCCCAGAATAGATCATTGATAAAGATCAGGTAAAGAGTTAAGCCCAGAATAGATCATTGATAATTATCAGGTAAAGAGGTAAGCCCAGAATAGATCATTGATAAAGATCGGTAAAGAGTTAAGCCCAGAATAGATCATTGATGAAGATGAGGTAAAGAGTTTAGCCCAGTATAGATCATTGATAATTATCAGGTAAAGAGTTAAGCCCAGAATACATCATTGATGAAGATGAGGTAAAGAGTTTAGCCCAGTATAGAACATTGATAAAGATCAGGTAAAGAGTTAAGCCCAGAATAGATCATTGATGAAGATGAGGTAAAGAGTTAAACCCAGAATAGATCATTGATGAAGATGAGGTAAAGAGTTAAGCCCAGAAAAGATCATTGATAAAGATCAGGTAAAGAGTTAAGCCCAGAATAGATCATTGATGAAGATGAGGTAAAGAGTTAAGCCCAGAATAGATCATTGATGAAGATGAGGTAAAGAGTTTAGCCCAGTATAGATCATTGATAAAGATCAGGTAAAGAGTTAAGCCCAGAATAGATCATTGATGAAGATGAGGTAAAGAGTTAAGCCCAGAATAGATCATTGATAATTATCAGGTAAAGAGGTAAGCCCAGAATAGATCATTGATAAAGATCGGTAAAGAGTTAAGCCCAGAATAGATCATTGATAAAGATGAGGTAAAGAGTTTAGCCCAGTATAGATCATTGATAATTATCAGGTAAAGAGTTAAGCCCAGAATAGATCATTGATGAAGATGAGGTAAAGAGTTTAGCCCAGTATAGATCATTGATAAAGATCAGGTAAAGAGTTAAGCCCAGAATAGATCATTGATGAAGATGAGGTAAAGAGTTAAGCCCAGAATAGATCATTGATGAAGATGAGGTAAAGAGTTAAGCCCACAATAGATCATTGATAAAAGTTCAGGTAAAGAGTTAAGCCCAGAATAGATCATTGATGAAGATGAGGTAAAGAGTTAAGCCCAAAATAGATCATTTATGAAGATGAGGTAAAGAGTTTAGCCCAGTATAGATCATTGATAAAGATCAGGTAAAGAGTTAAGCCCAGAATAGATCATTGATGAAGATGAGGTAAAGAGTTAAGCCCAGAATAGATCATTGATGAAGATGAGGTAAAGAGTTAAGCCCAGAATAGATCATTGATGAAGATGAGGTAAAGAGTTTAGCCCAGTATAGATCATTGATAAAGATCAGGTAAAGAGTTAAGGCCAGAATAGATCATTGATAAAGATCAGGTAAAGAGTTAAGCCCAGAATAGATCATTGATGAAGATGAGGTAAAGAGTTAAGCCCAGAATAGATCATTGATGAAGATTAGGTAAAGAGTTAAGCCCAGAATAGATCATTTATAAAGATGAGGTAAAGAGTTAAGCCCAGAATAGATCATTGATAAAGATCAGGTAAAGAGTTAAGCCCAGAATAGATTATTGAAAAAGATGAGGTAAAGAGTTAAGCCCAGAATAGATCATTGATGAAGATGAGGTAAAGAGTTAAGCCCAGAATAGATCATTGATGAAGATGAGGTAAAGAGTTAAGCCTAGAATAGATCATTGATAAAGATGAGGTAAAGAGTTAAGCCCAGAATAGATCATTGATAAAGATCAGGTAAAGAGTTAAGCCCAGAATAGATTATTGAAAAAGATCAGGTAAAGAGTTAAGCCCAGAATAGATCATTGATGAAGATGAGGTAAAGAGTTAAGCCCAGAATAGATCATTGATGAAGATGAGGTAAAGAGTTTAGCCCAGAATAGATCATTGATAAAGATGAGGTAAAGAGTTAAGCCCAGAATAGATCATTGATAAAGATCAGGTAAAGAGTTAAGCCCAGAATAGATCATTGATAAAGATCAGGTAAAGAGTTAAGCCCAGAATAGATCATTGATAAAGATCAGGTAAAGAGTTAAGCCCAGAATAGATTATTGAAAAAGATCAGGTAAAGAGTTAAGCCCAGAATAGATCATTGATGAAGATGAGGTAAAGAGTTAAGCCCAGAATAGATCATTGATGAAGATGAGGTAAAGAGTTTAGCCCAGAATAGATCATTGATAAAGATCAGGTAAAGAGTTAAGCCCAGAATAGATCATTGATAAAGATCAGGTAAAGAGTTAAGCCCAGAATAGATCATTGATAAAGATCAGGTAAAGAGTTAAGCCCAGTATAGAACATTGATAAAGATCAGGTAAAGAGTTAAGCCCAGAATAGATCATTGATGAAGATGAGGTAAAGAGTTAAGCCCAGAATAGATCATTGATGAAGATGAGGTAAAGAGTTTAGCCCAGAATAGATCATTGATAAAGATCAGGTAAAGAGTTAAGCCCAGAATAGATCATTGATAAAGATCAGGTAAAGAGTTAAGCCCAGAATAGATCATTGATAAAGATCAGGTAAAGAGTTAAGCCCAGAATAGATCATTGATGAAGATGAGGTAAAGAGTTAAGCCCAGAATAGATCATTGATAAAGATCAGGTAAAGAGTTAAGCCCAGAATAGATCATTGATAAAGATCAGGTAAAGAGTTAAGCCCAGAATAGATCATTGGTAAAGATCAGGTAAAGAGTTAAGCCTAGAATAGATTATTGAAAAAGATGAGGTAAAGAGTTAAGCCCAGAATAGATCATTGATGAAGATGAGGTAAAGAGTTAAGCCCAGAATAGATCATTGATGAAGATGAGGTAAAGAGTTAAGCCCAGAATAGATCATTGATGAAGATCAGGTAAAGAGTTAAGCCCAGAATAGATCATTGATGAAGATGAGGTAAAGAGTTAAGCCCAGAATAGATCATTGATGAAGATGAGGTAAAGAGTTTAGCCCAGAATAGATCATTGATAAAGATCAGGTAAAGAGTTAAGCCCAGAATAGATCATTGATAAAGATCAGGTAAAGAGTTAAGCCCAGAATAGATCATTGATAAAGATCAGGTAAAGAGTTAAGCCCAGAATAGATCATTGATGAAGATGAGGTAAAGAGTTAAGCCCAGAATAGATCATTGATAAAGATCAGGTAAAGAGTTAAGCCCAGAATAGATCATTGATAAAGATCAGGTAAAGAGTTAAGCCCAGAATAGATCATTGATGAAGATGAGGTAAAGAGTTAAGCCCAGAATAGATCATTGATGAAGATGAGGTAAAGAGTTTAGCCCAGAATAGATCATTGATAAAGATCAGGTAAAGAGTTAAGCCCAGAATAGATCATTGATAAAGATCAGGTAAAGAGTTAAGCCCAGAATAGATCATTGATAAAGATCAGGTAAAGAGTTAAGCCCAGAATAGATCATTGATGAAGATGAGGTAAAGAGTTAAGCCCAGAATAGATCATTGATAAAGATCAGGTAAAGAGTTAAGCCCAGAATAGATCATTGATAAAGATCAGGTAAAGAGTTAAGCCCAGAATAGATCATTGGTAAAGATCAGGTAAAGAGTTAAGCCTAGAATAGATCATTGATAAAGATCAGGTAAAGAGTTAAGCCCAGAATAGATCATTGATAAAGATCAGGTAAAGAGTTAAGCCCAGAATAGATCATTGATAAAGATCAGGTAAAGAGTTAAGCCCAGAATAGATCATTGATAAAGATCAGGTAAAGAGTTAAGCCCAGAATAGATCATTGATAAAGATCAGGTAAAGAGTTAAGCCCAGAATAGATCATTGATAAAGATCAGGTAAAGAGTTAAGCCCAGAATAGATCATTGGTAAAGATCAGGTAAAGAGTTAAGCCTAGAATAGATCATTGGTAAAGATCAGGTAAAGAGTTAAGCCCAGAATAGATCATTGATAAAGATCAGGTAAAGAGTTAAGCCCAGAATAGATCATTGATAAAGATCAGGTAAAGAGTTAAGCCTAGAATAGATCATTGATAAAGATCAGGTAAAGAGTTAAGCCCAGAATAGATCATTGATGAAGATGAGGTAAAGAGTTAAGCCCAGAATAGATCATTGATAAAGATCAGGTAAAGAGTTAAGCCCAGAATAGATCATTGATAAAGATCAGGTAAAGAGTTAAGCCCAGAATAGATCATTGGTAAAGATCAGGTAAAGAGTTAAGCCTAGAATAGATCATTGATATAGATCAGGTAAAGAGTTAAGCCCAGAATAGATCATTGATAAAGATCAGGTAAAGAGTTAAGCCCAGAATAGATCATTGGTAAAGATCAGGTAAAGAGTTAAGCCTAGAATAGATCATTGATAAAGATCAGGTAAAGAGTTAAGCCCAGAATAGATCATTGGTAAAGATCAGGTAAAGAGTTAAGCCTAGAATAGATCATTGGTAAAGATCAGGTAAAGAGTTAAGCCCAGAATAGATCATTGATGAAGATGAGGTAAAGAGTTAAGCCTAGAATAGATCATTGATGAAGATGAGGTAAAGAGTTAAGCCCAGAATAGATCATTGATAAAGATCAGGTAAAGAGTTAAGCCCAGAATAGATCATTGATAAAGATCAGGTAAAGAGTTAAGCCCAGAATAGATCATTGATGAAGATGAGGTAAAGAGTTAAGCCCAGAATAGATCATTGATAAAGATCAGGTAAAGAGTTAAGCCCAGAATAGATCATTGATAAAGATCAGGTAAAGAGTTAAGCCCAGAATAGATCATTGGTAAAGATCAGGTAAAGAGTTAAGCCTAGAATAGATCATTGAGGTAAGCCAGCGTTGATACTATACGCTTCAGATTACTTCCCACCAACGACTTCTATCAGAATGATAGATAGTAGTTGATGGTTATGAGGACATGTTCAGATATTCCATAGCTAGAAACTTATGAATTAAATCTTTATGCCACACCCTCTTAAAAGGTATTGATATGTCAAGGGTTATTGCCCTAGCAACGAAACCCCGTAAATAGATTCACTGATAATAACTGATATTACAGTCAGCACAACGATTGAACAGCTTTGTAAGAATGGGAGCTAGTTCCGTTTTGAGCTTTTTAAGCATCTTGGTTGTTTTGTCCGAACCAGTTGCTTTTCTGGCATCAAGGTTCATGATAAGTTTGGCAACATTTTGCACAGATATATATGGATGTCACGCAGAGTATTTTGCACAGATATATGTGGATGTCACTCAGAGTATTTTAACTCATACGGAGAAATTCATGAGGTAGACTGCCATAATCGAGTTGGATGCAAGTTCCTTGCAAAAAGTTTAGCTTTATCATATGCTGAGGATATCACATTCTGTCCATTGATAATAGTTGGGATAGAGGTCAAGCATCTATTTAGGACTCAATATGTTATTCGCACAAAACACATGAGAATCAGGCCTCTGATCAGCTACACTTGACTTAACGGAGCAGGCATATGACTCTCTCACGTTTTCTATTGCGAATTTTGTGGCAGAAAATCTTAATACGACTTATGTTTCAGAAAATCTTGTTCGTTGAAAGCGATTGGAATAGTGATTTCTGTGAGCAATGGTGGCGGCATATTCTGCGGTCTACCTCAGCAGGCGGTTTGGTTTCTGCTGTAATTTTTTGGAGTTTATGAATCTCTCTGTGCCAACAATTAACCACTCAGTCAAATCAGATGCGATACAAAACGCATTCGTTTCAAACATGGAATGCAGAAGAGTTTCTGATATGACAGATATAACCTGTCTCAGTCAGCAATCGAGTATCGATAGACTATGCGATGGAGAGGGATATCAGACGTTTTTTTGCCATCAATGTTTTTTTTTATCTTGAGACAAGTTAGTGATCAAAAGATTCGAGCAGAGACAGAAGAGTGGGTAAGCACAGTTCAGGACAAGTTGTCAGAAAAAGATGAAGACAACTTGCAACAATGGGTGTTATATAATAAGAAAAGCGATAATCGTTACAACCCCCCTTTTTATATGTGTTGTTTCAGTAGACTAGCCATTACACATTGTGAGTATTAAAATCTCCACAGACGTGAATTTTGGCGGAAGGGTGATCAGACAGGATATGGTCAATTTTCTTAGAGATACTCGCAAATATTGTTTACTAGATCATTGTGAGGTCAATAGAGGGTCAATATAGATGTGGTACTGTGCTACTTGTAAATGCATATAGATCACATAAGTGTCTTCTTTGGATATGTCCCTGCCACATCAAAAGTATTTTATAATGTAGTCACAAATTTCATGTCACTGACGATCTTAGGAATCAGTTTTTGATGTTATGTTCAAGTAACCTTTAATCATGAAATCATCTACAGAAACAAACGGGCCAATGTCAGTTTCGCACAGGAATAACAGGTCAGGGTTGGTCTCCCGTAAATAGATTTCAAACCCTGGAAGGTAGAGACGTAGACTCCTAATGATTGAAACAGAGATCTGATAGAGAGTCTACGTTAGAAGTTGAGCTCGTGTTAGATTGTATGGATCAGAAAAATATGAGTTTGCAAAGTGTTGCTGGTGAACCTACCTACCCTTTAGTGATGACTAAATGGTAGCAACCGGCTACCATAAATACCGGCTTTTGCCGGAAGAACATTGGTACGACATTTAGGCACTAGCACTGCGAACACTGACATGTGTATAATTTCTCTGTTCCATACAATTCATTATTATTATCTCTAAACCTGTTGTTCTTTTATTTCTTTGTTGGTACCCCTAAACGGGTCCACAACACAAAGCCAGTTAAATATTAACAAAGAAAGTTGCGACGGCAGACCTCTTCCTTAAAATTTTAAATACATCCTATTTTTGTGAAATTTAAATCATATGTATAAAATTATCGGGGAAGTCAATGGAAGAGGTCCCGAATCTCTAAGTACCCTTCTAAGGGAGCGATTGGGGGCAGAACTCCTTTTGAACCCTCAAAAATATATTTGCTGAAAGTTATATCTTACGTTGTGTTTTGAGACATCATGTAGGGAGGGATTGGAAGATTTGTGCAAGAGATCAGCAGAGACGGTTAAGAACCAAAGAGAATGTGTAAAGAAGTGAGATTTTCTTTGTAGATAATTGATCAACAATCGGCCGTAGTAGTTCCCACTAGTATGGCATCGAGAAACCCATACAGAAACTATTGCATGCTGCAGACTTCATTTACTAAATCTCAATAGAGCAGCCCCGGTGTTATGCCTCTGCTGATAGGACAACCTCCTTGGGAGTTACTCCAACGTTCGGGTCCTTAGATTATCAGGCGGATAAAGTCAGCCACGGTAAAACGTTTACATCTACTACCCTTGGCAACAAGAACAGAAAGAGAATTACTCAAAGTCATATCCATATGTTGCTCACACTAAACTGCTGATAGCGTTTTCTTCTCTTTTTGTCAGGAACATCGCTAATGGAAAATGAAGACTGAGAGGTAAAGGGTTGGCGAAAATGCATCCACAAACAATGCGTTTTCTATTCTTCATTAGTTCTACAATTTATCTTGTATAATCGGCAAACTAATAGTAATGGAATGAAATGAAAATGTAGACCCAGGCTAATGATTTTACACCGCATTCCAAAAAAACTTCATGCATAACATCAATATAAAAAACAATCATATCAATTCACAAATGCACTGCATAATTTGAATTTTAAAGTCAATATCTCGTTTCGATAAAAAAAATTAAAAAATGATTTCCATTTTATAAACCCACTAAGTATTTGTATTTTTTTTATTTCTATGTCGTTCTTCAAATTAGTCATCTTGAGAAAGTCTTTGAATAAAGACGTAATATCGATGAACGTATAAACGATTTTCGGTTTTCCTTTTTTAATTTTCCATTACGTTGGATTACCAATTCTATAATTGTTACACATATACGCATTGTTAAACATAACAGAAACTGTTTGAATAACACTAAAAACTTTCTGAATAATACTAAAAACTGTTTGAATAACACTAAACATTTTCTGAATAACACAAAAAACTGTTTGAATAACACTAAAAACGTTCTGAATAACACTAAAAACTGTTTGAATAACACTAAAAACTTTCTGAATAACACAAAAAACTGTTTGAATAACACTAAAAACTTTCTGAATAACACAAAAAACTGTTTGAATAACACTAAAAACTGTTTGAATAACACTAAAAGCTGACATTCTTAAACTAATTAGAAAAATTATAAAGACTTGAAGCTATCTTTATCATTATCCATCAACCTACAATAAATGACAAGTGACAACATTTTAAAATATTTGACACAAAACAATATTTCCTGTGGCGCTAATTCTGTCGTTTCAGAATTTAAATTGGAAACGTTCTTTTGGAAGTCTAACGGCTTATTATTTTGACATCTAACAACTTCACAAGACGTTCTTGACTGTTTTCTTTTACATTCTTTTCTTTTCGCCAGATTTAGTCCATATTCTCATTGTCACCTGAAGATAATTTGACGAAGTATCGAAACAACTTTTGGAAAATTCATAATTGATTTTGATTTTGACACAAAATAGATAATAAAAAAAAAATTAAAAATAAATAGGTATAATCAAGCAGAAAATTATGTTATGTTTAACAATGTTTACTTAAATGAAAGAATGATGCCTAAATACATACAATATATATGCATACATACATTTAAATTTAAATCAGTGAACAAGTTTTTTTAGTTAATAACAAAAGTATATAATAAAAGTTAGTGAAAAAAGCCGAGTATAAGCACTTTGATGGGAAAATAATGTCATATCTTATCGAGTTGTTCTTGTGATGTTGCTTGATTTTAACGAACTTTTTCGGAAATGGTTGTTGTTACTTCGGGGTACATTCGAAATTGAGAAATACCGTTCTAATAGGAGACTGTATTTGGACACTATTGATGTAACATTGTATGAATGAAAATAAAAATCGTCTTGAAACAGCTGTAATGAATTATGATACCAGTGTATATGCTCTTGATTTGGAATATGATTTGAAAATAATTTAGATCGTTAGAATTAAATACGTATTAAATACGTATGTATGCACACACATATATATATATATATATATATATATATATATATATATATATATATATATATATACATATATATATAGGGGGGGGTAGCAAGCTGTATTTTTAATCTTAAAGAATCCTTATAATTCTAGACAGGAAGCGAAAATAATGAAAATAAAATGGAAAAGCCACATTGAAAACGTATTACCGCCGTCGACAGACGAAACCCTCTTCCCGCCTCGAACATTACTCAATCTTAAAACTTACCTTATAAATTTGGAACAGCCGCCATCTTTTCGGTTCGTTTCGGCTGACTAATTATGTGACCTTTGAACTTTACACGTCGCTCGGCGGCTGCTATTTGGCTAATTGTCAAACTTTCCGCTACGCATTGTGACATTTGACACCGGTAACCTAGGTGATGTGAATTCCCAGCGCGATCAATCTTGGAAACTACTTTCGTTCGAAGGTGTCGACTTTTCCAGACCTGGAAGCCGGTCTCGAATCTAAGAAAACGCCATGGCGCTATGTAAGGTTGATTGTGCGTCACGCCAATATCCGAGGGAAATGGCCAATCAACTTGTAATGTTTCTGTTAGAGATATAGTAGAAATCCGAAATGGTTTTGCTACGTTACGGCATATCGACCTGCGGCAAAGAAAGTAACCCATCTCTGACCAGGTCTTTATTTTTCCCTCTTTCTCTAAAGTCCATTTTTATCACTAGCTTCTTACGCCAAACATACCAATCGCGGATCCGTATTCGACAATCGGTCCGATTGAAAATGGGTCATTATGCCAGCGGCGCCCTTTCATCTGTTGGGATGATCTGAGCAAATTGAGTATAAAAATAATATTGCTTTTTCTATTATTTACCTCAAATTAAGCCTGATGCGTAAGACGCAATTGTGATATGCGCGAGATTTATATGGTGTCGGGCCTCAAAATGTTTGTTCACATTACATTTAAAAAGTCAGCATGCTGTTATGATCGGGGAAACGGTGAGCGAGAAGGGAATTCAAATAGCAAAAGTAGAAAATCTCGCAGCATTAAGATAACTCTAAAGTGAAGGGGTGATATTTTGCTCCTAGTCGCGGTAGTTTTATTCTACTATTTATTATTGTACTAGCGGAACCCGTCGCCCGGCGTTGCGCAGGAGAAAGTACTACCTATTGAATAAAAAAGAAACCGCCTATTGTTTTTCTGTCCCCCCCCCCTTTACCGTGTTGGTGAATGTTTTAAATTTAAAAAAGAAAAGAAAATGGTTTAGAGCAGAATGGGATCGAACGCCGATACTGGCGATAATGAAACCACCATTCTTAACCATTGCACCACAGTTACTACTTGAAAAATATATGTGAAAATATGCGAGTTAACGTAAGCTTGTTTAGTGGCAGTTTCTGGCAGCGAAAAGTAAAGTTCAACAATGACACGGTTTATGTCATTTATTTGGGAAGGGTTAAAGGTATATGATTTTGAAAATATAAATGTGTCGGGGTCTAACAGCATCTTGGCGGCTATTGAATTAAGTAGGAAGTCGATTCAATGAAGGAATTGTAGCCGCCATATTTGAAGAATAAATGTTGCAGGAACTGTGTTCGTTAATGGCATTCGCTTGATTCCGGAATGAATGTAAATGTGGAAATAAAACGTAATCTGATATTCGCGGAATATCATAGGATTCAACGGGAGCGGTCATTATTTGTTTGCGTATTGTTTTATATTATGTAGTAAATAATACCAGGCAAATAATAAATAAGGACGGACTGTTTTGTGAAAATTAAACTGTGTTATTACTTCCCGGTGTCGATGAGTGTAGTCACAGTACACAATTGTTAGGGGGAAAAGTCTTTGCTACCACCTATATGGAGTTGGTTTTTCGGAGAGACGTTTATGGTGGGCCAAATGTAATATTGAGTGTTAGGTTGGAAAAAATAATAACAACTTTACTAAAACACGCTCGAGTGAATAAGTGTAGTATAGCGGTGAGTTTAGTAGCCTGTTTTGTATATGGTTATTTTCCTATACTCCGAGAAGTTACAGGGGAAAAAACGTCTCTACTTTATATATTAGATAATTATTTATTTTGAAGAAACCTGCAAGTTGCATCGACCGAAACGTTAATATAGCAACAAAGATGAGAATAAAAGTCTATCCATTCAACTTTCATCTAAAAAGTCTGAAACATAAATTGGAATTGTTTTAAAATTTAAACAAAATTCTATGAGATTTTCAATTTAATCATTTCTCTACACATTCGTTCTTAAATGAAAACGTCTTTAAATAATGAAAAATACATGAAGTGTGATGAGATTTTATTCTGACATCATATTTTTCCAGAAGTGTTTTCTTTTGTTGAACACGTTTGGTTCTGAACGTATGATAAATTAAAATGGCGTCTAATGGAATTACTCGCTTCTGTTAATTATCTGTTAGCAGTTTTGAATTCGAGTTGATGTGATTTAATCTGAAGAATTTGTTTGCGTATCGCCGGGTTTATTTTTAAACAATATTCATCCATTGTACTGTTTTATGTAGAAATGATGAGTTCAGGAAATTGATGTCAAATTTAAATACATATCATCAAAACGTAAAGTCAAGAATTAACATCCAATTAATATGCATGTGAAACGACTTTTTAATATATATATACATATATATATATATATATATATATATATATATATATATATTACATTCATTTCATTCTTCGACACCACTGACTTTTCACAGCCTGGACTCTCCTCCGGCGCTCACAGTAGCCACGGCTACTACTTTCCTTTATCTATTCATCATGTCAACCCAAACATTTTGATGTACTTGCATGACATTTTTCTTCAAGTAATCATCCTGAGGAAGTCTTACAATAAAGACGAAACGTTGATGAATATATATTTTTTAAAATCTCTTGTTTTTCTTTTTTTCATTTCCCATTACGTCGGATTACTATCATCCTTCCTTTCTTATATATATATATATATATATATATATAAATATATATATATATATATATATATATATATATATATATATATATATATATATATATATATATATATATATATATATGCAGTGTGTTCACTAATAAACGCTACAACTTTATTTGCAAATATTTATTAAATAAATCATTTTTTATCATAGATCACTCCAAACAAGGGAGTACGCCATTGTAGACGTAAGGGGCTACTGAGAATTACGGTGTAAGTTTGGAGGTCATTCTAAGTTGGGAGCTGTGCAGCGAAATGTCTGTTTACATTAGTTTTAAATTTCTGCATGTCGGTACAGTTGAGAAAACAGTGAGCAGGGAGGGAGTTCAGAGTCCAGCAAGCACAAGGAAATATGCTTTTGGAGTAGAAAACCATCCGAAATCAGGGGTCCTCCACAGTGAATAGATTGGACTTAGCTGATTGTCGGATTGGTCGAGTTTATTTACGTCGAGGGGGGGCACCAGATCAGTTAGTTCACTAGAGCATATTCCATTAAAGGACTGTAAAAACAAGCACAAGAATGCAACATTGCAGCAATAGGACAGGGTTGGAGCTTAGTGGATAGCGAGGGACCTATTAAGTAAGCGACTCTTTGTTGAACCTCGTTTAAGAGGTAGAGACTAGTTGGTGTTGCTCCATCCCAGATGCGGCAACAATACTCCATGCATGGGCGAATAGTGGCTTTGTAGAGATATAGGATACTGGCAGGTGGGAGAAGTTTCTTAGCTAGACGGAACCCACCTTATTGGCAGCATCTTTAGCAATGTATTAAATGTATGTGTTCCAATTCATGTTACCTGTGAATGTTCGGCCGAGGAGTTATTAAATTAGACAAATAAAACCAAAATAAACAGACAGATACATCATTCTTATTTCAAAATATCAAACATGTATTCTATATGATCGAGGTCGGCGTCAAATTAACTCTAGAACATTCTTGGTTAACCATTCTTGAGTCTGTTCTAGTCCGTGTGAGGAAGCTGAGTTCTGTTGGACTGGCCACTGATGTTTTCTGAAGTGCTTTTTTTTTCCCAGGTCAACAATGATGACTCAAGAATGTGTGTACGATAATTGACCTGATTCAGTTCCACACATTTATTCATGAACATCAAAGGACCTTTTTTTCAGTTTTAAGTTATGGTGATCCAGATCATCACTGACGCAGGACCTGCTTCCAAATAACAATCCGCAACTTAACACCACCTGTACGAGACTAAATCCGATCATGTTTAATGTTAACAGGCTGCTGGACACCAATTTTTTTTTTATTACTGACACCAGATTAGGCAGCGTGCCAGGTCTGACATGCGATAGGAAGATTTCAACTCTATAGTTTATAGACTGAACTTGCCAACAGCAATTGTATATTTAGGTGTTTGTCAAGGGATGTTTGGAGATCAGTGTGGAGAATGTTGGACATCGTCGCCATTGATACTTTCCTTTCATTTGCTTGATTTCTGAGGAATCTCCTTGTTTTTTTTCTCGGTGATTAATCACTTTTAGAGTCCGATAGTACGAGGGCGACCTTGCCCTGGTTTATTAGTAAACTCTTCTATCTCTTTGAATCGTTTGAGCGTTCTCTTATCCAATATTCTGGTGACCTTTAATGATTTTAAAATATCTTTTCAAGACTTTTCCCACTTGCACGACTCTACAATCGTAATTCCCATATCTAAATTATGTGCCATTGTTTCAGAGACTATATTAAACCTTCAGTTCAATACATACCTGAATAACATCATTACATTTTAATAGAAATGGATAATAATTAAAAACAATTAACGGTCAATATATAGAGAGGTGTTTCAAATGTTCTCCAAATACAACAGACAATAACATCAAACACCAAACACTTCTCCACAAAACTAGATTTCACCTATTTCTTCAAAATTAATATCACTTTTCTCCTTCTCTTTCTTTTTCTTTCCCCTCATTGTCATGTTTATAGCACATTTCAACACTTTCCTTCTAACTCACTTATATTCACACATTCCTGACATTGCCAGCCGGTCAATACTCCTACCCTCCAAAAGTTCACACTTAACCACAACAAAATCTCCCCTCTCCC
>OY744539.1:46185355-46247855 GCA_963556195.1 Sepiola atlantica
ATGTTGTATTTATTTTTATTTTATACTTATATTATGTTGTATTTTTTACTATCGCGCCCTCTAACATTAAGTGTTGGCCTTAATCTACGGTGTGAAATTTGTTGTTCTTATTCTTTGACGTTCTTCGATTTTGGCATTACACACCGATTTCAAAAATATTATCTGTCGAGGAAACAAGTAGAATAAAAGAAAGGTTGATGTATTAATTTAGTGTGTTTGCATTTATTGTGCCTTTTTTGTTTCATTTTATTTCAGTCGAAGTTCTCAGAAATCAAGGGGCCCCTTTCCTGGGGCTAAGACTTAATCTCTATATAGGATACATAGATATTCGAATATTCTATTAAAGTTCTCCTTTATTTCGAAAAACGTTGAGTTAGTAAACAAAGTTAAGAACATTAATTTTCCTCTCTCCAATTGACAAGTTAACTATGTTACAGTATATCTTTATTGTGGTCTCTTGGTCTTACCGGATTCCAGGACAAGAATTCATCCAGTCTGGTGGAGTATCCAGCTAAGTGTTGTTACTTGAGGTAACATCACTAAGAGGAGGTGCACTATTCCTTGTATGAGCAAGTATATAGCCGTGCTGAGGGGATCTTATTTGAGCTGTAAATACTATATAATTTTGAATTTTTGGTCAGGGTTTACTTGTAAGGTGAAGTATCCTCATGTAAGGTGAAGTGTGCTTATGTAAGGTGAAGTATCCTCATGTAAGGTGAAGTGTCCTCATGTAAGGTGAAGTGTGCTTATGTAAGGTGAAGTATCCTCATGTAAGGTGAAGTATCCTCATGTAAGGTGAAGTGTGCTTATGTAAGGTGAAGTATCCTCATGTAAGGTGAAGTATCCTCATGTAAGGTGAAGTGTGCTTATGTAAGGTGAAGTGTCCTCATGTAAGGTGAAGTATCCTAATGTAAGGTGAAGTATCCTCATCTAAGGTGAAGTGTCCTCATGTAAGGTGAAGTGTCCTCATGTAAGGTGAAGTATCCTCATGTAAGGTGAAGTATCCTCATCTAAGGTGAAGTATCCTCATCTAAGGTGAAGTGTCCTCATGTAAGGTGAAGTGTCCTCATGTAAGATGAAGTATCCTCATGTAAGGTGAAGTATCCTCATGTAAGGTGAAGTGTCCTCATGTAAGGTGAAGTATCCTCATGTAAGGTGAAGTATCCTCATGTAAGGTGAAGTATCCTAATGTAAGGTGAAGTGTCCTCATGTAAGGTGAAGTATCCTCATGTAAGGTGAAGTGTCCTCATGTAAGGTGAAGTGTCCTCATGTAAGGTGAAGTATCCTCATGTAAGGTGAAGTATCCTCATGTAAGGTGAAGTGTCCTCATGTAAGGTGAAGTATCCTCATGTAAGGTGAAGTATCCTCATGTAAGGTGAAGTGTCCTCATGTAAGGTGAAGTGTCCTCATGTAAGGTGAAGTATCCTCATGTAAGGTGAAGTATCCTCATGTAAGGTGAAGTGTCCTCATGTAAGGTGAAGTATCCTCATGTAAGGTGAAGTATCCTCATGTAAGGTGAAGTATCCTCATGTAAGGTGAAGTATCCTCATGTAAAGTGAAGTATCCTCATGTAAGGTGAAGTGTCCTCATGTAAGGTTGTCCTAACAAAGCATTGTACAGAGAGACCGAGGACACTCGAGGATAGTGTCTAGTAAGTAATCCAAACTCACATGTGTTTTTCTCTTTTTTTAAATTTTTCTTTTCATTCATTTGCTGGGGACAGGGCATTCTTCCAAATGCCATACCATCACCTGCTATTTACAGACTCCAACCGAGCGCTCTTTTCAGGATTCTGGCTGTTCCCTTGAGTACAGTTGTTTGGATTTCTCTTGCACTTGGTTCACCAGGTATACTTGCTAAATACTTTTTCAAGTTCTTCTTCATGAGTCCAGTTGCTCCTATGATAACTGGAATGATAGAGATCTCTTTGAGGTTTCAGTTTCTTTTCATATCATACATTAGACCCTGATATTTTGTTATTTTCTCCCTTTCAGCTCTATTTAGGCCCCCATGATTAAGGACACTGACCTCAACCAAAGTTGCCACTCTCTCTCTCTCTTGTTCCATATCACAATGTCATGTTTGACAGCTGCGTTTTCCAGATAGGTAGCTGTGGGGATTTCATGGTCATAATATATCTCTATGTCTCTGTTCATGTCGGTTTAAGTTTATATTTACCTATCTATCTACATGTAGGTACCTATATGTATATGACTGATACCCCCCCCCCCCCCCGCCGGCAGAATAAAAACAAGAACTTAGAAGGGTGGATGAACCTTCGTTGAGTCAACGGACTATATATATATATATATATATATATATATATATATATATATATATATATATATATATATATATACATAATATTGCTATTTCGTGTATCCACATAAATTTTAAGGAGATATAATTTTTTAAGAATCAATTTTAAGTATTTACTTCAACAGTGCTCGATACGTAAGTAGAGCTAGGTAGTTAGCTATGAAAATATATTTATTGCAATTAAGCTACACAGAGGCTCCTGCGTTTCCTCCCCGGGGGAATCTTCAGGCTTAAATGCACGGAGTTATTTTTGCCGGGTGTTTTTATATACACAGCTAGCTAGTTAACCAATGAGATTCTTTGTTGTTCTCTCTGCCAATCGTTGTGCTTACCACGAATAAAGGTATGGTTAATGTTACTTCCTATATACTGTTCTATTGTTCTGTTTTCTATAGACTGGCCTATATCCTGTTCCTTTGTTGTGTCAAGATAATGAGTGACTTATTACAACACGTGGTTCTTTGTATTTCGATTTTAGGTTTTAATTTTTAAATTGTTAGTTTTATTTGTTTAGTTTTTTTACTTATTTGTTTATTTATTTATGTATCGTTAGCCTAAGGTAAATTGATTTCTGTTTAATAGATTTCGGGGTTCTTTAAAGTTTAGGATTTCAATTTTTTCATTCAGACATAATCTACACGGGTCGTCTAAATTTTTACATGTACTGGTCTGTCGTATTATTTTCCATTCAATTATTGGTGAGCGTCTATTTTCTTTGAGCTCCTAATAGTGGTTTCCTAGTGCTGTTTTAATTCGACGTTCTCTGTTTTGAAATGTGTTTTTGTGGTCATAATATCTGGTTTTAAAATATTCCTCCCGGGGATGAACGCAGTAGCCTCTGTGTAGCTTAATTACCATAAATATATTTTCATAGCTTACTATATATATATATATATATATATATATATATATATATATATATATATATATATATATATATATATATATATATATATATATATATATATTTGTTATGCTGATAAAAAAATGAAAACTATTTATTTATCACCGACACACACAAGTGTATTTTTATAAGTTTTGTAAGTTTTTAGGGTGATCCAAAAATTTAAAAAGACAACAACAACTATATAGTTAAATATTAAGATATTTTAAAAGAATCGAAATCGGGACCGCTAATTGTATCGGAATCAGGAAAAACATTGACATCGTCCCATACACAATTTAAAAAGTGTACCTAGCATTCAAGATAAAGATATTATTTACTTCCTTGTCAGGAGGTTTGACACAAGGTCAGGGGTGGTTTTCAGAAGCCAGCGCACTAGGATATGCGCACCCTGGCTTACAAAAAAATGCCTGAGCAGCTCAGTCGACATTCACCGATTGGAGAATTTCAGACGATTAGAAATGAACAAACCTCTTTTCAGAGAGGAGGTAAAGCCTAGGAGGGTTAACCTCTTAGGACTGAACAGAACGATACTTCAGTCCTCTAGCAACAAAGTCACTGTCGGACTGATTTTTATCATAATTCTTTGATACAACCAAGATGAGGATATATGTTTATATAGCTGAGGAATAGATCTTAGTGAAATCTACATCGAAAAAGGTTTCGTCTTGTTACGTGTACAAAATGTAAAACGTTATGGATGGCGTGATGGTGATCTATACATCCCGCCATCCGACGAGAGAGAAATGACCACGCCTACTTAAGCAAATGCAAACAGTATCACAAATAAGTTGGATGAATAGATGATGCCAAATAAGAGAGAATCCTTTGTTAATCGGAGTGATGAACGAGATGTCTGGCTATTTGGTGTATGAGAGGACATGTTGTTATACATAATATGAAGTGTTAGTTGAAGCTGGTTTCTACTGGTTATGGTGGCAAATGATCTTCACACTTTTTGGGTCAATTATATAAAAAAAAGAGTGTACATCCTGTATGCTTGTTTTTCGAGTACTTCCACGGAATGTGCTCCGATGAACTTACTGGGCTTGTACGCCTTACCACAGATTCACTCTTAAGGGGTAATTTAGTATATTTCCCTGATAATGATACTATCGTACCCGGCTAGCAAAAATAATCTTCCGGATTTTTGATAGTTATATTAAAGACATTTTCATGTTTGTTTGTTTTAAATCATGTATAATAATCATTTATTTTACGGAAAAGCGATTTACATTAACATTGAATTATAAAATCAGCGTCAGTTCGACCATAAATCCAGACTATTTCGATAGCAGATTTGATTCAACGAAGAAGTTTCCTTTTTAATTGCAAAACGACAAGTCGCACTCGTCTATAAAAAAATCAGCGACGCACACTAGACATGCATCAGCGTCAGCAGAGGAGAATAAGGAATGAAAATACGCCGGGCGTCTCGACAGATTTGTGTTCCAACCGAATCAAGCGGGACTTCCTCAACAGCCTTAGTCCATTAATGATGAAGACCATAGAGAATTGACTTTTCGAGTAAACGACTTGAGTCTGCTCTCGGCCTGCCAAGCCAGCACGAACATCCGATTTAACCTCCTGGTATTTGCATATTAGTTTTGAAAAAAAAAGACATTTCATTAATAAACTTTTTTTTTTTAATTTTACAAAAAAAAAACTATAAAAAATCATCCATTATTAAACGGATTTTAATAAACTAATCAAAAATAGTTTAAAATACTGTGCAATAGACACACGTCCAGTTTCTTCCTCATGAAGATTTTTCGAATAATCTCACATGTATCGTTTTGCATTTTTACTAAACTTCTCTGGATAATTTTGGTGAGAGACAATCTTCATAGACAACATTTTCCTAAATATCAATTCGCTTTCATCAACAGTTTTTAATATATCATGTTTGATACGATGTTTTGTTGTTATTTTGGCACTGGTGCCAACGGGTAGCGATCGGTCCTTATTTTTGGCACGCGTGTGTTATGTTTGAGAATCGAATTGTTTCATCTTCTGTCCGTTATGATTGGCTGGGAAACAATCAAAATAATAATAGAATTCATGACTGATTCAAAGTAAATTTACAGAAGCCACATCTCATAATCATTAGGCCATAGAACAAATAAACGTTATCTGTCTTTAACATAATCCATCATATTAATACAATTGTGGAGATACATGTACACCAGGTATATATATATATATATATATATATATATATATATATAAATTATTAATGACAATATATGGATTAGCATATACTATCAGTGCCCTTTTACTTTGCAGTCTCCTTAAAAGATTCAGCTCGACGATTGTCAATTAATTACAACAGAGCAAATATAAGTCAGGTTCGTTTTATATTCCAATAACCATGTTTTTATTTTATTATTTTATTTCTTACTCTTTGTGAAATTCCTGATGATTTTGTAATGTTGCAGAGACAATATTGAAATAAAAATGTTGTTTGGCACAATACAAATGAAACGGACCGTAAAAAATATATCTTACAGAAATTTTGTGTTTTTTTTGGAAATGTGAAAAAAAATAAAAAATAAAAAATAACGTAAAAACATGGTTATTAGAATATAATATGAACCTTATATATATATATATATATATATATATAATGATCGATTTTAGGACACTGATTGGAATGGCTAATTTGCATATTTATTTTTTAAACGGTTCATAATTAATAAATATTTAATGTTATTCAATTCTAATTTTATTGTACTATTGTATCTACATATGTGCAATAATTTTGTCGATTTTAACAGTAATTTATTAGAATAATGTAATAAAAAAATTGATAACTTAAACTATTCTTAACAATGCTCGCAAGACTTCTGGTATAAGCGAGAACAAAAAGAGAAGGAAGAGAGCGGCTAGCTTGCTACTGTTTGGCTATCCATGTCTCTCTGTCTGGCTATGTGTCTGTCCTTCCCTTCCCTCCTATTACTCTCCCTCTTCTATTCTCAAGTTAAAGACACTGTATTATATTTTTATTGCTTTTAAATTCACGTCTGATGTCGCTGTGATGCTGAAAACAAATACTACACTTGAATCTTAGCCAAAAGGCCAAGGAACTATAAATAAAAAAATGTTTTTATGACCAAATCTATTATAGGATTATCTTTTTAATGGGATGAGTGTAGTATCGGTTCTGTTGTTATAAGACCGTCCTCCCAGGAATTACCTCCTCCTTTTTTAAGGGCTAATCTTCCAGTGTATTGCATCCGTCTTTTACGGAGGGTTAATGTAGAATATGTTATATTGCCATGATCCCATCTTCCCAGGTACTACCTTCTCCTTTTTTGAGGGGGTAGTGTAGTATCTGTTCTTTTTCTCCTTCTCATTTTATAGGACACATCCTACCAGATTTTACCTCTTCTATTTTGGAGGTGATATTGTAGTATATGTTCTGTTGTAATGATTCTATAATACCAGGCATTACCCCCTCGTTTCAGGGTTAGTGCATGTAGTTCTCTCAGTATGACATCTTCTCAGCCTAGCAAATATATGCAATCGGAGGGAGCATATATTTTCTAGTATTTGTATATCTGTTTAAAATTACTCTAATAATTGAATATTTATTCCTACAGTGTTTGCTATTGTACGTAATTTAAGATTCACATTTTAATATTATAAGTTCTATTTTGACCGGGAAAATAACTATATATGGCTGTTTCAGTAAATTATTTTTTAAACGAGCATTTATTTACGTTTTATTCGAATTAAGTTTGCTTCGATCGTTTAATAGTTTAACTTGACCAATAATAAGTTAATAATAAGTTGGGTTTGACAAGGCATCGTCGACGGTAAGAGGTGCTATGATTCTATTTTTATTTTTTCCTCTTACGTTTTAAAAATCTGTATTTATTTCTTTTGTTTAATAACTAAAATTCTTTTTCACTTGTTTTACAAGTAAGTGACGTTGTTAATTCAAACCTTGTCTCCTATTATTTAAAAAAAGGAAAAGGGGTGAGCTATGACTTTTATCGCAGTTTGTAGCACTCTCTTAAAAATTTTACATACCCCATCTTTGGGTTTTGACAACCCATGGTCGACGGTAAGAGATGATATAATGTCTTTGCCCTCATATTTTAAAGGCTAGTTTTTAATATTTTGATTTTTTATTAACTCGCAAACTTAATGTATCCTGGAAAATAACCTATCTCCATTTATTTGGCCTAGAACGCACAAAGATATAGCACAGAAGTAACGATGTCAATTTAACTCTATCTCTATGTCGTATCGCGCATGATACGTCTTTGCATGTCAACCGCAAAGGCAAAGACGACCAGAAGACGATGGATCCCGACACCGACTCTCCCTGGTATTTCACCAGAGACATGTTAGTCAGGTTGAAGCCCTAATACAGCTGGTGGTATACATGTCCGCCATAGATGGGTTTGCCAGAAACCGGAGTTCACAACAGCATATCTCTGGCACTACCAAGTTACCACCACCCCTATCATGTTGAGAAAGGGTTGAACTTTAGGGGTGCGGCAAATAATGGATGAGCATGTACACTGTCTATATTCACTTACCAGGTACCAAGTTGGTGCTGTTTGGGAGTTTTCCCTGCCTTTTTAACTAGGTGACGGTAGTTAAGTGACTCACGACACGGAATGACGACCTGGATGTGCCATGTTCGAATCCAGTCGATTTCAAAATACCACTTTCAGTTAGGGATGTTGGCAACCATTATGGGGTCCCTCATGCAAGAATATTGACAACAGAATCAAACTGGGCAACAATGTTGTACGATTCTGATTCATACGAATTTAGGTTTACTATCAGCAAGATTGATTGAATGTTCTGCCAGCTTGGCAGACTACAAAGCATTTTCTAACTAGCTGTTCTACCAGAGAGAGAGAGAGAGAGAGATTTTAGTATAGGAAGGTATATAGTTGCATACATTTTCTTAAGAGTATTAGTAAATATACTTCTACAAATAAATGAATAAACTGAAGTGGCGCTCAGTAGAGTGTGTACCTACGCCAAGACACATATTCCCTCTTTAATTCTAATGTAAACAAAACCAGTCAAAAAACCGCGCTATATGTAATAATCGTTTCATACTATTGATCAATGTTGGTACTTCCATAATTTCACTCATTATCACTGTCTCATTAACCCTTACCCTCGAGTAGCTCTTGACCTTGATAAGTCGTGACCAAATAAAAAAAACGATGTAAAAGCTTATCTCGAATCACCTATTATTTATGTTTATTTATTTGCTGTTCATTTTTCAGACAGTGTTTCGCGCAGAGATCTGTGTGTTTGTAAGCGTGAACTCGCTACCTTACGCAATCCATTCCGATAAACTTTATCACCGGAGATGTCTGACCCTTTTAACAATAGCTGAAGACTTATGCTAATGGAACTTCCTGGTGCTTTTGTCTCGGAATTGTTGCCAAAGGACTTGAGGCGTTGTTATGGTGGTCAAGAATAGACATTAATATATATTCGCCGACAAATCTCTTCTATGGGAATTTGCATAAAATCATTGGACTGTGAAGTTTTATTTAATGAATATCAGATACTCTATTTCGTCTGGAGCAATGAAATCACTCTTGCTTACAATTTGCGAAGTGTGGTGTAAAGGTTGTCAAGCATCAACGTCTTATTAGAATGACAACTAATGATTATAAATTATAAATACTTAAACTCTATTTCCAGGGTGTTCGAGGAAAATTGTTAGCTTTTTATATACTTTCATTTCAGAAACATTTAAAGTATGTAATAGCTAAAAAGTGAATCTGATTGCTGTGTCTATGAACTATTAGTGGGTTTTAGAGCTGGAGACCCTGGATTAAATTATTTTTTATTCACGTGTTCCGCGTGTTAGATGACCCACAGATCGGCCTGAGACGACACCGTCCGGCCCAGACGGCCAAAGAGCTAAAGAAGCATCGTTTTACTGACCCTCTTTTATCAGCATAATTAATTGCATTCCTTAATTCATTGCTGGCGTTTGTGCATTCCTTTCAGAGATTACTTCTACGGCAAAGACATGTTCATTTTTTATAATGTGCTTCGCGCAGAGATATGTATATTCGATCCATGGGCTCGCTAACCTGCACAGTCTTTTACAGTAGAGTTCATTTTCGGAAAAGCCTGACCCTTTGGACGATGGTTGGAGACAAATGGAGGCAATTGTTGGCGAATTATTTGGGCGATATTATGCTGTTCAAGAATAGACATTAACATATATCTGTCTACGAATCCTTTCTATTCGAAATTTGTATAAACTGATAGAACTGCAAAATTTAGATAATGGATAATCAGATAAACTTTCTTTCGTCTGAAGCATTTAAATAAGACTTGCATGCAATTTGCATGATCTAGATTTTAGTCAAGTCTTAACCTTATGTATAATATTTATTTTTTGCCACAATTTTAAAATAGCAACGGGTTATCATGAATTATAAATTGTTGGGTTCTATCATATTGACTGAAGGTTTGCGCACGCAAGACCCGATCCTAAGAAATGTACTATACTCGAATTCAAATACATATAATACGCTCCTGAATATCAGGTCTAGTCTGAAACTTTAGAAAAGCGTTGAGATGTACGGCCGGTATAGATATTTATCGTTATAAAGCTCTATTCTAAAGATATAAATATATTTATCGTTATAAAGCTCTATCCTAAAGATATAAAGATATTTATCGTTATAAAGCTCTATCCTAAAGATATAAAGATATTTCTCGTTACAAAGCTCTATCCTAAAGATATAAAGATATTTATCATTATAAAGCTCTATCATAAAGATATAAAGATATTTATCGTTATAAAGCTCTATCCTAAAGATATAAAGATATTTATCG
Organism: Sepiola atlantica; assembly: GCA_963556195.1. Lineage (NCBI taxonomy): Eukaryota > Metazoa > Mollusca > Cephalopoda > Sepiida > Sepiolidae > Sepiola > Sepiola atlantica. The sequence goes on from OY744539.1 coordinate 46,195,416, forward strand.
TTATAAAGCTCTATCCTAAAGATATAAAGATATTTATCATTATAAAGCTCTATCCTAAAGATATAAAGATATTTATCGTTATAAAGCTCTATCCTAAAGATATAAAGATATTTATCGTTATAAAGCTCTATCCTAAAGATATAAATATATTTATCGTTATAAAGCTCTATCCTAAAGATATAAAGATATTTATCGTTATAAAGCTCTATCCTAAAGATATAAAGATATTTATCGTTATAAAGCTCTATCCTAAAGATATAAAGATATTTATCATTATAAAGCTCTATCCTAAAGATATAAAGATATTTATCGTTATAAAGCTCTATCCTAAAGATATAAAGATATTTATCGTTATAAAGCTCTATCCTAAAGATATAAAGATATTTATCGTTATAAAGCTCTATCCTAAAGATATAAAGATATTCATCATTATAAAGCTCTATTATAAAGATATAAAGATATTTATCGTTATAAAGCTCTATCATAAAGATATAAAGATATTTATCGTTATAAAGCTCTATCCTAAAGATATAAAGATATTTATCGTTATAAAGCTCTATCCTAAAGATATAAAGATATTTATCGTTATAAAGCTCTATCCTAAAGATATAAAGATATTTATCGTTATAAAGCTCTATCCTAAAGATATAAAGATATTTATCATTATAAAGCTCTATCCTAAACATATAAAGATATTTATCGTTATAAAGCTCTATCCTAAAGATATAAAGATATTTATCGTTATAAAGCTCTATCCTAAAGATATAAAGATATTTATCGTTATAAAGCTCTATCCTAAAGATATAAAGATATTTATCGTTATAAAGCTCTATCCTAAAGATATAAAGATATTTATCGTTATAAAGCTCTATCCTAAATATATAAAGATATTTATCATTATAAAGCTCTATCCTAAAGATATAAAGATATTTATCGTTATAAAGCTCTATCCTAAAGATATAAAGATATTTATCGTTATAAAGCTCTATCCTAAAGATATAAAGATATTTATCGTTATAAAGCTCTATCCTAAAGATATAAAGATATTCATCATTATAAAGCTCTATCATAAAGATATAAAGATATTTATCGTTATAAAGCTCTATCATAAAGATATAAAGATATTTATCGTTATAAAGCTCTATCCTAAAGATATAAAGATATTTATCGTTATAAAGCTCTATCCTAAAGATATAAAGATATTTATCGTTATAAAGCTCTATCCTAAAGATATAAAGATATGTATCGTTATAAAGCTCTATCCTAAAGATATAAAGATATTTATCGTTATAAAGCTCTATCCTAAAGATATAAAGATATTTATCGTTATAAAGCTCTATCCTAAAGATATAAAGATATTTATCGTTATAAAGCTCTATCCTAAAGATATAAAGATATTTATCGTTATAAAGCTATATCCTAAAGATATAAAGATATTTATCGTTATAAAGCTCTATCCATAAAGATATTTATCGTTATAAAGCTCTATCCTAAAGATATAAAGATATTTATCGTTATAAAGCTCTATCCTAAAGATATAAAGATATTTATCGTTATAAAGCTCTATCCTAAAGATATAAAGATATTTACTGTTATAAAGCTCTATCCTAAAGATATAAAGATATTTATCGTTATAAAGCTCTATCCTAAAGATATAAAGATATTTATCGTTATAAAGCTCTATCCTAAAGATATAAAGATATTTATCGTTATAAAGCTCTATCCTAAAGATATAAAGATATTTATCGTTATAAAGCTCTATCCTAAAGATATAAAGATATTTATCGTTATAAAGCTCTATCCTAAAAATATAAAGCCCTTTGTTTGTGCAAGATTTACTCGTTGTTAAAATTGCTGCAAAATTACTTGGATCATCTTAGAACCTACCTGACTCTAGATGCAATCATACACTAATAAAATACCCAGATACGTCTTGAGATGGAATATTACTTTCATATCTGGGAAGAGTGCCGTACAAAGCATTATTTGCTGTCATGACAGGATACAAAATCCACTACGAAATCTAGTGGGAGTTATCTCTTCTACTCCCTACAAACCCTTTTCTTACAAAAGAGACGATTCTAAACTCTCGCTACCTTACCAGTATCCCTATGGAAGTTGCTCGAAAGTAAGAACTTTTGGTGTTACTACAACGAAAAAGACCTTTATTACTCTCTCCATGTACCTAGCATAAGACAGAATTTTCATGAACAGAATTTCCTTCAAGAACTTCCAGACTGTGGAAGACATTACCACGGGCCTAGTCCCTCACCGATTAAAGCTTTGTACGTTTGAAACCCCAATGTGAACAATTTCTTCCTGAGAAATCCGACGCAGTTTATGCTATTAATTATTGTAGGTACTTCCATAGTGTTCCCAATATTTCGGCTTATAATCATTCTGTCTCAGTAACCTTTATCGTCGAGTGGTTCTAGTCCTTGATAATTGGTGGCCAAATAGAAAAAAACAAAACAAACAAAAAACTTCACGCTCATGCATACTTTAACCGTAGCACAAAAAAAGGTTAATGAAGATGTTTATTAGCTCATACATGATGTCATAAGTTTAAAGCAACAATTTATCCAACATGGAAACTAAAAATGAAATATAAATATAATATTAAAAGCATTTCGAAACAAACAAATAATAATTTGAGTTTCAATGCCAGCCACTTAAAAAAGGACGGTGTCGAGGCTCTATATCCCTCTCGTTGATAAATAACAGAAAATATCGGTATAGATAATAGATGTTTGTTTGTGTCCTTTGTTTAAAACGTATTTTTCCATTGTTGGTACTAATGATAAAATGATAAATATTTATTGATTTTAAACTATCAGCAAAACTAAAATCTATAGATTACCTTCATAAGTATTTATTTAGGTTTGCGAAAATATATGAGCATAACCGACCAAAAAAAAAGTCTATAACTAAATATTAAGAGATTTTACAAGAATCGGAATCGGAATCGGAATCGGAATCGGAATCAGCATCAGAATCGGTGATTGTATTGGAATCTGTAATTTAGAAAATAATCGGTAATTGTATCGGAATCGGGGAAAGTATTGGAATCGTCCAATAAATAATGTATATATATATATATATATATATATATATATATATATATATATATATATATATATAATAAGATACAGTAACACAGAATCACAGAATCACTGGTACAATAATTTATTTCGACCCTACGGCCTTTTCAAGCATCCAAGCGGGGTGATTACATTTTTTTTTTTAAAATGAAATACCTCGCTTGGATGCTTGAAAAAGCCAGTAGGGTCGAAATAAATTATCGCATTGGTGATTATGTGATTCCGTGTTACTTTATTTTAGTATATATATATATATATATATATATATATATATATATATATATATGTGTGTGTGTGTGTGTGGGGGGGGGGGGTGATTTTTGTCTTTTGCTATAATGATAAATCGGAGTCGGTAATTGTATCGATATAGGGAAAAATATTGGAATTGCCCATCACTAATATATATATATATATATATATATATATATATATATATATATATATATATATATATATATATATAGTGAGAAAGAGAGAGATATTGATTTTTCAATTAGAAAAAAGATTAATCAGTAAAGACCGGGATTAGTCCAATAAAAACAAGCTCGATGATACTCGATTACAGGGAGCAGACTCAAGGCGTTTCCACAAATAATGGCGATAGAGAGGCGCTCGTAAAGCCAAGACACTTCGCGATTGTCCCCGATGTTGCGCGTCATTAATAAACCAAAGCTGCTGAGGTAGTCGCACGTGGCAGAGCAACCACTCCACTCGTCTCCACAACAATCGGTTGAAATACAAATCCGCCGAGAAGATCGGCATATTTTGACCGCTTGTGGCTCTCTGCTGACGCTGCTGCATGTTCAGGGTTTGTTGCCGATTCTATCACTGACGAGGGCGCAAAAGTGTTGTCACAAGTCGCATCCAATATCAGTGACTTACAGGTCGTTTGTCATTTCCTCTGTCAAGGCCAAACCGGTTCGAGGATCGACAGGAAGCCAGCGATTGGTCTTTAATTATTATTGTTTGCACCCGTATATTTTTAAAGATTAATTGCTGAAAATGGGTTTAATTTAATTACTGCTATTATTTAAATGTTTCGGATTGTTGTCCTCATTTTTATTGTTGTCATTTTCATAAGAGTTCGGTCATTCTACTCTACGTACTTCTCGGGGCGCTTTTGTTCAAAGCCGTAAATCTTGTGCGAATGTTTTTATTTCGGGAGACTTTTTTCGTTCTACGTTTAGATGGTCAGTATCGGGGTTTTTTCTAGTCCCTTCACTATGAACTGACTTTTCAGATTCTAGGTAGAATGTATTCTAGCTCTTCGCGACTTTGCCAGTAGGACACTCTGGGATAATTTTCGGTGGAGAAGCATTTAGAAGTCTAACGTTACCCTCCGTATTCGCCCTCTCCCTCCTCTTTCGTTTTTATTGCAACTCTCTCCTATCGCCATTTGTCTCTGTCTCAATTAATTTCTCATTTTAGTATTAGTATATGCCTCATCTCTATGTCTTTCTCTCTATCTATCTATAGTTATCTTTCTACGCCCCCCCCCCTCTGTCTTTTACTCACCGTCTTTCTGTTTCATTTTAACTCTATACTTTCTTCTCTATGTCTCTCTCACACTCTAACCTACTCTCTTCCAAATCCTAACTCACTCGTCTTCTTTATGTTACATTTTCACTATCTCTTTCTCTTTCTCTTTCTCTTTCTCTTTCTCTTTCTCTTTCTCTATCTCTCTTTCTCTCTATCGCTCTCGCTCTCTCTCTCTCTCTTATTGTATATATTATATCTATTTATCTGAATCTATAGTATCATATTCTCTTTAATGATTCATTACACGAACAACATACAACTAAACCGTTAATGTCATTTTTGCGTTCGCTATGATAAAACGAAACATCCTATAAAGAATTAGGTTGCAATTCATCTGAGCCGGCACGCCAACATTTAATGTTATCATGACGAATTATTTACTTTACACTTTGAAGGAAGCATAACATGTTTTCTTCTCATGCTGCTGAGTGCACGGTGAGCACATTTAATTTCTCTGCATGTGGTTTGAATAATCACAAACAACGATTTCTTAATACTCTTATTCGCCACCAAACAAGCCATATTCCAACTGAGACATTATGAGCTATTGTCATTAGGTGGCAGATTCATAGGGAGTATTCGGAAGTTGTGCAGTAAGATTTTACTGCACATTTCATGTAAATTTCTGGATGTTTGTAAAGACGGAGAAACAGGGAGCAGGCGGGAATTTCAATGTTTTCCGGCATCGGGGTACTTCTACAGTGAAATTGTGATATTTTCCTTCTAGCTGTTTTTTTTTCGATGGGATTTTAGTTATTCATGGTTTTCTACGTATTTTTATTTTTGATTAATTATTTTAAACGTGGATCGTTCTTGCTGGTTTCTGTCTTTTTCAATACACACATAACCCACAATCGGACTGAGAGACTGGTTCCGTGAATGTCAATAAGACACATCTCAATTTCTAGTACACGTGACGGCATAGTAACACGTATTCGCATATAGGTATCCGCCTTTATTTCTCATAACGTAACATTTGTAGGCTTTATAATTCACAATACGGTTTTCGTATTCCGAACATTTCAACTGTTGTACCCTCCGATCCATTTGTTGTGATCGATAAACTTCTGGAATCATATCGACTTCGTCTGAATAAAGCCATTCAGTACAACGACCGAGTTTGGGAAAACTCCTTAGTCAAAGTCAGCACAAACATGTCAGTCTATACTGCTTGCATCCTTCTGTCTGACAGTGAGACATAGATACCCTATGATAAACAAGAAGTAAAGTTGCAGATATTCCATTTGAAAAGCCTGCGTTTTATCATTGGTATCAGATGGAAACACAAAAAGACAAATGTTGAGATAGCTGGTCTGAAATCCATGTACAAACTGATGAGGCAACGCCGACTGAGATGGCTTGGTCACGTTCACGGGATGGATGATGGCAGAATTCCTAAAGATCTCCTTTATGGAGAGGAAAGAGAGCCCGTCGGTGCCCCCTTTCTAAGATACAGGGATGTCTGCAAAATAGACATGAAGGCTTTTGACATCGATCCGTCATCTTGGGAAAGCTTTGCAGCTGACAGGGATGTATGGAAAACGACAGCTTGATATCGAGGAAGCAAAGTGGAAGACGGAAGCCGCTGAAAAACGTGCAAGGAGGAAAGTAAGGGCAAAAGACAAGTGAGCTTCCTCATCCACCCTCCTCCTTCATCTGTGGCAAATGTGTCTGAGACTGCAAGTCCTGCATAGGCCTTCTCAGCCACAGCAAGAACTGCCTAGGTTAAGTCAATATGCCCTTTGGGGCATTGGTATCACTGACAAGACTTTGTAAATACTGAAACTAGCCGGTTGGATCTGCAAGTGTCATTCATGGTCGGACACCGCCAACAAGGCCTACAACTAGAACGACCGAGATGGTGTTAATATAACGAGCACAATGAATATAATAGTCAGAAACATGTCCATAAAATAAACAACAATACATATAAAAAACGGAGTATACAGCGTCCAAAACGTTGTATATGTAACAATCACGACGAGGTAAACAGCCTAAATCATGTAAGTAATATAAATAAAAACATAATGGTTAAAGACCGGAAAATGCAGCGGTCGAAACGTTGTGAATATAACTAACACTGTGAGATAACAGTCTGAGATATGATTAAACGCATTAGCGGGACATCGTCAGTAACGCACGCTGTAATAACAGTCATTTTGTTTCGCGAGGCTTATCTTTTATGAAAGACTCATGTGCCTTTTGGCTAAGATCAGAGTGTAGTATCTATTCCGATGGATGCTTACTCTGTAGATCGGTATGGTCTTCGCTTTCGGGCCTTGATTACGCCGGTCTGAGGTACTGTCTTGTGAAGTTTTAGGAGGTCCACCATCCCAGGCTTTGCCTTCTCACCCTCTGAGAAGAGGGTTGTTTATTGCAAATCGCATGTGGCACACCTACCGGGAAATGTCGACTGTCCAGGTATTTATTGACGGTCGGAATGCTTTCCGTCTCGAGCGCTGACTTTTCAAATCCCACTCTCCTGACCTTGTGTCACATCTTACTGCTGTGGGAAGAAGATAAATACCAAGACGCATTGGCCTTTTGGCTAGGGACAAAGTGTAGTATCTGTTCTGATACTACGTACGAAACTTACAAACCGGTAACCTGGTGTGGTATTAGCCCTGGGCGGGTTATGTCGGCTTCCTCCAATGGAGGAAGTTCACTTGGAATATCCAATTCACATATCTAGCCGCATGTATATCTAGGTCATGGAAAGAAGTTGAGATACAGTGTCTAGCATTTCCCAAATGGTCACCTATCTGGTACTAGCCGGGCTCCACGTCGCTGAATTTCGGTGATCTAACGAGAACCGGTGTATCAACGCTATTATGCCGTACATAAATGTACACCTATATCAATATACACACGTTTAAACTGAATATGATTATGACATCTAAAGGCAGCGAATACATTTTAAAGAGATAAAAAAAAAAAACATTCATCAAAATCTGAGAATTTCAAACCTTACTACACTTCATCTTTTTTGCCTTTGGTCAGTGAATGATAAATGCATCTAGACTGAATCAATGTTTATTGTTGTCCATATGTTAATATAACCAACACTAATAGTTAACAATCCGAGATATAATTAAACGCATTAGCGGGACATCGTCAGTAACGCACGCTGTAATAACAGTCATTTTGTTTCGCGAGGTTTATCTTATAACACTCGCGGTATTTACTTCCTTACCACCGCGGTGATACGAGGTCGGAAAATGGGAAGAGTGAAGCTAGCGTCAGTAAAGTAGGAGCAATCTGGATTCATAAAAATTGTTTAAGCATTCCCCGGTCAGTGTGGCTCAGGCAGTAAGCAATAAACTTACTCAACCCAAAAGAGGGAATGCAAGGCCTGGGGGCTGGACCTCCTAGGACTACCGAGGACGAATACCTCAGTCCGACGGATGAAGGGTAACCGGAATGGCCCAGTTTCTGCCGGACTAATACTCACTTCCTTGGCGTTTTCGTTAAGAACAAACTGGAGTATCTGTTCTTATAATACACATACATTTTTTTGTCTTTGGCCAATGAATAAGAAATTCTTCTAGACTGAATCAATATTTATTGTTGTCCATATCCAGAGTTTCCTTTTAGAGTAGTTGGATGTTATCCACAAAACAAAGATCTTGTGTCTAACTCTGTCCTCGTGGGGAGGCAAGTATATAGAATCTTTTAACAAAGATTCAACTTCACCAATTTTTTCGAAGAAAACTAACTGAACGAGAGCAAACAACTGAACGAGAGGCGAAGAAAGCCGTTTACTTTCTTAAGCCAATCATAGGAGTCAAGGATACGTCCTCGTCAATCCGTCCGACAGAGACGAGGCTATTTTTACAACGGTGGCTTTTATTTCTGCCTGGCCGTAGTATTTGATCTGTTTAGCCTCAGGAATGTCACCCTCCGAGACCTTGTCTTTTGTTTGAGGGAAAGAGAGAGTTTATAACAGTCTCTAAGTGGTAAGAGTTCACCATCTATTGTGCGCTGACTAATTTTCCCAACTTTCCAGCCTTGTGTCACATTTTCATGTAGGAAGAGGGGGGGGGGTAAATGCCGAGGTCCACTAACTACAAAAGTCTCCATCGTTACTGGAGACTTCTTTCTATCAATATCCAAGTAATAATTTACAAAATACTTTTCCTCTAAAACAAAACAAAAGCAAAAATCATCGAGAATATGACATCATAGGCCGCAAGTATGACGTAGTTTCGGTTACAGACCAACGGATGGGATATTTCGTATATTCGTCTGTGAAAAGTATTTGTTCTTCCATTTTCATAAGATTATTCCGGCGGACGTAAAACGTTCCATAAATTATTTCCATAATAATCAAGGAACTTAATTGAAAATGCGTCTCCAACCAAACAAAACGAAAGCAAGAATAAGTTTGGTAACTTGAAACTCATTAAGGAATTTCCTCTTCTTTTTTTTCTTCTTTTTCTTCTTTTTTTTCTTCTTTTCCTTTTTTCTTCTTCTTTTTCCTTTTTTTTTCTTTTTCTTCTTTTTCTTTTTTTTCTTCTTTTTCTTTTTTTTTTCTTTTTCTTTTTTCTTCTTTTTCTTTATTTTCTTCTTTTTCTTCTTTTTTCTTCTTCACGATTAAGTTTTTAAAAGTCATTTCGTTTTGTCTTTCAAGCCTAAATTTAGAATAGCATTCTTTTGGTCTGTCAAGCTTTAGTGTAGAGTAGCATTTTCTTTGGTCTGTCAAGCTTATCATAGCATTTTTGTTTTGTCTGCCAGGCTTAAGTGTAGAATAGGATTTTCTTTGGTCTGCCAAGCTTAAGTGTGGAATAGCATTTTCTTTGGTCTGTCGAGCTTAAGTTTATAATAGCATTTTCTTTGGTTTGTTAAGCTTAAGTTTTAAATGACAGTTTTATCGGTGAACGCGCAAAATGAATGGACGTCCCGTCAGAATGCCCGTCGATTTTATTCTTGTCGTATTATTTTGCTTTTAATTTTCGAAAATGGTTTTTCGCTGCCGGTTTTAATGAGATTTGATGTAAACAGGAAATTTATTGCCAATGTAAATGGGATTTTAGCCTGATTTATATTTGACACTTCCATTAAATTGAACGACGACGACTTATCGTTGCTTGATAAGGGGTTGAGAAAAGGGAGCGAAATAATGAAACGGGGAAGATATGAAAAGACGGAGTAACAGAAAAGACGAAAGGAAGGAACGAAAGAAAAATAGATAAAAAGAGGAGGGCAGAATAAAGGAAAGAAAGTAAAAAAGAAATAAAGAAAAGCGGAGTAAAGATAATAATAGAAAAAATAAATTCGTATGAAGCAACACAGTAAAACTTTGTTGGCCGGCTTGAATTTGTTGTCGGCATTTTGCAGAAGGGACCACTTAATGGTTGCCCACATTCCGATGTGAAATTGGTTTAATGGAACCGACTGGGCTCGAACTTGGAACATTCAGGTCGTCAGTCCGCGTTGTTATCCACTTACCTCCATCGCTTCCCAAGATAATGATATAAAGAAAGGATAGAAAATGAGAGAAAAGACCAAGAAAGAGCGAAATAAAAAAATTGAGGAACAATAAAAAACAAAAAAATATATGAAAAGGACTTATTAACAAACAAATAAAAAGATAGAAAAGAATAAAGAAGGAGATGAGAAAAAGAGAGAAATAAATGAGAAGAGAAAAGGTCGAAACAGTAAATTCGATTTATATGAAGAAGAAGAAGAAGAAGAAGAAGAAGACGAAAAAGAAGAAGAAGAAGAAGAGGAAGAAGAAGAGAACAGTTTCATAAATTTGAGAAAGAAAGAAAAGAATGAATAAATGAAATGTGATATAACAGGAGAGGTAAATATAAAAGAAAAATAATACAAATGGAAAAGGAAAACAATGAAAAAAGTAAAGAGCTAGAAATAATTTTTAAAAAGGAGACAGAATAAAAGAGACGAAAAGAGAAAAAGAAAAATAATGAAGTTAGGAAGAAAAGAAAGAAGAAACGAGAAGACGAAATCACGAAAGAAGGAAAAAAGAAAAACGAATATTATAAAATGAAAGCAAAAATGCCAAGCGAAATATAGTAATATATAGAAAGGATGAATGGAATGATTTTAAAGAAGAAAGAAAATAGAGGAAAAATAGACGAGTAAAAGAATTTTTAAAAACAAATCGAAATAATGAAATAAAAAAGTAGGAGGAAGAAAGGAAAAAAAGAGAGGAAAAAAGAGATGGTAAAGACACGGAAAAAGATTGAAAGAAAGAAAAAGAAAAGTTAGGAAGAATTTTTTAAAAAGCTAGAAGAAGGAATAATTAAAAATAAAAATTTAAGAAAAGAAGAAATAAATAATGAAACAACGAAAAGTAAGAAAAGAGAGAAGAAAATGAAGGAGAGCAATGATGAAGAAAATAAAAGAAAGAAAAAGAAAAGTTTGAAAATAAAGTGAAACAATAAACCTGGATAGATATGGAAAAGAAAGATCAAACAATACAAGAAAAGATGAAAGGAAAAAAGAGGAAAAGAGATTAGATGAAACAGAAAGAGAAAATACGAATGGAAGAAAATAAAAAACTGAAACAGAGAGAAATAAAAAAAAATAACATAATAATATTTTACTATCTATCGCCATTTCTTTCTTGCCTCACAATGTTATCTTCATAATATTTTTTTCCAACCAATCAAAACTTTAGTGGAATAACCCTCAATTGTTTATGTTGAAATACCAGCCAATTAAAATATTTCTTCATCAAAATCTAGGAGTTTATGAGTTAGTGGAACTTTGTTCGATTACCAGCAGCAAACGAATATATTTTTTTATAAATATCAATTCTCGATTTCATAATGAGTCTTAATACATGCATTTTGTTTCAACCAATCGAAACCTTTAAAAAAAATACCCGTTGCACTGAGATCAAACGCAATTGATACTTCATGTAAGCTTAAGAAAAATGATAAACGGTATATATATAAATGTGGAGGGGGATTACGGATATACGGGAAAAGGTGGGGGAAGATGAAGCGAATGTAATCAGATACTAATTTATAAAAAAACAGCTCATCCCCTAAAAAAGATTTATTTAAAGGGAAAGTTTTCCAAATCCATCTCACTTCTCTGTCTTAATTGGTCTGAAGAGGTTGACTCGCTGTGAACAGTACAACCGAAACATGTATGCACATATGTAACGAATAATGTTTGTATGAATAAAAATGTATACTATATATATATATATATATATATATATATATATATATATATATATATATATAAAGAGAGAAAGATAGAGAAGGAAAGAGAGAGAGAAGAGTTTGAATTACTTACTAGAGACCATCCGTCGACTGTCTTCGGTCTACCTTTACAAAGGTTTGTAAGGACAACTTGACATAAAAATACTTGCCTAACAAGTAAACTCTGACCGAATATTCAAAATAATATAGTATTCGAAGCCCAAATAAGATCCCCTATGATATGGCTACACTGGCTCATACGCGGAATATTGAACTTCCTCCAAGTGGTGTTGCTTCAAGTAACAGCACTTAGCTGGATACTCTACCAGACTAGATGAATTCTTGTTCTGGAATCCTGTAAGACCAAGAGACCGCAAGAAAGTACTATGACATAGTTAACGTGTCAGTTGGAGAGAGGAATTGTGATGTTCTTAACTTATTTACTAACTTAACGCTTGAGAGATAAAGGAGGACTTTAATGGAACCCTCGATGTATGTATTTCATATAAAGATCAAGTGTTAGCCCCAGAAATGGGGGCCCCTTCATTTCTGAGAATTTTGACTGAAGTAAAATAAAAAATAAATAAATAATATATATATATATATATACGCTTGACACGGCTATACACTGGCTCATACGAAGAATAATGCATCGTCTCCAAGTAATGGTACCTCAATTAACAGCACTTAGCTGCATACTCCACCAGACTAGATGAATTCTTGTTTTAGAATCCGGTAAACCAAGACACCACCGAAACATATACTATAACATAGTTTATTGCTCAATTGAATGAGAGGAAATTAATGTCCTTCACTTATTTACCAACTCAACGTTTGACAGGTAAAGCAGAACTTTAATGGAATATTTGAATATCTATGTATCTTATAGAGAGATCATATGTTAGCTCCAGGAAGGGGCCTCTTGATTTCTAAGAGCTTCGACTAAAGTAAAATAAAACAAAAAAATATGTGTGTGCATGTATATATATATATATATATATATATATATATATATATATATATATATATATATATATATATGTGTACATATATATATATATATATATATATTATAGAGAGAGAGAAAGAGAGAGAGAGAGATTTATAGAGTGCAATAAAGTGAAAGACGGACAGAAACAGAGAGAGGGAAGCAAATAGACAGACAGACGAAGCGGCATTACATACTAAATATAATCCAAATTCTTCACTTACATTTTGTTACATTAAATAGGATATATATATATATATATATATATATATATATATATATATATATATATATATATATATTATAAATGCATTCCAATGACCAAATTTCGTCGAACGAGCACAGCCATAGTTTTGTTCTGTTCCTCCAATCGTTCCTCTTATCTCACAGGCAAACAAACTTCTCTTTATACGTTTATATTGTATTATTTATTTTTACTTTTTCAAAATTAATGGTTCCTATACAACTTACGCGCGTTTCGCAACATACAGCTCATCAGGGAGAAAAATCAATTCAGTAGTAATAGGAAAAATTTTAACTAAAATACATAGGAATAAAGGATAGAAAAAGTCTATCAAACTTATTGTTTCGAGTTTTGCAGATAACTTCTTTACTGTCACCATTGCTCAAGTGAGTTTTCTCATGTGTATTTTTTTTATGTGTTTGGACTTGCCGTTGCATTTGTTGGGAGCTCATTTTATATATGTATATTGCAATATAATTGTGTATTGTGGAGCATAATCGTTAGATCACCTAAAGTAAGCGAAGTGTAGCATGGCTAGTACCAGATGAGTGACCATTTTGAAATACCAGGTGTTTTATTTGAGAGTATGACGAAACATATTTGCAAAAGAAACGGCTCTGAAGATATATTTCGCAAGTATTTCAGTATAACCTTCTAATCAACACACGTGTTGAAACAGCGAATGAAACAACGTTGGGAGTTATGTTCTCAATGATGTGGCGAAGCTCTTTGGAGAGACTATGTGATCGGTTTTCGTAATAATAAGTTGCAATCGTAAAATATCGATAATGTCTGTAAAAACTGAATGAATGGCGTGGCAGGTCCGTCCACCCTGAAAATTTGACAAATAATGCCGAGTTCAAGTCGCTGTGAGTTCTCTGCTCTCATAATCTGAACTTTGTCAAATTATCTTTTTTTTTTCAGAAAAAATATTTATTCCTCCTGTAATTGTTTGTTTCAGATTTTTTTAGATAAAGACGACAATTTTTGTTATTTGGGTTTTTCTCACAACGTTTCGGCCGATATAAACTCCGATATCTTTGGTGCGTCTTATCGAACTCTGGAATCTCTACAAAATTTAAAAGGTGACCCTTTATTTAATCCACGTGGTAGACTGTTCTCCTTCCGTCTGCTATGTAATTATTCGATATATCTTTAGTATCGCTTGTCCTGAAGATCGAACCTAAACTGTCAGTAGACTGTAACTTTGAACTGATAAGACTGATTAGACTTACACTTACGTACTTGCATGAGGCAGTCAAAGGGATCCATCGCATTCATAAGAATTTGAATTTGGCAGACTTTTCAGTGTTTTCGATGCGAAACTATTTTACAGAGACAGGGCGCTAGCGTCAAGCCAAACCACTAAATTAAATTCGTTTGAATCAACATGGTACAACTTTGTTGACCGGCTTGATTCTGGTGATGGCATTCTCACAAGAGGGACCACGTAATGGTTGCCGACATCCCTAAGTGAAAGTGATATTATGCAACCGACTAGATTCGAAGTTGGCACACTAATATTCATAAAGATGACTGTGAGTGAAGAAGTTTCCAGTAGATGTCGACTTTCTTGTTTTCATAGTAGAGCAAACATTCAAAACACGAATCCACGCTGTTGTTGTTGTTGTTGTGATTTGTTTTTGTTTTTTTATAATGAAACCAACGACTTTTGGCTGTTCAGAGAAACGAAAAGATCAATTTCCTTTTCTTTAGAGAAATAGAGAGCAAAAATTACAAACACGACGTCACGACGTTATTGTTTGTTTTTTTGTTGTTTTTTTTTTTTAAACGTCATGAAACCAACGACTTTTGACTATCCAAAGCCACGAAATATATTATATTGTTTATACTTTGAACTTTATCCGTTGCGCCATGGCTTATATCGAAGTTCCGTACAGATTACCGAGTTGGAGTTGAAGATTTTCAGTTTGACAAGGTACATCTGAAGAAGGTCGGAGAGTATATCGACCGAAATGTTGTGAGAATAACATCCAGAATGAGAACATGGGTCTGAATAATCCGAATAATACAAACTTTAATTGCATAGTTTTCATATAAATTGTTGTGTAGATTTGTTTATTTTGTTTTTTGTTGTTTTTTTTGTTGTAGATTTTTATTTATTTTGTTTTCTTGTAGATTTTTATTTATTTTGTCTTTAAATGATAGATTCAAGTAAACACGGCGATGAGACTCTGACAGATACTACGACTCTGGGTCTATTTTTTTTAATGACACTTGGTTTCTCTACCAAAATACAAACATGCAGCCACAACTCTGAGCCCGATCGAATCAAAACATCCCCTGACCCGCAAACTCCACAACTTGCTCGCCAACTGACTCAAAAGCCAAAGTAACCCTTTTTATCCGTTTTGCTTGAATATATAAAGATACTGTCATTCTAGGTAGGCCACACACAAAGGCTACTTGAAAATTGAGGTCGTTTAATCTATAGACATAAAAACTGGTTGGCCAGGGTTTCTATTATCTGAGGTGGGCACAAATTGTGTTAAATGCTCGTCGTCTGCTCTGTCAGTATTAACCCTCGTTTTCATGAAAGTATTAACTTTTTTTCAAAGAGCGCAGCGAATTTCCTGTGGGGTCTTTACTCTTGGCTAAATATTTTTCCCATCTCAGACCTGCCGTTTTTAACTTGCATATATTTACCGCCACTAAACATGAAGCGTTGTGCTTTTTTACAGCAAGACGTTGGAGTTGAAGTTGGTGATTAGGGTTAGGGTTAAGGTTAGGTTTAGGGTTAGGGTTGGGATTGAAGGTATAGAAAGCTAGTTGATAAGTTTGGGAAAACAGGTCGATATAAAAATAGTAAAAATGACTTGGAAACATAAATTTGATGGTTATGAGACTAACACCGTGCCCTAGGGTGTCCGGGAAGTACAGTGTCATGATCGGGACAAGGAAAGAAGAAAAAATGAAAAATAAAACTATTGAAGCCGAGATATAGACAAAAGCAAGGCGTAGCGATGAAGAGGTTGGCGTGAAAGATGTGATAGAAAGGATGCGGAAAGGGGAGATAATTGCGTAACTTTCTTCCAAGTTGCTATTTACGGTGAATACAAGCAATAATCTCCAATATACCTATTGCCAATAATCATAATAATTGAAGGGGGGGGGGCTTATGGAGAAGAAATGATTGAAGAGAGGTTTCTCGTTTCAGATTCATCAAATCTCGTCTCGTAAAAATCGAGGACGAAAATGTTGCAATCTGATGAAATTCCCGAGTCGGGGGGTTAGGGGTTGAGGTGTGGGTGTTGAATAGAGGGATCATTTGGGTGACTGTGAAAATGAACAGCGGATGGGTGGAATTGTTTCTGTCAAAAAGTGATGAACAGAGAAGAAGGGAAAGAAACAAACAAAAAGTACAACAAAAGAAACAACAACAACAAAAATATAACAAAGAATAATGCATGGAAGAACATAAAAAATAATGATAAGAAAAATACAGACGAAGAAGAAGAAGAAGAAGAAGAAGAAGAAGAAGAAGAAGAAGAAGAAGAAGAAGAAGAAGAAGAAGAAGAAGAAGAAGGAGGAGGGGGGATGGGAGAGAAGAAGGAGGATGATGGAAGAGAAGAAGAAGAAGAAGAAGAAGAAGAAGAAGAAGAAGAAGAAGAAGAAGAAGAAGAAGAAGAAGAAGAAGAAGAAGAAGAAGAAGGAAGAGAAGGAGGATGGGAGAGAAGAAGAAGAAGGAGGAGGATGGGGGAGAAGAAGAAGAAGAAGAAGAAGAAGAAGAAGAAAATGATAAAATCAAAGAATAAGAGTTAGGAAAAGACGAAAGCAGCGAAAGAAGACGAATGACCAAAAGTAGGTTCAAAGGCGAATAATAAGAAAGATAAGAAGACAACAAAGAAGACAAAGAGAAGGCAAAGAAGAAGAAGAAGAAGAAGAAGAAGAAGAAAGAAAATGGGAAAACCGAAAAATAAGAGATAAGAAAAGACGAATGAGCAAAAAGTAGAAGAGAAGGCGAATAATAAGAAGACAAAGAAGAGGAAAAAAGACGAAGAAAAAAGACGAAGAAAAAGAAGAAGGAATGGTAAAATCGAAGAATAAGTTAGGAAAAGTGGAAAGAAGGAAAAGAAGACGAATGAGCAAAAAGTAAGAATCGAAGGCGAATAATAAGAAAGATAAACAGACGAAAAAGAAAACGATAAAAGAAGAAGAAGAAGGAAATGGTAAAATTGAAGAATAAGAGCTAGAAGAAGAGAAAATAAGCGAAAGAAAACGAATGAGCAAAAAGTAGAAGAGTAGGCGAAGAAGAAGAAGAAGAAGAAGAAGAAGAAGAAGAAGAAGAAGAAGAAGAAGAAGAAAACAGCAGAAGAAAAAGAAAACAGCAGAATAGAAGACAAAAATATGAGGGGAGAAAGAAGAAGAAAAAGTAGAAGCAAATTGCGAAGAGCAAGTCGAGGACGAAGCAAACGTAAAAGATAAAGAAGGAGAATTCCAATGAATCTGACTGAATAAATATCGATAAAGAATAGCAACAAAAATGTAAGAGAAGAAAAAGGGAAAAATTGCAAATCGAAGAAGGAAAAACTCGAGTCTGAAATTGTTATGATACGAAGCGGAGGTTGGTCATTAATCATGAAAGGCCTAAGTGGGGAAGTCGGTGCGCGGCGTGTTTGTGAGACGAAGCACAAGATTAAGTATGGCAGTCACTGTTTGTAAATGTGATGCTTAAAACAAACAAACAAACAAACAAACAAACAATAAACTCAACTTTACACAAACAACAATGAATAAATAGAACATGTTTTGTTCTGTTTTGCTTTTTGGGAAAATGATAGTTAGTGAAAGAAAGGGAGAGGGGGTGAAAGGAGGGAAAGAGAGGGAAAGAGGGAGCAAGATTTAAGAGCAGGATTAAACATTTTTAAAAATCATGAAAACCGTATAAAATTATGAGACATTTGAAAGAAACGATAAAATAAACAAGCGCACGTCACGCAATCATAAGTAAGTCATCTGCACACAGAAGAGTTTACCCGTAGTGACCCGCAATAATGACCCTGTGCCATTCTTAATGTTATTCTTGAATATAACTGAAACATTGAAATTGAACAATTCTCTTAGCGCATTGTGAACACGTGGCCAACGTTGTGTTATTGACAGTATAGGAGATCACATCGGGGTCACCATTTTTATAGGAGCTATTCTTCACATAGACTATTAGTAATTTGTAAAAGAAGAGTGTTCAAATTAAAGGAAAACATGGCCATTTTATAAATAACAAATGGCCTCCATTGTTGGGTGTAGGTTGCCGAAAGTTAAAACATTATCATAGTGAAGGAAATAATAAGTAAGAAAGTTCGAGTGTGCAAAGTATTTTCGAGTGGAGAATAACCTTACCCGTGGTCAAGTTGACCGGGCGAGACAGTGAACTGTCTTACCTTGTTGGTATTGGGAAGCTCTCTGTGACTGCTGTGTGAATCCCAAAGGGTCTGGAAGTAGTCTTTCAATAGTTCAGTCTTAATTAGTATGCCCTGGAAGCTGATTCCTTATCCTGTGAGTCAACCAGTTTACAGAGGTAGCCCTCCGCGAAATGATAGAAATGTTAACATTTATGACTGCTAAAACAGAAACAGCTGTCCAACTATCTTGTTGGAAAATAAGTAGTCGGCTCATTGGATAGTGACAGTATCGCATCGTATCAATGTTGTTATTTTCTTGTTATTTTCTTTCTTTTCTTCTTATGTCTTGAATAATACAAACTACAGTATTTGCTCTGGGATTTGGTTTCCGTGTTACACAGCAACTAAACTGTATTTTCCATTTCGATTTACATCACGTTGCAGAAGAAGTGCAAAAAACGCCCGTTAACTTAAACGGCGAACCTCTAAAAACAGAAACCATCTCGCTTACTTACCACGTAGTATTTCCCAGCACGTCATATCCTGCCCCATTGTCCTAATTCTAAGCTCTTAACTTTCTATGGAATTTTCCACTGCCTGCTTAAGTTTAACCTCCCGTAGAGATTTCTGCTTTCAACTTTATCTTTACAGATGGCCAGTCCAATATCGCTACACAAAAACCGATTACGCCGAGACTAGATCTTGCAATAACAATTTTCTTATACAGAATTGTACATACGTACCTGGTGATAAAATCATATATACGCACTTATACTGTACGGAAAGGTATGAACCCGAAATGGGTAAAAGAGAAACATATGTTCCATCAATCATACACAATGAATCGTTTTAAATCGTTTGTGTCTGTGTCTTGTGTATTTCAAAATCCAAAAAGGGTTGATATGCCGCTAAGTAGTCAAACGCAACTAAAATGATATTGAACTAGATTTAATTACGTAATTATAAACATATTTTAATAGAACAATCAGTGAGACAGGGACAACTATCAGCAATGACAATTACTGTTTTTTTTTTGTTTTATATAGTAAAGGCCATCTCATATTTGTGTGCCTCCTTTTTTTCTTTTTTGCTCAGTTATACTAAGAAATCAAGGGACCCAATCCTGGAGATAACACTTCAGGTCTTCATAAGATGCATAAATAGCTGAGTGTAAATCTAAGGTTCTCATCTACTTCTCAAATATTGGATTACTAAAGCAATGAAGAATAGTCATTTTCTACTCAATTCACCACTTAACTCTGTTAGTTTATTGTTCTTGGAGTATTTTATTGGTGTTGTCCGATTCCAAGATAAGAATCCATCTGGTTTGGTTGAGTACCCAGCTTAGGGCTGTTACTTGGGGTTGCATCACTATAAGAAAGTGCACCATTAAAATTAAAATCAAGGAATTGCTAAATACAATCCTGTTACTAACTAGAATCCCTGTTAACAAGCAGGATTTTAGAAATAATGACAAAATAAAGAAACTGTTGTAAAGTTGGAGAATATAAGAATGTAAGTACAAGATAAAGGGAATAAATAAAAAGGGGCGCACTCGGAGTTGTTTGAGTTTGTTAGGTTTGGTTAGTTTTATTTTACAGCATATCAACCCATTAGAAGTCATTTAATGCCGAATCATTAGTTTTTAATGTTTATGTATTTTAATATCAGTTTTAAATGTTTATGTATTTTAATATAATTTTAAACTTTTTATGTATTTTAATATCATTTTAAAATGTTTATGTATTTTCATATAATTTTTTATAAATGTTTATGTATTTTAATATCATTTTAAATTTTTTATGTATTTTAATATCATTTTAAAATGTTTATGTATTTTCATATAATTTTTTATAAATGTTTATGTATTTTAATATCATTTTAAATTTTTTATGTATTTTATTATCATTTTAAAATGTTTATGTATTTTAATATCATTTTTAAATGTTTATGTATTTTAATATATTTTTTAATGATTATGTATCTTTATATAATTTTAAAATTTCCATGTATTTTAATATAATTTGTTTAATGTTTATGTATTAAATATAATTGTTTATGTATTAATTATAATTGTTGTTGTGATTATGTGTTTAATATCATTTAAAAATGTTTATTTATCTTAATATTATTTTTTAACGTTTATGTATTTTAATATTATTTTTTATGTTTATGCATTTTAATATCATTTCTTAATGTTTATATATTTTAATACTATTTTGAAATGTTTATGTATTTTAATATCATTTTTAAATGTTTATGTATTTAAATATCATTTTCATGTTAATGTATTTTCTCATCATTTCAAAATGTTTATGTAATTTAATATAATTTTTAAATGTTTATGTATTTTGATATGATTTTGTATGTTTATGTATTTTAATATTATAATTTTTCATGTTTATGCATTTTAATTTTTTAATGTTTATATATTTTAATATCATTTTTAAATGTTTATGTATTTTAATATCACTTTTTATGTTAATGTATTTTGTGATAATTTTTAAATGTTTATGTATTTTAACATAATTTTTGAATGTTTATGTATTTTAATATCATTTTGTATGTTTATGTATTTTAATATCATTTATTTTTAATGTTTATGTATTTTAATATCATTTATTTTTAATGTTTATGTATTTTAATATCATTTTTTTAATGTTTATGTATTTTAATATCACTTTTTATGTTTATGTATTTTCTGATCATTTTTAAATGTTAATGTACTTTAATATCATTTTTTATGTTTATGTATTTTAATATCATTTTTTGTAATGTTTATGTATTTTAATATCATTTTTTTAATGTTTATGCATTTTAATATCACTTTGTATGTTTATGTATTTTCTGATAATTTTTAAATGTTTATGTATTTTGATATCATTTTTTATGTTTATGTATTTTAATATCATTTTTTATGTTTGGTTTAGTTGTTTTGTAGGGGGTTATTTAATTCTTAATCTAGTCATTTTGGTAAAAGTTTTAATGCTTAAACTTCTTGATATGTTTTAACATCTGTGTATAGTGTTAGGTGTATTTATTTTTGGTATTACAGCATATCAACCGTTTTCGATATACTTAATGCCGAATTCTGTCATTTTGGTAAAATAAATTATGCATAAAGTTCGTAATATGTTTAAGTATTTATTCATGGGGTTTGGTTAGGTATTTTTAGAGGAGTAAAAGTTTTTTTTTTGGTTTTTCAGAACATGATTGAGTTTTGCAAAACCGAATGAAAAAAACGATAACATCAATATTTGGTGTATTTTTGGTCAGGGAGCCAATATCTTGCGACAGCCTGATCTGGTAGTACCAATGCTCGAGCCAGTGTATCAGTGTATAGAAAGTAACATTCTTGATGTTATTCGTCTTTTAACTTGCTATACCGTTGCTAAAAACAGCTAAATAAAACTGGAAGATGTACAAAACTACATAGTTCAGATCGACTATTGTTTACTGGAGGGGATGAAGCAGTTCGTGATGAAAGGCGGGTTGCGGATGAAACATTGACAGTGAAAATATCATGAATCAAAAGGCAAAAGAGAAGTACTAATTAAGCCGACCAAGACAATAGCAATGAACCGCGAAATAATTTTGAGTGGGTGGGCATGGATGGTAAGTATTTGTGTATTTAGCTATCATCTATCAATAGATCTATCTTGCGTGAGATTGAATTTCCATCAACCTAAATATTTTTATACATTCAGACAAATATATATATATATATATGTATGTTTGTGAGTGTATATATATATATATATATATATATATATATATATGTATGTTTGTGAGTGTATATATATATATATATATGTATGTTTGTGAGTGTATATATATATATATATATATATATATATATATATATATATATATATATATATATATATATATATATATTGTGTGTGTATTTAGGCAGCAAATTTTCCTTTAGGCAAACGTCGTTGAATAGCACGGAGTGTTTCTGCTTTGTTATCTTTTTTAAATTTTTTCCATCTTCCGAATGGTCAACTTCGTACCTCGATCTAACTGGTGTAAGTATATATATATATATATATATATATATATATATATATATATATATATATATATATATATATATATATGTATATATGTATATATGTATATATATATGTATATATATATATGTATATATATATATATGTATATATATATATATGTATGTATATATATATGTATATATATATATATAATCACGTTGACACACCGGTTCCCGTTAGATCACCGAAGTTAAGCGGCGTCGAGCCTGGCCAGTACTAAAATAGGTGACCATTTAGGAATACCAGGTGCTGTTTGTGCTCTCTGCTTATCTCGGCATTGTTTCCAGTCGTCTTGTACTACTACTTGCCATTGGAATCAAGCAAATCCGACTCAGGTGAGCGGTTGTTGGAGATTGCACAACCCTTGCAATTACAAATTCACGCGCGGGCAGTCTCAGGCGGGGCACTCATACGTCGAAATCGATGGAAGAGTCCATCATATATAAATATTACATAGTTCACCGCAAACAAGGCAGGCCGCCACTGTAGACGAAAGGGGCTACAGAGAAAAAGGATTAAATTTTTTTTGGGGGGGTGGGGGAGGGTCAACGTAAATTTGGAGCTTCGCAGCGAGATGTCTGTTTACATTAGTTTTAAATTTATGCATGTCAGTACCGTCAGGAAAACATGGACCAGGGAGAGCGCTCCAGAGTACAGCAGTACGAGGCAAAAAATCTTTTGGAGTAGAAAGCTCTTCGGCATCTGGAGACCTCTACGGTTAATAGATGGAATTTCACAGATTGTCGGGTTGATCTAGTGAATTTACGCTGTGGGGGGTACGAAAGCAGCAAGCTCATCAGAGCACAATCCATGGAAGTACTGGTAAAACAGGCACAAGGAAGCAAACTATAGATAGATAGATAGTAAACTGTAAATATTATAAATATCAAATTGTTTTTATGTCTACACACGAGATATTTCGGGTTTTTATCCTCATCAGTGCGAAAGTGGTGGTTGCAAGCAGTCGCATGAGTTCGAACGCAGATCGAAGATTCAGACTAGAATCACGAGGTTAACGTCTATGCCTACACGACCACGAGAAATCGCCACAGACAGTAATTGAGGTTAAGGTACACTTACCCTAGAGGCAGGGGCACACGCGTATTTGTCAAAAGTGTCCGACGCTCGAGCGGAACTTTGCATGTCACTGGTGACAACAATCTCGTAACTCAAAAGTGTGCTCAACAATTAAGACTATTCAATCTTGAACTGTATATATGTATATATATATATATATATATATATATATATATATATATATATATATATATATATATATACAGGGTGTTTCAAAAGTCTTGGGAACATAACGATTTTTAATAACTCAAAAACTATTAGGAGTTGAAAAATGAAATTGGTACCGTTGAAAAGGTTAAAGTTTCAAGTTTTGTGGGGAATCTTCAAAGTTGCTCAATATGAGCACCATCGAAGTCGAGACATCTAGTCGATAGTCCATTTCCTGCCAAACGCGTTCCAGCATCTTGACGTCAATGGTTCCCACAACTGCTGTTGCTCGAGCCTTTAGTTCGTCAATATCTCTTGGAAGGGGCGGCACATAGACTTGTTGCTTGACAAAGCCCCAAAGGAAAAAGTCACACGGGGTAAGATCTGGAGACCTTGGAGACCAGGGCATGAGAACGTCATCACCTCGCCCAGATCTCCCAATCCATCTACCAGGCAGCCTTGTGTTAAGAAACTGACTTACTCTAAGACTCCAGTGTGGTGGTGCACCATCTTGTTGAAAAATGAAGTCATCAAATTCTGCTTGTTCCAACTGAGCCATTAACCAGTCTTCCAGCATGTTGAGATAGGATTCACCAGTGATAGTTGCCTCTTCAAAGAAGAACGGTCCATAAACACCTTTCTTGGAAATTGCACAAAACACGTTCACTTTTGGTGAATCTCGCTCGTGCTCAAGAAGTTCATGAGGATTCTTAGTACCCCATATGCGAGTGTTATGCTTGTTAACTTTGCCATTCAGATGGAAGGTCGCCTCATCGCTAAAAACAAGCCGGTCATCAAAGCCGCTATCTTCCAACTTCTCTTGCATTGCAATGCAAAAGTCACGGCGAAGTGGCTTATCAGTGTCCTTCAACTTTTTGACCAACTTGAGCTTGTAAGGTACCATTTGCAGTCGTTTCCTTAAGACACGCCAGACAGTTGCTGGAGCTAGCTGAAGTTCCCTGCTGGCTCTTCTCACTGATTTACGGGGGCTCCGCTGAAAGGCTGTCCGAACTTGCTCAACTGCATCTTCTGAAGTTGAAGGGCGACCTGTTCGCTTACTTGGGCACAAACACCCATCTTTCACAAATTTAGCATGCCATCTGACAATGGATTTCCTTTCAGGGGCTTCTTTTTTAAATTTCCTGCGAAATGCACGCTGAACACATGTCCACGATTCAGTCTTTGCAAATTGGAGGACGCAAAATGCCTTGTCTTGTTTAGAGAACGCCATTACTGCACCTGGAAAGATAACACGAAAATCATTAGTATGCCCAAAAACTTGATTAAGCAAGCTTTAAAATGGCACCAGTTTCATTTTTCTACCTGGAATCGTTCATGAGATATACGCATTTGTAATGTTCCCAAGACTTTTGAAACACCCTGTATATATATATATATATATATATATATATATATATATATATATATATATATATATATATATATACATACATATATATACATATATATATATATACATATATATACATATATATACATACATATATATACATATATATATATATCTATGTATATATATATACATATATATATATATACATATATATAGGTATATATATGACTATATATACCTATATATATATAAATATATATATATACATATATATATATGTGTCTATATATATATATCCATATATATATATAAATATATATATATATATATATATAGATATATATGTGTCTATATATATATATATGTCTATATGTATATATATACATATATATATATGTCTATATATACCTATATATATATATATATATATATATATATATATATATATATATATATATATATTTATATGAAGAGATGTAAGGATAAAATAATCCGACGGTATGAAATTTAAATGGAATAAGCGGAAGATCTAAAAAGGTCAACGTTTCGCCCAAATGTGCTTTGTCAAGAGCGAAGGAAAAAATGCAAAAAATAACGAAAGATATATATATATATATAGATATATATATATATATATATATATATATATATATACATATATATAGGTATATATATATACATATATATATATATATATAGGTATATATATATACATAAAAGCATTGTATATCAGGCCACAAGCAATAAAACTTATATAAGTATGTTTTATATAAATGTTATTGCTTTTTACTATATGTTATTATTTTAGTTGACTTTCTGTATAAATTATGCTTATCTGCCCCGTTGAGCGTGCACTCCGAATGGAAATTGAGTCAATCGGAAATTGCCGTCGAGAATTCCCGTCCTTAAACAGAATAGAATAATATTCTTCCCAGAGTGTTGTAAACAGACCCAGCCGTTAGGGAAGTATTTTAAAATTATATAAAATAGTAACTATATTTTTGTAGAAAATATTTTGTAGTAATACTTTATTTTTAGTATATAAATGATTTTTTCAAAATGATTTCTGCGGGATTAGGATTATTCACTTCGACCCATGTCTAATCCGATAAATAACAACAAGGTAGCTCTCGGCAGTAAATTAAATAAAAGATATTTTCCCGAAATGTAAAAAGACGTCCCAAACGTTGGATAATTAATTTTTATAAAGAATAATTTAGATAATAGAAAATAAATTTTTAGAAACAGTATTATGGATAAATAGTTTTTGTCTACTAATTAAGGACTTTTCTGCGGGATTATTATACATTTGCCTCGTTGTGTATTTATGTCGAAAGGGAACAAGTCAGCCCTGGAAAAGAGGCTCGCTCGACCACATGCATTCCGGACGGATATTTATGTTACCTTTCCTTCTGATGGAATAGATGTGGAATGCCCATACTATCAGTGACTTGGAATGGTAACTTGTGAACGGTGTTTGGACTGTTTGGTTTTTGTTTGGGCGGAGGGGATATTTTTTCATCGTTGTGCCGCCCGACGAGAAGGTGTATATTCGCACATTGTTCCTGTTTTTTTATGCATTTTGGACTAATTATTTGCTGGTTGGCGTAGTAGCAACAATACTGCGAAAATCTTACGAGCTACTTTTCTAATACATTTTCTATTTTTTCCTTTTTATTTTTTTCCTTTTTTCTATTTTTTCTTCTTTTCTTAAGTGACCTCAATTAAGGCAACACCACATTGTGTATTGTCAGTTGTTGAAACCCTTATTCCAGATACTTAATTTCCCTGATGATCTGCCAAGCAAGTACCTGCTTGGTAGTGAAACACGTGTAGGAAAAACCTCTTTAATTTGAATATATATGATAAATAAATAATCTTTGAAAGAAAAAGTCTTTTGTGGTGATGATTAGTCTCCTGAACGGAATGCTTTGGTAAGCCTTCAAAAAATCACACACACACACACATATATATATATATATATATATATATATATATATATATATATATATATAGAGAGAGAGAGAGAGAGAGAGAGAGAGAGAGAGAGAGAGATAGATAGATATGAGAAAGGAATGATGAGAGTAATCCGACTTAATCGGAAATGAAAAAGGAAAAACCAAGAGTTATCTTTTTGTTATATATTCATCAACGTTCGTCTTTATTTGTAAGACTTCCTCAGGATGATAATTTAAAGAAAAATGTCATGCAATTGCAGCGAAATATTGGGTTGACATGATTGGTTGATGGGAAAAGTAGTAGTCGTGGCTGCTGAAAGCGTTGGACCAAGGTCCTGGCTAGGAGAAGTCAGTCCGTGACAGAGATTAATTTCTCTCTCTCACATATAAATGCTCCGTACCCTGTAATCGAGTATCACCGAGCTTGTTTTTATTGGACTAATCCCGGTCTTCACTGAATAATCTTTTTTCTAAGTGAAAAATCCAAATCTATATATATATATATATATATATATATATATATATATATATATATATATATATATATATATATATATATATATATATATAATAAGTATTGTTAGAAGGCGGTGACAATTCGTTGGTTAGGTGACACCGGCGGTACGTGAAATGGTAAACAATAACAATAATGACAATATTGAGAAATCAATAATTTTCAAATAATTGTATTATGTTTACTAGTGTTAAGTTCGAACAGTGGTGGTAGGGTGGTGTGTCTTCCTTTTTAATTTAAATTAGCGGGTGGCTTTGCGGATGGCCGACGTTATTCTATCGCTAAAGTGTAGTATTCTTAAGAAGCAGGTGTTAGAGAGAGTTTGCTGTGGATGTTTTCTATGTATCCTAGTCAGGTTTCTGGTATTTGTGGGGAATCCATTCCGCTCGAGTATTTGCATATGGCCCCAAATATAATAATTTAATAGAACACTTCTAAGCACTACACATAATAGTAATAATCATTACTGACAAAACAATTAAACAATATTTAACTACACTAAACCACTAAATCTAGTCCCACCTCAACGTTTATAAAAACGTTTCTGCGAACCTAAACAAAACTTAATTTCCGGACCAGGCTATTGGCGAAAAAACACACACTGACGAGTGAATATGTTTATTTCTGAAGATGGAGGATTCCTTCGAAAATTAAAATAAAAAAGGAAAACACACCACCCAACCGTCACCGTTCGAACTTAACTTGGTAAATATAATAAAAGTACTTTAATATTATTGATTCCTCAGTATTGTTATTGTTTACTATTTCACGTACCGCCGGTGTAATTTAACCAACCCTTTCTAATAATACTTATTACATATTACGCACAATGCTTAAAGCAAACTACAATATTATTTTCATATATATATATATATATATATATATATATATATATATATATATATATATATATTAATACATACATATATACAGAGAGAGAATAAGAGAGAGAGAGTGAGAGAGACTGTTGGGGAGAGAGGGAGCGAGATAGCAATATAGCTTGAAAGTAAGAGATTTATATAGAGAATAAGACATATATGATTTGGTCCCAAATGAGAATCGCTTCAAACTGGTAGCTGATATTTATTACTGTGACGTGCAGTCCATTGATTGAATCCTCAGAATAGATGCGGTTTACCAGGAGATCGAACAAGGAAAGTGAAGTTGGGAAGAAAGAAATAATAAAAAGCAATACGCAATTTATTTTTTGTTATATTTTCGGAAGCAGCAATGAAAGTCGGCTTTGCCCGAAGAATAAACTTCAAACTTTCAAATTATATATTTATCACGGATGTCTTTTTTGGTCACCGGTATTTATCGCGAAGTTGGCTGTGCATAAAGGGGGTATCACCATGGTTTTAGAAAGTAGCCATGAGACGGTCGGGTTCCCGCAATTGTAATTTATATATACTAGCAATCAGTCTAATGACAAAAGAACAGATACTACACTACCCCCTAAAGCAGAGCATTGAAATATAATACAATAGTACATTAATAAAAGTAATAGTATAGTTTCGCCATCAGAGAGACATATAGTAAACATAGTTTTGATAGACTTATAGTAAAGATAGTTTCGATAGACATACAGTAAAGATAGTTTCGATAGATATATACTAAATATAGTTTCGATAGACATATAGTAAAGATAGTTTCGATAGACATATAGTAAATATAGTTTCGATAGACATACTGAAGGTAGTTTCAATAGATATATAGTAAAGATAGTTTCGATAGACATATAGTAAAGATAGTTTCGATAGACTTATAGAAATGATAGTTTCGATAGACATATAGCAAATATAGTACAGATAGTTTCGATAGAGATATAGTAAAGATAATTTCGATAGACATATAGTAAATATAGTTTCGATAGACATATACTAAAGGCAGTTTCGATAGACATATAGTAAAGATAGTTTCGATAGACTTATAGTAAAGATAGTTTCGATAGACATATAGTAAACATAGTTTCGATAGACTTATGGTAAAGATAGTTTCGTTAGACTTATAGTAATAATAGCTTCGATAGACTTATAGTAAAGATAGCTTCGATAGACATATAGTAAATATAGTTTCGATAGACTTATAGTAAAGATAGTTTCGATAGACATATAGTAAATATAATTTCGATAGACATATAGTAAAGATAGTTTCGATAGACTTATGGTAAAGATAGTTTCGTTAGACTTATAGTAAAGATAGTTTCGATAGACACATAGTAAAGATAGTTTCGATAGACATATAGTATAGATAGTTTCGATAGACTTATAGAAATGATAGTTTCGATAGACATATAGCAAATATAGTACAGATAGTTTCGATAGAGATATAGTAAAGATAGTTTCGATAGACATATAGTAAATATAGTTTCGATAGACATATACTAAAGGTAGTTTCGATAGACATATAGTAAAGATAGTTTCGATAGACTTATAGTAAAGATAGTTTGGATAGACATATGGTAAACATAGTTTCGATAGACTTATGGTAAAGATAGTTTCGTTAGACTTATAGTAATAATAGTTTCGATAGACTTATAGTAAAGATAGCTTCGATAGACATATAGTAAATATAGTTTCGATAGACTTATAGTAAAGATAGTTTCGATAGACATATAGTAAATACAGTTTCGATAGACATATAGTAAAGATAGTTTCGATAGACTTATGGTAAAGATAGTTTCGTTAGACTTATAGTAATAATAGTTTCGATAGAATTATAGTAATAATAGTTTCGATAGACTTATAGTAAAGATTGTTTCGATAGACATATAGTAAATATAGTTTCGATAGAGATATAGTAAAGATAGTTTCGATAGACATATAGTAAAGATAGTTTCGATAGACATATAGTAAATATAGTTTCGATAGACATATAGTAAAGATAGTTTCGATAGGCTTATGGTAAAGATAGTTTCGATAGACTTATAGTAATAATAGTTTCGATAGACTTATAGTATAGATAGTTTCAATAGACATACAGAAAATATCTATTAGTAATAAAAGTGCAATAGTACAATGCTAATAGAAGTAATAGTAGAGGTTCGGCATCAGACAGACATATACTAAAGATACTTATAGTAAATCTCTATTTGTAATAAAAGTACAATAGTACTATGTTAATAGAAATAATAGTAGAATTTCGGCTTCAGACAGACATATGGTCTACTTAATAGAGATGTGCGTGTGCGTGTCTGTTCAGGCATCAGTTTCTAATGGTTGATATTCTCACAAAAGCAATAATGTATTGTTTATAAGCAGGTTACTCTGGATGTTTTACTAAGAGTTTTAATATATTTTGAACGTGCTGGGGTTTAAATGAGGTGACCGTTTCAAAATTAATATATGTCCGCATCGCATGAAATTAAAACCATGGGCAGTCATGATCAATTAAACAAAATTATCAACATTTTAAGACCATCTAAATATTTAAAAGCAGACATTTTCTCTATTTGAATGTCACAAATATTCCCCCCTCTCACCACCACCACGAGGTAATAGTAAGACACGGGTTTAGTTACTAATATGGGGAGAATTATGCTCCCCCAACAAGGCCATTCTGGATTGGGACAAAAACTAAGAGTTGCTCAGTCTTGAAGAATTGTTTTTGTAACATTAGGACCCGCGTTAACTTTGACCCTGATCGTAACCCTAACCCTAACCTTAATCCCTAACCCTAACTCTATTGCAAACCCTAACCCCTTACTTTGACCCTAACCCTAACCTTAACCCTAACCCTAACGATGAGGTCAGATGTAACAATTCACCGAAGAATTTCTAATATGGGGAAAATAAGCTCCGTCAAAATGGGCACTCTGGATTTGGACAAAAATTAAGAGTGACTCAGTCTTGAAGGATTGGTTTGTGTTACATTAGGATCCGCGCTTACTTTGACCATGATCCTAACCCTAACCCTAAACACTAACTCTATTGCTAACCCTAACCCCCACTTGACCCTAACCCTAACCCTAACTTACCTTAACGACGGGGTCAAATTAAGCGCAAGTCCTAATGTAATAGAGCATCGAATGATTTCTCCTTCACTGACCAAGAACAGAAAAAATAAAGTATAGTATCAGGCAAAGTTTTTTTTATTTTAATTCAATCTGTTTATGTATTTTCATACAGTGACTTTTGTTCCTATATTCTTTATGCGCGTGTGTGTGTGTGTGTGTGTGGTAAGCTTCGGAACTAATTAATCTATGTTCACGAATTTTTGCCAAGCGTTTCTAGACTCAACCGTGTGAAAACGAAGCTATATTTCGTAAAATTTACTTTTACGCTGCCACAAGTTCTGGGGGAGAACATCTGCGAAGATGTAATAATGTCTAGGAATCGAATCGTCGTCATTTTTGCTCGACAAGAACATAGTGGGCGGGTAAATGAACGCATTTCGACGAAACACGATTCTTACGATGCGATAGCAAAAAAACAATGCTGTTTGGCGTCAAAAGGCCTCGGGGGTCCAGAGT
The DNA here is from genome assembly GCA_963556195.1 of Sepiola atlantica. Classification (NCBI taxonomy): domain Eukaryota; kingdom Metazoa; phylum Mollusca; class Cephalopoda; order Sepiida; family Sepiolidae; genus Sepiola; species Sepiola atlantica. The sequence continues at coordinate 46,227,408 of OY744539.1, forward strand.
TTTAAAAAATTACCGCGTGTCGTACAGCGCCTAAGAGGGAAAGTCTGAAGACATATGTCTAGCTAAAGTTAAGTTTTTTTTTTCTAGAATAGCACGCATGATTAGAATCTGTAGAACTTTTCCAGTATATGTATGTGGTTATGTCACGATTGTGATCGATTTGCTTCTGTCATGAAATGTCATGCTCCTATATATATATATATATATATATAGAGAGAGAGAGAGAGAGAGAGAGAGAGAGAGAGAGAGAGAAAGAGAGAGATTATAGAAAGAAAAAATCACATACACATTGTAACTGTCAGCATTTATAATTTATTTTGATCTCCTAGTCTTTACAGAATGCTAACGTGATCGATTTGCTTCCGTCGTGATATGTATATATATATATATATATATATATAGAGAGAGAGAGAGAGAGAGAGAAAGAGAGAGATTATAGAAAGAAAAAAATCACGTACACATTGTAACTGTCAGCATTTATAATTTATTTTGATCTCCTAGTCTTTACAGAATGCTAACGTGATCGATTTGCTTCCGTCGTGATATGTATATATATATATATATATATATATATATATATATATATATATAGAGAGAGAGAGAGAGAGAGAGAGAGAGAGAGCGAGAGAGAGAGATTATAGAAAGAAAAAATCACGTACACATTGTAACTGTCAGCATTTATAATTTATTTTGATCTAGTCTTTACAGAATGCTAACGTGATCGATTTGCTTCCGTCGTGATATGTATATATATATATATATATATATATATATATATATATATATATATATATATATATATATATATATATATATATAAAGAGAGAGAGAGAGAGAAAGAGAGAGATTATAGAAAGAAAAAACTACGTACACATTGTAACTGTCAGCATTTATAATTTATTTTGACCTCCTAGTCTTTACAGAATGCTAACGTGATCGATTTGCTTCCGTCGTGATATGTATATATATATATATATATATATATATATATATATATATATAGAGAGAGAGAGAGAGAGAGAGAGAGAGAGAGAGAGATTACAGAAAGAAAAAATCACGTACACATTGTAACTGTCAGCATTTATAATTTATTTTGATCTCCTAGTCTTTACAGAATGCTTACGTGATCGATTTGCTTCAGTCGTGATATGTATATATATATATATATATATATATAGAGAGAGAGAGAGAGAGAGAGAGAAAGAGAGAGATTATAGAAAGAAAAAATCACGTACACATTGTAACTGTCAGCATTTATAATTTATTTTGTCCTCCTAGTCTTTACAGAACGCTAACGTTATCGATTTGCTTCCGTCGTGATATATATATATATATATATATATATATATATATATATATATATCTACAGGGTGTCTCAAAAAATGTACTCACTCTTAGAATGGCAAAATGTGCAGAAGATGTCGAGTTTGCACACAAAATTGTGTGGAGCGATGAAGCAAAGTTTTCTCGTGAGTACATTTTTTTTTAGACACCCTGTATATATATATATATAGAGAGAGAGAGAGAGAGAGAGAGAAAGAGAGAGGTAGATATAGTAAAATGATAATTTAAAGATATAAATAATATCTTAAACTAGTAGACTATCAAGATAAAAGCAAAGCTCAATATTATGTAAAGAGCAATAATATTAATAGATTAAATGACATAATAAAATGAGAAATTAATACGATTTTATTAAAGTTCAAAAGCAAGGAGTGATACTGCGTTCTTTACTGATAAGTTTTCAAAGAAAATCTTCTCCTCAGAGGACCATTACTGCAATGACATTACTGCATGTGACAACAATTTAGCTTTGAAAATATATGAAATATATATAAAACATCAAATATATTGGCCCAAAACAGTTCATCCAAGTCAGAAAGTTTAAAACAATTCCAAGAAAAATGTCAAAGAAGTCGATTAATAAACAATTGAATGGTAATCAAAAAAATGGTAATCAAAAAAACGAAAAGGTTATGCAGGCAGGAAATTTGTTTGCTATCAATGCAGTAGATGACAATGAAGAGTGTATTCAGGGTGCATGAAAATTAATAATAAACCCATAGAAAAGGCAAAAGCATACAAAAAGTTCAGAAGACTGACTCGTTGTGTAATATTATAATGTCCAATTAAGGGCTCTGAAGAACTGATAGCAGAAGTGTTGTAAACCAGGACTTCCTGGTCTGTCGTATATAGAGAAAATGATGGAGTAGAAATACGCAGTAAGATCCGATCAAAAAACAATTGTTTTGGGCTACCTGGATTGTTTTTGATCGACATCTTTGATATTTATCTTGAAATTGTTTTAAACTTTCTGACTTGGATGAACTGTATAAGTTGAACAAAACAGTCTGTTTTGGGGCAATATATTTTATGTTTTATATATGTTTAATATATTTCTTATATATTTTCAAAGCTTAATTTTATTATCTGCAGTAATGTCATTGCGGTAATGGTCCTCTGAATAGAAGAGTTTCTTTGAAAACTCATGAATTAAGGACGCAGTATCACTCCTTGTTTTTGAACTTTAATAAAGTCTGATTAATTTTTCATTTTATTATGTCATTCAATCCATTAATATATATATATATATATATATATATATATATATATATATATATATATATAAAATTATATTAATTTTAAGTAAATAATATTAATTTATTAGTACCTACATACGCCAGCGTTTAAAGCTTTCACTCTAATCAGTGTAGGAAATAATACTCTCAGACATTAGCAAGGTTCGAACCACTGCTACAGATTCGACCTAGACTCCTCAAGCAAGTGTTATAACAATACAACTATGAAGCATTACCACATCAAGAAGAAATGTACGTTCTATTTATGCGAAGATAGACACATACAGTAAGACTGACTAGAGTATTCATCGTACAAAATAGAGCACTGTAATGGTAGTACTAACACAGCATGACGTCACTTGCTTTATAATGCATCATTCCTTCCTAATAAAAGTAGAATGCCTGGACGTCAAGCCGCTTTAAAAAGTTTTAATCAAGTTTATCAGCTGTTCAGAAGTGGCCGAGTGGTTAGCGACGTTGGATGTGAGTTGAAAAAACTTGTAATCCAGGGTTTCGAATCACATGACCGGTAGTGAATAGTCATAGCTCTATGCTGATGAGTCCAGATTAAAAAATGGACGAAGCGTATACGTATATAGATAATAAACAATAACAAATATTTATATATATATATATATATATATGCTTCATAGTTGAATTCAAATGACCATATGAAAAATCAATCCAAAGCCATAATTTTCATCTTTTGTTTACTGAAGTCATTGGAATGCAACTATGAAGTATATATGCCCTGAAACTTGTAATACAACCTTATGAGCTTGTATTCCCAAACATTTTCGGATATTATAAAGAGTACATGCTTAAATATATGTTTGTTATATGAACTCACAAATATATATGTATATAAATGTTGAGATAAGAAAGTAAACATTTAATTTTATCTATAAAATATATCCTATTTTAGAAAGTCAATGCTCAATATACAAGATAGAGCAATATATATATACATATATATATACATATATATATATGTATATATATATTTATATATATATTTATATATATATATTTATATATATATGTGTATGGATATATATATATATATATATATATATATATATATATATTCCAGCACATGCGGGGATTGCCTTAGTGGTAGACCTTCAGTCTTTAGACTCTGGAGTCTTGATCTCGAATCTTGCTTGGTTCAGTCAGGCTGATGAGTCGTGAACGACAAAACACGAAATTAAATTTTAAAGTATATATCTATATATTTATTATCAAGAAAAATGTGTGTTTTGAAAATGGGCAGAAACTATTTAATGAATATTTTTATAACAATTCAGAACATTTGAATATTATATATAGATATAAATCACTTAATGACACTATTTCTTTAGATTACCTATATTATTATAATAATTATGATTATCTACGATTTTTCCACATCTACGACAAGGAGAAGAGCTTCATTATAGTTGACTCTTAGGTAGATCTTCGTAGTTTTCTCCCTCAAGATGGATTTTTTGCTTTGAACTACTAAGTGTCGAATAAGTAAGCAAGGTCTTCGACAGGGATGAAAACGATTCTGACCCGAAAAGGACATCATAATAACAAACAAAGCTTCGTATGTATGATTTTTACGTCTTGTCAATATTCACGGAGTCTGTAAAGTACGTACTATAGAAGCATCAAGGTTATGGGTTACTTACAATATCCTTTAAGCGTTAATTGGCAAACCCTTACAAGAGAAACCACTGTTTTCCAGCAAGATGATGCCGATTGCATAGAAGTGCGCGTCGGACCTAATCAGTTATGCTGGGTTGGCCATCTGACTACGTTGGAAGACGACAGGCTTGCTAAACCACTGTCATATAGGAGAACTGTATATAGTAAATGTCCGAAATAGAAGCTACGCAGCGTGCTAAGGATATTGTCAAACCCAATATCGAGGCAGTTAACATGGATACGGACGACAAGGTTACCATGGATACGGACGACAAGGTTAACATGGATACGGACGACAAGGTTACCATGGATACGGACGACAAGGTTACCATGGATACGGACGACAAGGTCAGATTTGAAGCGATCGATTTGATTATTATAGCAATTTATAAGGCTAATTAGCCTGGTGATTTCTCTTAGTAATAGAACATATTTCTTCTGAGTAGCTTATTCCCATAATTAGATTTGTATACTACTAATAAGCTTTACTCCCGTATTAAGCACTACTGGACTAAATACCAAATAATATACGTAATATATTATTTTTTAATTTGAGTGTATATACATGAAATAGAAATTATATATATATATATTCACTAAAAACCGGTGTCATTATAGACGAGATAAACACACACACACACACATACATACATATATATATATATGTGTGTGTGTGTGTGTGTGTGTGTGTGTGTGTGTGTGTGTGTGTATACTTAGGCAGCAAGTCCTTATCCAAGCAAGCGTTGTTGAACGTCACGGAACTTTCTCGTGTGTAAATCTTCTTCGTGAGGTTCTCAAACCGTCGAGCTATCTTTCTGGTTTCAGGTGGCAATCCGTGGATTAGTTCCCCGATTGTTCTTAATTCGGCCATTTTTTTCGAGCGCTTTCGACTTTCTTAGTCGTCTTCAGGATAAGGCTTTTTTTATATAATAAGAAGACTTGAGTTAATGTTTCATAGTTAATGATATATATATATATATATATATATTTGTGGGGATAGTGAAGTGATGAAATAGATCAAATTTGTATATTTCTATTTTTTTAGATGAGCATTTATAATTTGTATAATTTTGGTTATTCGGACTATATTACTGAAAACTTCTCTCAGTCATGGCTGACGGAAAAAGAGCATGCTACCCCCGTGGATTAAATAAGGAGTTTCGTTCGAAATTTCGTCCAGATTCCAGAGTTCGACAGAAAGATTCTCGAGTTCGAAGAGATACACCTGAAGAAGGTCGGAGATTACAGCGGCCGAAACGTTGTGATAACAACACTCAAGATGAGAAATGTAGTCCGAATAACCAAAATTATACAAAATGTGTATAGTTTACAAGTTTCTTAACTCATCAAGTGTTCAAGCAAGAAATACAAATACGAAATGACCTTTAAGCCATGCAAGCAAGTGTCCGATTGTAACAAAATCCGGTGTCAAAAAGTCCAGCAGAGAAAGTCGTTTGTAGGTAGGCCTTTAGAAAGCACGAGAAGAAAATTGAGAGGTTTTCAAAGTTAAACTCCAGAAACAACCGTCTTCAGGTGCGTCAAAAATAAATACAATCCAGAGGGTAAAAAGTCCAATAGAGGGTTCGTTTGTGGATGCAACAAGGCTCGGTAATTCGTGAGGTGGGAAATATTAGCCATATTAAAAAGTCTTCTTCGGCTGAAAATCATGAAATATCTATCTGCTCTATCCGGTATATTGAGCTGTATACTTTTCACAATAGGTTTTACCCTTCCTAAAAGTTCGCTTTTAGTTCTCTACTTCATATATATATATATATATATATATATATATATATATATATAGAGAGAGAGAGAGAGAGAGAGAGAGAGAGAGAGAGATACAGAAGTATTCCTTTCCACCATATTCCTAGTGTCAGCGATACTATTGTAACACAAATATACAGCTTGCAAGACGTTTAAACTATAGAGACGACACTAAATCCGCATCTCGCAGATTTAGAACTTGTGTATCGGCAATGTCAGACTTTCTCTCCATTCATAACTCGACATATATAACCCTAACCTTAACCCTAACCTTAACCTTAACCCTAACCCTAACCCTAACCCTAAACCTAACTCGACATATACAAATGCATTATTCTATTATTAAAAGTAGAGAAAAACACGTGGACCTATATTATATAAAATCGAGGTTTTAACTGAATTAATTTAGATGTGCTTTGATAACGATGAGATTTCACATAATATTTTTCTGCCAAATCTGGCATTCTCGGATTTCTCAAGATATCATCCATCAAAAGTAGAAAAAATAAAAAGTATTTCTTTCTTTTGAGGAAATACAATATTTCCTTACTTTCTCAAGAGATTTTCTCAGATATGAACGTTTCAAAAGCAGAAACATTATTCCAAGTTTTATCAATTTCAAACATAGTGCGAATAAGAAATGTCAGACCAGATAAAATATCAGATACAAAAATCACGCATATTTGATATGAATTACAATATGATGACGATCCGTATTTTGTTAAAGTAAAGTTATGCTTGTTAAGTGAAATCGCCAACTGACATTAGCTTATAATGCATTGCTCTTTGCGTATACAAATAGAGCTCTAAAGCAAATGACAATGTTTAAATTGAGATTTTGCTTACTCTCATCAGGTGTAGAATGAGAGTCAAGTGGTTAAGAACATCGACTGTCGTCTACACACTAGATTTCTGATCCTGGCTTGAGGCATTTGATTGTCTAGCCACACTGAAAGAGTCGCCAACCTAATAGGTCCCTTACTGTCAACCAAGCTCCAGCCCCTGTCCCATCGCCGCAATGTAGCATCCTTGTGTTTGTTTTACAAATACTTCAATGGATTATGCTCCGATGAACTGGCTATTCTGGTGCCCTTTCGACGTAAATTCACTAGACAAACTCGACAATCAGCTAAATTTCATCCATTCACTGGAGGTCTCCAGATGCCGGAGAGCTTTCTACTCCAATAGCTTCTTTCCTCGTGCTGCTGGCCTCTGGAACTCCCTTCCTGCCCCCTGTTTCCCCGACAGTACTGATATGCAGACATTTTAAACTAATGTAAACAGACATCTCGCTGCGCAGCTCCCAATTTAGGTTGACCCTACAAACTTTCTCCCTTTTTTCTCAGTAGCCCCTTACGTCTACAGTGACGGCTTACCTTGTTTGGGGTAAACTATGTTAAATATATATATATATATATATATATATATATATATATATATATATATATATGGGGGGGGGTGCATAAATACAGAAAGGTAAAAAAAAATTAAACACATAAGAAATAAAGAAACGAAAGATTTGACCAGTTTCGCTAGAATCAAGAACACCTTTAGAAAAAGTTTAAATATCAAATTTATTGAAAAAGCACGGCAAAACATATAAAAGAAAACGCGAAACGGGATGGTTTGAAACGTGTGTAACTCTTTGAAAATATGCAGTGCGTGCGATAAACTCATTAATGATAAATGTTAAGAGAAAAAAAGACGAAAAAATAAAGAAAAAATATTGAAAAACATGGATAAATAGCAATAAAAAATAAGTAATACTTAGCCGAGGTGAGAGTTGATAATGCAGTGGTGGAGTATGTATTTCATTATGCTAGTGCATTTTTTGCCAGATGCTTGGTGAGAAGTAAGAGACAAGTCTGATGTGTCCGTTAGATGGTGATTATAGAAGGATTAATGCGCTTCCGATGCACTTACGACTTGGAAGTGAGAATTCAGTCTTCAGGAGTGTGCCGTTTGAAGGTCGAAATTGTGAGTAAAAGTGATCATGTGTATGACTAGTGCGTTAGTGGGATTGTTGTGTTGTGTTGTCGCAAGTGTATTGAAAGCACTCCCATCCTTCTCATGGAAACTTAAAGATGATATTAAACATCTTGAATATAATGTTATGTTTCTATTACAAATGTTGATAAAAGTGCACTAGGTTAAGGGAATCGACAAAAATGTTGTAGAAGGTCAAATTAATTTTATTCATTTATATAGATTATCTGAAAAATGTGTTACCGACAATAATTTCCCGTCATTCGATAAAGTTGCAGAAGGGGCACTTCAAAAAAGAGAAAAATCAAATTGTCAGCAACTTTTTTCGTATTAAATAAATCTATTAAGAATGTATTAACATCACATAACAAAAACATAAGTGAGTTCTAAGACTACATATCTCCACCTGACAACATAAGCATGTGTCAAAGTCTTATTCGGATCTTAGTTCCCCATATTCTGTTAAGTATTCATCACGGTATGTCATGGAAACGTTGATACGCAAAACAAAGGCTTAAATTTTGCATGCTGTTCAAAAAGGGCATCAAATCCATCAATCAAATTTTGAAAAAAAAGGCAGTTGAAATTCCGTCAAAATGTCAAAGACAAGGGTCAATGTAAATGTAATTTTAGATGTTGGATTTTATTGGTTACAACATGGGTTAAGTAACGAGTCTCTACAATGAACCGAAACGAAGTTCTCGCCAAAAGTGCGACTTTCACCTTTGATCTATAGATCCGAAAATTACAACAGCCAGACCATGACCGATATTTTGACAAAGTTTGGTGACGAGTGGGTAAGCGATGTGGATACTAGATGTACACACAAAACAAACATTATTACAAACCAGCAAACTCGACAGCAAACATAACCTCCTTGACGGAGGTAATTAGTTTATTATTGGCATGAGTTTATTTGAACAAAAATGTCTATAACCTCACGTTTACTATTACGTGAATAACGGCGTTTGTTTTTTAGCTAAAATATTTTCATCTGTTTCTCTTGAATGCAAAGTCCGAAATCTATAAATAAATGAATTCTCACGTTTTAGAAACAACGAACTAAGTTCAAAGATTATTTACGAAAAAACGGCCATCTTTTTTTCCCCACGATACATGCGATGAATCAAAACTGCATATCGCGATACCTTTTTCATTCGTCGTGGAAAAGGAAGAAAGAATGGGCGCGTTTTTCATGAATGATGCCTGAAGTAATTTCCTTTTGTTTTTCTACAAATCTTAAGATGAAACACAGACTTTTTTATTAAATATTCCGTTGGCGTTGTTGATGGAAAAACACCGTTTTTGTTTTTTATAAAGTAGTTTTCTTGTCGGAAAATACTTCAATTTATAACTACTCTGGAATTTAACATGAGTAACGCTAATATCGATTGAGCTTTACATTTGAGTTTCATTACCTAACCAAAATATAAACATTATTTATTCATATTTTTATTCTCGGCCTTTTGGTCGGGATCAAAGTGTAGTATCTGTTCCGATGGGTACTGCACCCCATAGACTGGTATTGTCTTGGCCCCGGAGCTTGATTTACACCTGTCTGTGGGTTTGTCTTGTGCAGTTTTAGGGGGTCCACCCTCCCAGGCTTTGCCTCCCCTCTTTTGAGAGGAGTAAGTTTATTGCTTACTGCCTGAGGCGCCCCTACCGGGGAATGCCGACGGGGCTGCCCAGGCAATTTTTAATGGCCAGAGTGCTCACCTTCTCATGGCTTGCTTTTCAAGTCCCACTTACCCGACCTGACCTTGGGTCACATCTTACCCTGTGGGAGTAAGATAACACTGGCATTTAACCGTAATTATCAAGGCCCAAGGCCCACTCGAGGACAATGCTTAATGAGCTTGTCAGGAGGGCGGTGAGACAACACCGTGAGGATTGGTAGATTGTTTAAACTGTTCTGAATTGGATTATTGAAGAGGACGCTCAACAAGAATATGTTAAGATTTGATTTGAAAACGACCATGTTGTAGTCAGCTGTGACGCAGTTCTGTGATATCGTGTTCAATAGACAAGTAATTTTCAAAATAAGTTTCGTTTAGTTCTAGGTAGACAGAGGAAGAAATGGAAAATATTTACAGTTGTTGTAGCTAGACGAGTACTTGTAGTGAATGTTTTACAGAAGGGGCCATATATTGGAGCACAAGAAAATTAGGATAAAGTCGAGAAAGACTAACAACCTCTCCATCTGTATGTAGCCATGCCTGATTATATCTATCTATCTAGGAATGACGGATCATTTCCACGTACATATCTATCTAGTTGCGCATCTATGTTATGACCTTTCTCATCTATGTTATGACCCTTCCCATCTATCTATTGAAATATTAGGTCGTTTCAAAACTAATGGTCGCCGAAAGCGCTGAGTTTTAAAAAGTCATTTTAACACAGAATTTGTAGCTTATTTCTAGTAAATGTTAACATACTAGGCCTGTCTAAAAAGTATCCGACCTTAGGCCAGAAAAAAATATTTTAAATATGTAACGGGGTTGGGACACTAATCCCCTTCACAATACGCCCCTTGTGCTTGCACACACTTAGCCTACCGACCAATCTACTGCCGGAAACACCTCTGGAAGTCTTCTTGTGGAATGGTGTTAATCTCCGCCGTCGAGTTAGATTCAGCATGTGTTTGGAGAAGATGCGAAATTAAGGAGTGGTTCAACCGATTCAAAAATGGCCGGAAATCAGTGGAGAGTGACCAGCGTTCTAACAGGCCCAAGACTGTTCGGAGTGCAGCTGTTGTTGAGAGGGTGCGAAAAAAGACATAATGCGGAACGCGACAGCGAAGATGAACACCATTCCAAAAGAAGACTTTCAGAGGTGTTTCCGGCAGTGGATGGATCGGTGGGCTAAGTATGTGCAAGCATAAGGGGCCTACTTTGAAGGGGATTTGGGTTCCAACCCCATCACGTATTTGAAATTTGTTACTGGCCTACGGTCGGATACGTTTTAGACAGGCTTTGTATAATAATTAATGTATTCTGAATAATAATTTGTAACTTTTTTACAGATGGAAATTACTTTTGAAGCATAGACGATCCTCAATGATGAAAATGGCAAAACATGATATTCGCCTTCTTATGTTGCATGAGTTCAAAGATTGGGCACAATGCCTCCGAAACTCCTGCCAATATCAATAGATTCTGGGGAGATGGATCTACAAGCGATCAGACAATGCGAAGGTGGTTCCAGAAATTCTGTGGTCGAGATGAGAGCCTTGAATATGAAGAAGGTAGAGGACGGCCGTGTAATCTTGACAATGAACAATTACAAGCACTTGTTGAGTAAAATCGATGTCAACGTGTCAAAGAAATGTCTCAGACACTTGCTGTCAGCACTGCAATAGTTTCCCGTCATTTACAGACTATTGGAAAGGTGAAAAATGTTTCATGAATAAATGTATGTTTCTGAAATTGGCCATTATATTTGTAACAACCTTATATCTATGTATGTGTATGCCTATATATATATATATATATATATATATATATATATATATATATATATATATATATATATATATATATATATATATATATTGGACTATCTATTTATGTGTGTGCCTATATATGTATTGGGCTATATATGTATGTGTGTGCCTTCTTACCTACCTATAAATCTGTCGAATCTTTTGTTACGTAGCTATCTCTATTAACACAAAAATACTTGTCTGTAGGTCGATTTTAGTAAGATTTTGATATTCCGTCTGACTATATTCGAAGAAAATAACAATATTAAAAGAATTTTGATCAGTTTTCAAACACAAAAGAATTGTTAACATTTCAATGAAAAAGAAGAGTTTATTGAAGTGTGATCGCTTTGCAATGCGATTAGAATTATGATTAAAATTTCTTTTTAACTCAGCAATGTCGTCATTTTTAAAGGATCGGTTCATTTGTCAAGCATCTGTTTTTTACGTTCTCTCGGGGTTTTTTTCATAGTGTAATCGATCGATCGGTCACGCTATAGTTTCTAACATCATTTCCGTCACTACATTCTCAAAGGTAACGAACAGCATTTTTCTACATATGCCGCACATGTTTTATATTGTAACTAGCAGGAAGTCCCGACGTGGTTCGGGATTGAATGAGCATTACTATATGTATCTATTCACTATATCATAACACCATATTACTTTCTTTGATTGTACTGTCCCTCCGCCACATGTTTCGCCACTAATATAGTCGGACGAAGCGAAAATATTAAAAGAAACTCTCTAAATACGTATTTTATATATTCGGTTTCAATTTCATAAAAAAACGGATATACGTATTTGAAGTTTTAAGGGGTTTTTATTCTTATGGGTCACTTCGAGGTGAGGGCATGTAGATATTTAGCACATAGAAAGTAACGTAGAGATTCGGAACCACTGTAATTGTCTTCTCCGGATAATTTTATATATATATATATATATATATATATATATATATATATATATATATATATATGTATGTATATATATATGTATGTATATATATATATGTATATATATATATGTATATATATATATATGTATATATATATATATATATATATATATATATATATATATATATTTAATTTACATTGTATCAAAATTAGATATATTTCAAGTTTACAAAGAGGTTTTGCCCCAATAGCTTCTTTAGGTTAGGATAAAAAGTTAGAGATTCGAGACGACTCCCATTGTCTTCCCATTGAAAAGTGTATACATATGATTCAAATTTAATAAATATTGGATATATGTGACGTTTTAATAGAGTTATGTCGTTATGCCCCTCTTAGCGATGCGCTAAGAGATTCTGGAACATTTTTATTGCCTTTTCCGATACATTTTACATAAGAATACACTTTTAGAATTGTGTAGATTATCTGACCTTTCTTTCTATAGCAAACATACAAACATGATACACACCGATACATATATATATATATATATATATATATATATATATATATATATATATATATATATATATATATATATATACTAAGTAGTACGTTATGAACATATATTCATGTCAATTAAGCTACACAGAGGTTTCCACGTTTCATCTCCTTTAACATTACTAAATATGTGAGTGGAGCTTCGTAGTAGTATGAAAATATACTTATGACAAGTAAGCTACACAAAAACGTTTACGATTCATTCCTGAGGGAATTCATCACAAAGTTTTTATGTAGCTTACTTGTCATTAGCATATTTTTATTCTACTACATAGGGTGTTCAAGACAAATTTGATGCTTTTTAGAAAAGTAAGAACAAATGTCATATCCTGGCTAATAATTGATGTGTTCTCTAAATTTAAAGTACATCCCTTAGAGACTCTTTTGCTGAATACAAATTGCGCGATTAGAAGCCACCATGAGCTTCCACCACAATCTCCAGACTGTACCTGAATCTAGAGCACACACCATTCACAGTGTCTGAGAGACAACTTAATACTATTTGGATCATACCAATTAGATTGTACTTAGCGTAGCAGGCGGTACGGTTGATGTCAGCTTTGTCCTTCTTGCAATACCAACTCCAGCCGTCGTTTAACAAAGATGTGGAAGGCGATGAAGTGGCCCTCGCTGGAAAAACACACAAGGGCCATCAGAGTTTGAGGAAACTTTATCTTTATGACCCGCGGAACTTGGCGCGGCATTTAGGATAGCCACCTATTAGTTTGCGCGTTGTGAACTTATATATAAAAAAAAAAACAGAGCATCGGCTTGACTGGGTGATTGATCTTGTTGAAAATTTTCTTGATCTTCGTAGTCTAGAAGGATTTAAATAACGTTACTCGTTTTCAATACATTTATTTATTATTAAAAACTTTTGTAAATAAAAGAAAAACGCACCCTATATATATATAAATTTATAAATAAATATTAATTATTTATTACCTACAGACATTGATATGTCATGCTTACGCAATCTTCAGTGCAGGAAGCTAATTCCCGACGGTTGGCGGACATGAACTCAGATCACAAATCATCACTGATTCGCAGTCAATAGACTTACCAGTTGGCCACCAGAAATTAGCTTGGAATTTAGGAGGAATTTAACTTTGTAAATACCAAGTCGGCGGGTATTCACAGCAAGCGGCGAAGAGTGATCAACAACAATAATAAATCGTGTTGGATCTCGCAATATATATATATATATATATATATATATATATATATATATATATATATATATATATATATATTTCATCGGCAAACTCATTGAATTGGCGCATCGGATTAATCTGACACAAAACGTATCTGTCACGCTGACTTTTGAATTTTTTTTCACACAAGAAACAATTTGTAAGAATATGTTGTCTTTGATCATACTCCGCTGAAATATAATTAAAAAATAAAATCAATTAAGTTTAGATCTGGACTTCCACCAAGCTCCAGGCCCTGTTCCATCACCGCAATGGTACATCCTTGTGCTTATTTTACAAATACTTCAATGGATTGTGCTCCGACGAACTAGCTGCCTCGACGCAAGTACACTTGAACAACTCGACAATCAGCTAGGTCCCATCCATTCACTGTGGAAGTCCCAAAATGTCGGAGAGCCTTCTACTTTAATAGCTTCTTTCCTCGTGTTCCAAGACTCCTGAACTCCCTCCCTGCTCCCTGTTTCCCCGACAGTACCGACATGCAGAGGTTTAAAACTAATGTAAACATGAATCTCGCTGCACAGCTCTCAACTTAGGATGACACCCAAAACCTACACCCTAATTCTCAGTAGTCCCTTACGTCTACAGTGGCGGCCTGCCTTGTTTGGGGGTGACATTTTTTTAATTTTTTTTTAAATGAGTAGAATTTGCCAAGAGACAGCTTACATCTCCTTGCATGGCGTTACGTTACACATTCACAACAAGAACTCGTCTCTCTACAACCACTGTCAATAATTTTCCTTTCTTCCTTTGTGTACCTAAAACTAAACGGATCTTCTATGAGCAAAGTTTCTTTTCAAGAACTACCAATCTGTAAAACAGAATTCCAGGAGACTGCTTTACAACTGACTACAACTTGATCGTTTTCAAGTCCAATGTTGGCAGGTTCTTGCTGAGCCGCTCTCTTAGATAATTAGCCTCTGCTCAGTTCCAATCATGGTTACAAATACTCGCGGTGTTTTCTCACCGTCCACCAGACAAACACATTAACTCTTATCCTCGCGGGGCATTTGGCCTTTAATAAGTGGTTACTCATCAGTACATAAAAACGCGGTATTCTTAAATCTTTACAACCTGTTCACTTTGTCGACGGAGCACTGATCGCATTTCTGTGGTCACAGATCATCTTATGGATATCGCTCCAGACAAGACATTAAGCCACTTGATGTGAGGAACTAACAAGTTTGATGTAGAATTTAAAGTTTTTATCTTCTTTTCTCTCTTACGTTCTAAACGTAATCGTATTAATCATCATCATCATCATCATCATCATCATCATCATCATCATCATCATCATCATCATCATCATCATCATCATCATCATCATCATCATCATCATCTTCTTCTACTTCTCCTCCTTTTTCAGCTCCTCTTTCTCTTTCTCATTAACCTCTTTAATAAAGAAACATCACGAATTCGCTTGGGTTATTAAAGTCACGCTGGAGTCTTCATAGAATACATGTACGCTCATAGAATACCTTAATGGGGGGAAGTATCTATACCAGAACCAACTGATCTCCTTACTGATTCTGTCCACAAAGAGGAAACCCTCCATCCTCATCTACCACGCCAGATTGTCTCGAGTTCCTTTCTTGCATAACTGCTGAGACACATACCTCTAACTCGATTCTAATTGGAAACTTCCATTCAACTTAATTCTAATCTTACGTTTTTATACACCCACATCTAAATATTATGACACTATTTTATACACCCACATCTAAATATTATGACACTATTTTATACACCCACATCTAAATATTATGACACTATTTTATACACCTACATCTAAATATTATGACACTATTTTATACACCCACATCTAAATATTATGACACTATTTTATACACCCACATCTAAATATTATGTCACTATTTTATACACCCACATCTAAATATTATGACACTATTTTATACACCCACATCTAAATATTATGACACTATTTTATACACCCACATCTAAATATTATGACACTATTTTATACACCCACATCTAAATATTATGACACTATTTTTATTCATCTTGTTGCCACCAAAACAAACACTAACAACACAAATACAAAATATTCGAACAATAAGAACCCCAAGAAGAATTAGGAAATATTACAAGATAAATTTCAACAAGACAAATAAAAAAAAATAGCTCAACAAGACGAATCTAACTAGACGAAGAAATGCAATCAGAAAAAAAGATCAAGAAAATATTCAAACAAGACCAATACAAATAAACCAATCGCAGCCAAACAAATCAGGAACATGTCCAAACACAACGATACCCAAAGAAAGAATCAGAAAATGTCACGACGAAAGCAATTGAACGAATTCAAACAAGATGAACGCAACATCAAGAATTAAAAATAAACACAGCTCATCTCAGAAATTTCAACGAGACAAATGAGGGAAGCATCCCACCAAAAGGAAGACGTTCAAGCAATATTCCATATGAAAATATTCGAGACTTTTTTTTTAAATAATAATGTGTTACAACTAAAGTCAGTCGAGAATAAGACTTAATGTGATAAATTGTCAGTGGAATGATGAAGAATATTATCAGAGGATTGAAAATGTTGGATGGAATTGACAAAATTTAATTATTCATGAGGACCGTTTATTACATTGGATTTAAAAACGACTAACAGACGAGAAATCTCGTGATTACGTCTTCCACAGATGGGAGGTTCTTGTAAATAAACGCTGTTCATGTAAATTCCGTTTCATTTTTGGTACACGGAGGAAGAAAAGAATCTCATCTGCAGTTGTGGTAGAAAGACGTGTTCTTGTTCTTAATGTATTATAATTATGACACCAGAGATTGACGCTAACTCGGAAACTTTTGATGGATATAATAATAGTGTGAATAAAATCTGTACGTATCTTATGTGAAAAATGGTCTGCAGAAAACTAGATCGGGAAATCGATTATTTACTTTGTCAAGGCGAAAAGGGGTGTGTTAAGCAACACTTCACTATATGTAGCAGTAGTAGTCAATCATAAGACGTATCTGACTTATATATGAAGCGGATTGCATCAGAAATCAGGTATTTTTAGAGCGGTAGCACTATCCAACCATTTCACCAGCAGCCCTAGCAACAGATTGGATATAAATCCTTGGATTTTTTATCTGGAGTAAATGTGAGTTCTAGGAACTTATCAAAGCGGGGGTTTTCCTCACGAAGAGGGCCACAAATAAAAACTCTATCAAGGCAAATCACAATAATATTCAAACAAAATGAAAAGAAATAATACCATCAATAGACGAATCTAAACGAGTCAGAAAAATATCACAGAAAGATGAACCAGAACAAAATAAATGAGGAAAATATCACAGAAAGATGAACCAGAACAAAATAAATGAGGAAAATATCACAGAAAGATGAACCAGAACAAAATAAATGAGGTAAATATCACAGAAAGATGAACCAGAACAAAATAAATGAGGAAAATATCACAGAAAGATGAACCAGAACAAAATAAATGAGGAAAATATCACAGAAAGATGAACCAGAACAAAATAAATGAGGAAAATATCACAGAAAGATGAACCAGAACAAAATAAATGAGGAAAATATCACAGAAAGATGAACCAGAACAAAATAAATGAGGTAAATATCACAGAAAGATGAACCAGAACAAAATCAATGAGGAAAATATCACAGAAAGATGAACCAGAACAAAATAAATGAGGAAAATATCACAGAAAGATGAACCAGAACAAAATAAATGAGGAAAATATCACAGAAAGATGAACCAGAACAAAATCAATGAGGAAAATATACCAACAATTCAAACCAAACGAATCAAGAAGACAAGAAATCAAAAGAGACGATTTTCAACACGGCGAATCAAGAAATTGACTCCACAATTTCGAAAATATCCGAATGGGACAAAATAATAGAATTATATCAAATTATTATTATAACTAAAGAAAATAGGAAAATATGAAAACAAAGCGAATTATAGCAAAGGTAATGAGGATTAGATCACTAGACAAATTAAAAGAAAACAGCTAAAATGATAAATCTGATACAAATCGAAGCAATTTAAATCTGGAAAATATACCAATCAGACTTATTGCAATAATAAAAACAATATCATATCTTAAGTTCAGAAAAAGCTTTCATGCCTGAAAGCAAATTAGTAAACAGTATAATAACCGAATGCTAGCAAGTCGAATCGCAATATGATGAATCAACGCAAAAGAAACCGGGTAAGTATTCCAAGACGAATAAAAAATACCCCAGCAAGACGAATCAGGAAAAATTCCCTACAACACGAATCAAAGAAATTCCCCCAGAAAACAAAATAAAAAAAGACATCTTCAGAAAACAAGATCCTCGTAAGACCAAACCATAAAAAAGCCGAATCAATTATAAATAAATGGGGCGCTTTTTTTCACCAAATTTCTATATGAGATACATAGATATGCGAGTGTTCAATCATGATTCTCCAATTCCTGTGAAACGTTAAGTTAGTAAGGAAGTGAAGAACATTAAGTTTTTTTCTTTAATTGGCCACTTTATTATGTTTCAGTTTATCTTTATTGTTATCTTTTCTGAATTTTGCTGGATTCAAGAAAATAATTCATCTTGTCTGGTGGAGCATTCAGCAAAGTGCTGTTACTTGAGGTAACATTACTAGGAGAAGGTGAATAATTCCTCTTATGGGCCAGTGTATAGCCGTGTTGAGGTGATTTTATTTGGGCTTCGAATACTATGTTATTATGAATATTTGGTCAGGGTTTACTTGGAAGGTGAAGTATCCTCATGTCAGGTTGTCTTGAATAACCTTTGTACAGAGAGCTCAAACAAACTCGAGGATGGTGTCTAGTAGGTAATTCAAATTTTCCTAGCATGTGTGTGTGGAGAGAGAGAGAAAGTGTGTGAGAGAGAGAGAGAGAAAGAGAGAGAGAGAGAGAGAGAGAGAGAGAGAGAGAGAGAAAGAAAATATAAATGAAGGGTCAGCGAAAGGGATGGATCTTAGGAACCTGAAAAACGTAACCGTTTGAATGACGAAATGAACTCAAATTATTTGTCCTACGTAAATAGATATATTTTAATAAAATTTGTAAACATCTAAATCAGTGCAATAATTTCCGCAAACAAAACAGAAATTGAAAATCGAAGCATGCAATGTAAAAGTGCAAGTTTAAGATACGAAATACGGCAACTATATTTGTATTTTCATTTATTTACAGTTGATTGCTTTTTAGTCAAAATAATCTGAAATAAAAGTATAAAAATGAAAATAAAAACCGTTTACTTCCGTTTGAGTGTTTCTGTTTTTGTATTCAACCCCATTTCCACTAAAATGTGTGCTTGTTTCACGTGAGCAAATAAAAGCATTACGTTTCGGCTAGACGGCACATTAAAAATCGTTCGACGTCCAAACTGAAAGGCTAAACAAAGTTTGGAGGAAAAAATAACGATAAAATAAATACCTATAACTGAAGTCTGTCTTCTAATCGAGGAAGAAAGCGATTTGGCTAGTGAGTCGAGAAGACAATTACTATTGTTTAGAAGTGTAGTTTAAGTTGAAAATAAACAGAAAGGCGGGAGACAATCATAAATCGGTTATAAACGGCTGAGAGGCTTCATAAACGTGATGGTTGCAATGAGTTTCTAAAACGTAATTATCTTGTGTTTTTTTGTGATGGTTATAAATTCGTCTCCTCATAATGACGTCAAGTACAAATTATATATATATATATATATATATATATATATATAAGAATGATTCGTCGAAATATTGTAATCGTTCGTGATACCTATAGAACATTTACTTTTTTTAATACAAAAAAGATCATTAGAAAAATAAAACTAAAAAATGGTATAAATAAACAGACGAATTCTGTTATTTTTAGCAATGTTTGCATATAAATATATATATATATATATATATATATATATATAGAGAGAGAGAGAGAGAGAGAGAGAGAGAGAGAGAGAGAGATTATTTGATGTATCGACATGAAATGTAATACGTAGATATATTTATTGATGTATCAATTTTCAGTATTTACTTCAACAGTGTTCAATACGTGAGTAGAGCTAGGTAGCAAGTTATGAAAATATATTTATGGTAATTTAGCTACACAGAGGCTTCCGCGTTTCATCCCCGGAGGGAATCGTCAGGCTATTCCCTTCGGGAATGAATCTCGAAGCTTCTGTGTAGCTTAATTCCCATAAATATATTTTCATAATTTAATATGTACATATATATATATATATATATATATATATATATATATATATATATATATTTATAATGAGAATGTAA